>JAFJYI010000402.1:0-414215 GCA_019022655.1 Acacia acuminata | reverse complement strand
GTGTTGCGTTCGATTTCAGGATCGTAAGGCTCTAGGTCGTGTTGGAAGACGACTTGCGACGATCGCTTTAACGACCTAAAAATCAAGAAAAGGAGAAGAATGAGCTTTATCGGATAAATCACAACTATTAAGCAAAAAGAGCGTCGCTACTAAAGGTATCTACAATCCCCGGAATCGCGCCAAAACTTGTTGGTCGATTTCCTTGATGGCAAGTGAACCACGAACAAGTAATAAAGAGTAAGTAGAGTATCATCCCACAGAGACTGGATACCAAATGATGACACCAAGTTGCAAAATGAGTTGTGTTAAAAAAATAACTTTGATTGGTTTGGAAGTTTTGATAGCTATACTAATAAACAGGAAAATAACTAAATGATCGTAGTCGTAAGAAGATATTAGTAAGAAGATGTACTCAACTCTAATCCTTTCTAAGCATATCATTCCCCCAAATACCGCCTATACGCAATGATATAGCATTCATACCGCATGCTCGCAATTGCTATAAAGATCAACACCCTAAGCAAAGTTATTCACATAACCACACCACGCGACCCACGAAGCTCTCGTATCCGATGCATACAATCCTATTCTCGTACTTCTCTCATACGCCTATGGCGATTTTTCTAACTTGGACGATCAATACAAATCAAGGTGCATAATATGAGCTTAATTCATCTAAGTCTACAATAATAAATGTTTCTTGTTGGTCGATTTCCTTAATGGCAAGTAAAACCACGAACAAGTACAAGCGTAAGTAGAGTATCGTCTCATGTATATTCCCGGATACCAAAGGAAGTGACACTCAAATGCTATAATAGTCAGGCAAAATGTAAAGTAAATCCGATTGCCTGGAGGTTTTGTGGTTACTTAAATAAAAACAAAAGTAAACAGAGATCGTAGTTAAGAAGATACGTAGGGAAATTAGTTGAACTCTAATCATCCTTAAGCATATCAATCCCTCGCTTAAGCTTTACCTATCAAGCATAAGATCTATACTTCAGCATTCTACAATGTTACAAAGATACCGTACTAACTACAATGCTATTCAGCTTAACCCACCACTATGTCTATCGAAGCTTCCACGTCCGCCACTTCTAATGCTAACTTTACTCCTTCCATATGCCTATGGCGATTTTCAGTTAGATCACAAAGATAAAGCAAGGTGTTATGGTTACGAGCGTGACCCATTTCCCGAAGCCTACAATAATAGGTCAAGCCTCGCACCACCCCCGCTCTAGCAATCACTCGTTTCCGTAGGTCTAACCCGACCTCTTTCCAGTAGTTTAGGCCACAATCTAGTGCCTTAGCTTCCACTAGTCGACAAGGTAATTAATTCACCGATAAGCAAACTAATTTATCAATTAAGAACTAGCAACCGGGGTTCATTCAAAACTTAAGAAATCATCCTCGTTCGGCCATAAGAAATTTAGTTCATGGCCGACGCAGGAAACACAAAACAGATAGCAAGAATGACCCATGATCAAAAGATTAAAACAAAAATAGAAAGTTTGAGAAGTTCCGACGGTGTGTAAGAAGCCTGTCACGTCACCACTCCACGTCTTCTTCTCTCCGTCTTACTCGCAAGGAAGGATGGGTTCTCCTGAGTTCTCATGCATTGTGAATTCTCTCTCTCTCTCTTTCTAGTCCCAAATGTAAATTGGATTAGACTCTCAACGACCGACCTCATTAGGGTTAGCTAACGTTCCCTTATATAATAAGGCTTTCTTGCTGAAGTTCAAAGAGTGGGCCTTTCCTAATGCTTGAGATCCGGTTGTATCTCTCTTCCAATCTTAGTATATTGATTTCACTGATCTCAAGGATTCTTCAAATCTTTTAGTTTCAATCCTCCGCATCTTCTATTCTCATACGCAATTTACCTGTCAATTTACCTTCACATTATTTCCAAGACCTCGACAAAAGATTGCGGTTGATACGCCGTGACAGCATCAAGGCCTTTACTAAGCATGTCGCATATGCCTCTGTATTGCGCCTATAAGTCAAATAATGCTATAGCATAAGACGTTTTGCTATACAAGCCCTTATAAACCTATAACTTGTTCCTTTCTTAGCACATACAAGCTAGATGTAAATGGTTTTTATCCTTCAGCTTCCCTATATATCACGTACTTAACGCCACAAATTGATCATAGTTTAAGCTCAGATGCACGTAAGCATACAATTCATCATACAATACAGGAAACATGGCATAATTAAGGCTTCATATCAAATACCCCCACACTTACCCTTTGCACTCCGGGCAAAACAAGATAAAGCCAATAAAACTCATGTTCGCATAAGCCCGTTCCAGATAACTTTAGCCACACCGCTTAGCTCTGTCCCCATAGACAATCCCACTGCCCAAGACAGCGTGCTCATGACGCCAGGGTGGTATCGTATTAGATAGCGTAAAAAGCTCTCGTGGTTCAATGTTTACGCTCTTCTACCTGTGGATTTTAGCTTTCTCTCTTGTCATGCTAGCCTAGAAGTTCTATAGCCTTGTCAAAGTTCTAAGATGGCTTCTTAACATCCGAGCTCTGATTATCCAAAGAGACTTCTTGGGTTACAATGGTGAGGATGGCGAAGTGTTGAGATGGGAGGTGTGTGAATACTATAAGCGAGAATATTTAGACAAAGTCTCTTAGCTTCGAGACGAGTGCCTCTTTTTGACTTTGTATTCCTTGCTACTCTTTATTCTAGGTCTTTTCTTTCCTTTCCTTTTTCTTTTCTCTTTTTTTAAGCAAAACAACAACTCTTTTTGCAATATTCTTTTGCGAGAGCACTCGCCTAGCGTGCCTTCACGGTTTCCTTCAACCTTGTCACTGTCTAACTAATTCTGCTATAGCACAATCGTGTAGGCCTCCAATGGGGTAGCAAAATGGGGATGATGATAAATGGGTTGTGTATGGGAATGATGGGTATGATATGAATGTCTTTATCCTACGAACTTCATGCTCGGATGCTTCACTTATCAAAGAACTAAGACAAATCAAGGATCATACAATGGGCTGAGACGTGCGTATAGCATTGCATCCTTTACTTTCTTTATAGCTTTCGTATATGCCTTGTATTGCACTTCGATAAGGCATTCCGACGAGTGCTATTAAGATCGTATCGGCTTTGCTATACGTTCTCCTTATAAACCTTATAACTTGTTCCTTTCTGAAGATATGTTTAGGATGTAGATTATTTTTATCCTTCGGTTCCCTATATCATGAACTAATGCCTTTTTGCCTAGATTGATTGTAGTTAAGCTCGTATTTACCATACAATTCGAGTCATACAATACAGGAAAAACATGGTATAATTAGTGCTCGTCACCTTTAGGTTTGTTGAAATGCTCGGATAGGGATTTATTTACTCATGGCACACGAAAGTCGGGATTATGCCCCCAAAAAAGGAGAGATGTCCCATCCTTTCTTTATGCACATCCGTATACATAGCTTCGCGCCGGCTTTCCGACTTGAAACTACTTCTCGGATATCTAACCCGACTCCACTCTAGGTAAGCTACGGCCACTGATCTAGCCTTTAGCTCTCGCTAATACGACAAGAAATTAAATCACTAATAGGCAAATCAATATATTAAATTAAGAACTAGCAACTCGGGTTCATTCTATACTTAGAAAATCATCCTCGTTCGGCCTTAGGAAATTAGTCTGGGCGACCGACGAGGGAATCACAAAACAAAGTACTACAAAATAGCCCATGATAAAAGATTAAAATAAAGAAACATAAAGCTTAATAGGGTTCGACGAGCGTGGAAGAAGCCTGTCACGTCACCCTAATGAGCACAAATTATGCCATGTTTTCCTATATTTTCATGATCGAATTGTATGGTAAATATAAGTTTAATCGCGAACAATCCAAGCAAAAAGGCATATATTCATGATATAGGACAAACGATAGAAATCATTTACATCCTAAGCATGTGCTAAGAAAGAACAAGTTACATGGTTTTTAAGGAAGAACGTATAGCAAAGCTGATACAATGCTATAGCATTCTGACAGTAACTCGAAGTGCAATGCAAGGCTCATGAAAGTTATAGCAAAGTAGAGGACGCAATGCTACGTATGTTTTCGGCCTTTTTATCTAGGTGATTTCGGGAATAAAAGAAAAGGGTGATAAACGACGGGTAGATTCACGACATAACGGAATAGAATGACGAAGGATCGAAACTAAAAGATTTGAAGAATCTCGCAGGATCGAGCGAAGCAATCACCGGATCGAGAGATACGATAGATCTCGACAGATTAGGAAAGGCCTAACTCACTGTAACTTAAGCCGCAAGAAAGCCTGATTATATAAAGAGACAAAGAAGAGCCAACTCTAGGAGAGTCGGAGAGAGCTCCAACAAGATTCCACATTCGTACTCAAGAGAAGAGTGAGAGATTTCACAAAGCACGAGATTTCGGGACAACCCAACATCCTTCCTTGCGATTTGTTTGATGGAAGAAGATGTGGAGTGGACGTGACAGGCTTCATCCACGCCTAGTCGGAACTTCATCAAGCTTTGTTTCCTCTTTTATTTTAGTATTTAGATCATGGGTCATTCTTTATTATCTATTTTGTGTTTCCCACAAATCGGGCTCATGAACTGATTTTCATATGGTTGGACGAGGATGATTTCTTTAAGTTTAAATGAACCCAGTTGCAAGTTCTTAATTTAATAAATTTGGTTTGCTTATCGCATTAATTACTAGTCAATTAGCGGAAGCTAAGGGCTAGATTTGTGGCCTGACTATCGACAAGGAGTTGAGGTTAGACCCTCCAGAAACAAGGTTTACTAGGCAACCCGTGCACGGCTTGACCTATTATCAGTAGGCTTAAGGGAATAGGTCTACCTCTCATAACCATGACACCCCCGGGCAGTAAAGCAGATCTAACTAGAAAGTTGCTATAGGAATATGGAAGGAGTATAGTTAGCATCATATATCGAACGCAGAAGCTTCGATAGATTATAGTGGTGGGTTAACCAAATAGCTTTGTAGTTAATGGCTATGCTGTAGCATTGCAGAAGCTGTGTAGCATAGATGTTATAGCAATGGGTAGAGCAACTGGGGCATTGATGCACTTAAGGGTGATTTTGAATCCAGCTAATCTCTTAACGATATTTTCTCAAATTTAATTCACTGCTTATTTCTTATTAGCATAACTACAAAAACCTCTCAAACTTAATTATATCTACTTTTCGTGGAAGTACACAACTATCATAAAGAATCGAAGCGTCACTCTTGAGATTCTGCATTTTTGTGGACGATACTCTACTTGCACTTTATTACTTGTCTGACTGTCTACTGCTATCAAGGTAAACTGACTGCAACCACCCACGCTTCTTCACTCCATCTTACTCATAAGGATATGATGAGAGTGCTGAGCCCTCACAAAATAACCAGGATTTAAATATTTATAGATAGGAAACCTCGGATTATTTCTCTCAAGGACTACAAATGGCCTAAAATCAACAAGAAACAAGAAAAAATGAAAACTGTACGTGCTTTTTTTTTTCAAGCATGAGTAAGATGAAATAAATAGAAATAGAAAAAATATTCAAATGCATTAAAATCGATCAACCCAACATTCCCATTCCGCATTTCCATCATCAACAAAATATAAATAACCCACATTTGCCTCCGGACAAACCAAGATCTTTGCATTCACCTTAAAATCCCTCAACTAGATGATCACCTAGAATATAACCGAACAAGCAATTCCACTAGGATCACACAACAAAACTTAAAACTTAAAACCTGGGCCGAATCCAAATACTCGATAAACCAAACCGGAATATTTAAATCTAATATTCGACCTATTTTAAATCGGATCCGATAGATGAAAATAGAAACGAAGTTAAATCACCGATAAAACACAAGTTCTCTAATTTAACCACTAATCATCACGTGCTAATCACGTTTAAGCGTTAGCCTAAAGCATGGCTAAGAAACAAAAAATCTCATACATAGTATCAGCTAATAGAAAAATCTAATCTAAATTATAACAAACACTAGAGAATATAACTTTGACTCAAAAAATCTAAACCGCTATAAATAGGAAACCCTAAGAATATGAACCTCTTAATAAATGGTCTTTCATTACAAAATTCGAGCTAAAAAATAAAAATCCAGAAAAATGGGTCTGTCTTTAGCCCAATTTCGTCCATCTTCTTATCCGAATCAACCTTCCAGCCTTCATAACAATCGTAGCTCTTAAATCATCTAAAAAAAGAAAGAAGAATCAGGCTAATTGGATATCTAGATAAAAGTTATGGTGAAAATATTAAATCAATCGAATTCCGAATTTAATCATAAAAATAAATCAAATCCAATTAAAGCTCAAACCTCGATTAACTAAAAATCCATTATTTATTAACTAAAACAATCCTAAATTTATTCACCAAGAAATACAAATAAGTGTAATAATATTCAATTATCAAATTTCAATCTTTTTGCATTCCCCGAAAGCAAAAATTAAAAGGAAAAAAAAAAGTAAAGAAAACTCTTCCTTTCTAATAATTGAAAAACGTAAAAATTTAACAAAGGACACAAAGCTTCAAAAGATCAATCAATCAAGACTAAAATTCTTTCATCTCAAATTACAACATTGGAATCTCAATCAATGATATTAATCACACAAGACATGCTTTAGATGCCTTCTAATTAATCTCTCAAGGTATAGGTAAACAAGTGTATCGCTCAAATTTACTCAAGAAAATAGTCCTACTATGGCATGCCCGCAATTTCTACTTCTCCAAGCACTTATAACACATGCATGCAAAAATCAAGAAAGCTTGTTATTAAAGGCCAGTAATGGGGCTAGGGTAAAGGTGTGAATAAGTATGGATATGATAGGCTAAGCACCCAAGAAATTCAAAGAAACACGATAATAATAAGAAATCACCTCAATATCATTTCTTTTTATTTCTCCTTCTTTACATTGCTTCCTCTCTCTCTCTCTCTTTCTTTTCTTTTCTTTTTTTCTTTTTTTGTACTGCTTTTCTTTCTTTTCTTTTTTCTTTTTTTATTATATAGAATCACAATGACCAACATTAATGTCAAATGATGAATGGCACAAAATCAAAAATCAAATACTCCCCCACCACACACACTTAAAATGTTGCACACACAGGGAGCAACCCCCACACCGAAACACAAAACCAAGGTGAAACCAATGCTCAATAAATTTTCAAGGTGAGGAATAAAATGGTTTTTTACGGTTAGGCTTGTAATGTGGCTTAGAAAAGAAAATGAGTCAAGAAGGCACAAAGGGGCTAGCAAAGGAAATATAATATAAGGGCGAGGCAATTTGGCCAAAGTGGGAAAATGAAGAAAGAAAACAAGCTTCCATCATACTTATGCACGTAAGTGAAAAATTTAGCTTCAAAAAGAAATGGAGCAAGTTCTAGAGAACACAAATTGTGAGCAGATGCACACATGAAAGAAAGAATGGTAAAAGATGAATTCCATTCATGTAGGCCCAAAATCTCACAAAGGTGAATATCGAATCATGCAATCAGCATCCCAAAATTAACTACCAAGAAATATAATCCAAGAGTCCAGAAATTCACTTCAAACGGAAGGATCCATCAAAACCAAGATGTCAAAGTTCACAAGAGGTAGAGCATCATAGAAAGAGAGTATGTTATTCATAAAAACCCTTTTTTTTTACCTACTAAACTACATTATTTCTACTTTTTCTAATGAATTGTGTCCCTCCCCCACACTTATCTTCCTCATACAACAATTAAGCCCAAGTAATCATATGAATTAGGAAGAAAATAAGTAAGGAAAGGAGACAACCTTTGTTAGAGTATCTTGAATCGCTTGAAGGAGAAGTTCTCATCTTCGATGAGAATCATGAATTTTCCCTTTGAAACATCTTCTCCCATTGAATTTCCTTGGTGGAGGTGGCTCGGGATCTATTGGAAGAGGTCCAAGAATGTACGGTGGATGTTGGTTCCATCGACAACCTTTCCAAGAATGTGCCCGTGCAAATAAGACAAGAAAATAGCGATATCCCATCCAAGAATAGAGACATGGAGAGATTTTGAGTGAATTAAGGGCATGTTAAGTTCCAAACTCTTCAAGTAAGTATCACATCCAAGGAAATCAATGACACTCCCATCGGTAGAGTCAAGCAACCAATCATATTGTGAACATTCTCTTGTGCTTGCAAAATAGAAGGTGTGGAATCCAACTTAGTGTTGGAGTACACCATATCATCGTTACAATCACAAGAGATGGAAGGAAAAGAGTGGAAGAATGAAGCGAATTTTTTCAAATCATCACCACCTGGAATGTGTAAATATTCAAAACAATTATCTTGTTTTTCTAAATCAGGTGGCAAATCACAAAAGTACTTGTTGGAATGATTCATCAACATGCGGGATTTTATCAATCAAAATTTGAAATCTTTGTCACCAACAAGACTACAGGAGGTAATCCAATGGGAATTTTTGCATTTAGTATTCTAAGCTATGATCTTTCTCACTCACATCAACAATAGAATCCACAAGTAATGCAGAATCACTAAGCAAAGTTAGAATCGCCAAATAATGCAACATTAATCTCGGTCAAAATAAGGCACCATTCATTATCAAAGACATGCACAATTGGCGCAATTACTCGTACATGCAAAATCGATAATCAACATACCATTGAGCAAGAACATCATCAACAACATTGGCATCCATGCTTGATTCAACCTTTTCAAAATTGACATGCTTACTATCATCAATAGTACAAGGGCTACATTTTGATCGAAAGGGTAGAATCAACCACTTCACTAAATGCTTTCTTTTGAAGCTCAACAAGTAAATGACATTTTTCATGATAACAATCTACACATGTTTGATATTCTTCACAATAGCATGAAAATATGTCATTCAATTTATCACAATCATCACTAGTACTATGAAGAGAAGCATCTTCAACGGTTAAAGCATCACAAGAAGAAATAGGAGTACACTCATCAACAAGTGCAATCGAATCACTACTACTAAAGCCAATTGGTTGAGCAATTACATTTCCAAACAATTGAGGGGGGATTCAACAATGATTTCCTCCCACCTCATTATCACTCAAATTATGAATTGCTTCGTTAGACAAAGTAGTAGAGAGTCTACTTCGATAAGGATAGAATCATTACCAAATGGGAGAGAGGACTCTTCAATGCGCTTTTGTACTTGGTTCACTTCTTATGCATGTGTGACCATGAGAAGAATGAAAATTCATTTTCAACATTTGTGCTTGCTGCTCAATTTCCTTTCTTAACCTCTCGATGATTTCACTTGTTGTTTCATCATTCTACAAATAGAGTCCATTTGTTGATGAAAGTCATCCTTATGTGACCACTCCTCATTTGCAGCCCAAGCCGTTTGATTTTGGAAATCTCCAATGACTTCACAAAGTGAAGGATCTTGTTAAGGAATATATGGTTGAGAATGAGGTTCATAAGGTGGATCAAATGGGTATAGGGATTCATGAGATGGATGGCATGGTATGGAAGTGGGATGGAACGAAGGATGGTATGGTAAGTGAGAGTGTTGATGATATTGTTGGAATGGAGGTTGTTGGTAAGGTTCATGGTATTGGGTGGTGGAAACGGGCTCTCACATTCTTGATTACCTACAAAAGAGTGAGAACTGAAAGGTAGATTATGATTCCCGTAAAGTCAAGCCATGAAAGTTCAATGCAATTAATTCCCAGTGAATCATAAGATAACTATCTAACTATAAAAATAAAGAAAAGGAATCTAATAAAATACAAATGCAAGTGAAAAAGAAAAGAAGGGTTTTTTTTTCAAAAATGATGGAATATGCAAGTATGCTATGGTTAACTTAGAGACATGGTGAAATCAAACAAATAAGCTCAAAATCATATCAAATTTTATACAAACACACCACCCGAAGCTACCAAGTCAAGACAATACAATAATGCAATGAGTGCTATGCAAACTACTTAAATGCAAAAATCCTAAACTATATGCAATGAAAAATCAAAAATGCAAAACTAACAAGCTTCACGAGAAACCCTTTGTCAAAAGTGAATTTGACAATTAAATCACCTAGGGAGCCAATTACTTAGCTCCCAAGCGGTAGCCATTTTAATGAAGACCTTTTTGTCATTAAATTTCGGGTTCACAATCAACAATTAACCAAGGATTGTATATAGGCAAACCTAGGATCGTTCTTCTCATTTTCTTATATTCTATTCTATCTTTGCTTCATTTAAATTGCATTTCTATTTTAGTTTATTAATTTAAAATTCAAAACCCAATCCCCCCCCGTTTTTCATTGCATTTGCATGACATTTAGATTACTTAGGATTCAATAAAAGGCTCTCGAAAAAGAGAACGATCCTAGGTTTGCCTATTGCAATCCTTGGTTAATTGTTGATTGTGGACCCCCGAGGCTAATGACAAAAAGGTCTTCATACAAGATGAGTTGCAGAGCCCTCACAAATTAACCAGGATTTAAATATTTGTAGTATAGGAAACCTGGATCGTTTCCCCTCGAGGAATTCACAATGTCTAAAATCAACAAGAATAAGTAAAAATGTAAAGAACTTAATGGGGGTTTTTTCAAGAAAGCGAGTAAGACTAAATAAATAGAAAGCGAGCGAAAAATTCAGAAGTAGATTAAAATCGATCAACCCAACATTCGATTCGAGACTTCCATCATTGAACAAAATATAAATAACCCACGTTTGGCTGGGACGAACCAAGATCTCTACATTCGCCCGAGAAAATCCCTCGACTAGATGATCAGCCTAGAATATGTGCGAGCAACAATGGCGTCCCGCACGTGCGATCGCACGTGAAAACTTAAAACTTAGTTCGAACTCAGTCTGGGATCAACCAAATCGAATATTAAATCTGATATTCGAACTATTTCCAGAAATGGGATCGATAAGATGAAAATAGAAACGAGTTAAATCATCGATAAAGCACAAGTTCTCTGGATGAATCGGAATCCCTCACGTTGGGTTAACCAAACGCAGAAGAAAAGATGAAGAAGAAATTCAAAAATCTCATACAACGTAATTGAGAATATGTTTTTAGCCATCTAATCTAACCTATAAATAGGAAACCTCTAAAGAATATGAAACCTCTAATAAATGGTCTTTTATTACAAAATTTGAGCATAATAAAAATCAGAAAAATGGGTCTGTCTTTAGCTCCAATTTCATCCATCTTCTTGTCTGAATCAACCTTTTGAGTCTTCATAACAATTGTAGCTCTCTGAATCATCTAAACAATGAAAGAAGAATCAGGCTAATTGGATATCTCGATCAAAAGTTATGGCGAAAATACTAAATCACTATAAATCTGGAATTTAATCATAAAAATAAATTAAATCCAATTGAAAGCTCAAAGCTCGATTAAGTAATAAAATCCATTATTTATTAACTAAACAATCCTAAATTTATTCACCAAGAGATACAAATAAGTGTAATAATATTCAATTATCGATGCTCGGTTCTCTTGGAGTCCTTGTGCTTTGCAACTTCTCTCACTCTTCTTTCGAGTCAAAAATTATATGATTGGTTTTTGACTCTCAAAGACTTAACCTCTTTAGGGTTAGCCGTTGTTCCCTTTAAATAGTATGGTCTTACTTCCAACATACGTTCAATGATCTGGGCCTTTCCTAATCTGTTGAGGTCCAATCGTATCTTCTTTCCCAATCTCGGTAGATTGATTTTTTCTTGACATCAAGGGATTCTTCAAATCTTTAGTTTAGATCCTCCGATCTTCTATTTCAATACATCAAGAATCTAGCCATTATTCTTGCCCTTCCAATATATTTCTTGAAACACCCTTAACAAAAGATCAGGAAATATGCTGCATAAAGACTGTAAGGCTCATTTACTCGCTATAACTGCATGCATTGTATTGTACTTCGATAAAGTCGCTCGATCTTTAGCATGGCATCGCCTATGCTATCACGACTTTCTCGAAAAACCTCAAAACTTGTTCTTTCTTAGCACATGTTTAGGATGTAAGTGGTTTTTATCCTTCAATTCCATATATCATGAATTAATGTTTTTTGCTTAGATTATTTGTAGTTAAGCTCATATTCACCATACAATTCAATCATAAAATACCAGGGAAAACATGGCATAATTAGTGCTCATCACTTATCTCATGTATAACCACTAAGACAACGCCCTTTGACCGAGATCATCATGGATTCATACATAAGAGTAAGCTGATCTTTGACCTAGTGATGATTGAATATTATTACACTTATTTGTATCTCTTGGTGAATAAATTTAGGATTGTTTAGTTAATAAATAATGGATTTTATTACTTAATTGGGCTTTGAGCTTTTAATTGGATTTGATTCATTCTTTATGATTAAATTCTAGATTTATAGTGATTTAGTATTTTCGCCATAACTTTTGATCTATATACCCGATTAGCCTGATTCTTCTTTCCTTTTTTTGGATGATTCAGAGAGCTACAATTGTTATGAAGACTCGGAAGGCTGATTCGGACAAGAAGATGGACGAAATTGGAGCTAAAGACAGACCCATTTTTCTGGATTTTATTTTACTCGAATTTTGTAATAAAAGACCATTTATTAGAGGTTTCCTATTCTTAGAGGTTTCCTATTTTGGGCCAATCTTGTAGCGCTAGTGTTTCCTATTTATAGGTTAGATTAGATGGCTAAAAATGATATTCTCAATTACGTTGAATAGGATTTCTTTTTTGTTTTCTTCTTCATCTTTTCTTGTGTTTTTGCTTAGCCATGGTTGGCTAAGCTTACGTAACCCAACGTGAGGATTCCATGATTTATCCAGAGAACTTGTGTTTTATCGGTGATTTAACTCGTTTTTATTTTCATCTTATCGGATCCGTTGAAATAGTTCGAATATTAGATTTAATATTCGGTTTGGTTTATCCCAGATCGAGTTCGAACTAGGTTTTAAGTTTCTTTGTGCGATTGCACGATGGGACCCAGCCGCTGTTCGGACATATTCTAAGCGATCGTCTAGTCGAGGGATTTTACGGGCGAGTCGAGAGATCTCGGTTCGTCCGAGCCAAACGTGGGTTATTTATATTTTGTTCAATGATGGAAGTCTCGGAATCCGAATGTTGGAGTTGATCGATTTTAATCTGCTTCTTCTCGTTTTCTTATATTCTATTTTTATCTTTGCTTCATTTAAATTGCATTTCTATTTTAGTTTATTAATTTAAAAATCCAAAACCCCAATCCCCTTGTTTTCATTGCATTTGCATGACATTTAGATTACTTAGGATTCAATAAAAGGCTCCTCGAAAAGAGAGAACGATCCTAGGTTTTGCCTATACGCAATCCTTGGTTAATTGTTGATTGTGGACTGAAGGCTAATGACAAAGGTCTTCATCACCTGAGTCAAAAGTCACCTTTGATCGGGTGATAATAAAGGCTCCGATCAGGGATTAGTGGTTTTCATGCGAGCAACGTGAATGGTCAAGATGGGATTTGTCCCTCACATTTGTAGAGATATTAGAGCACTCGATGAGTGAGTCCGAGAAATGTATGGTCATACTACGATGGAAAGGAGTTTCCATTTCAATTGATAGACTACTCGAAATCGAAAGTAATGGTCAAGAATAGGAGGATGACACTATCATGCTTCATCCTTAACCAAACATGGTTGTATGATAGGTTGCATCGTATCATCGATCCCGTATGAATTGGGTAGTCGCAATGTATGCAGAGGCCACTTGTGACTTGTGGGTCGGTGCGCATTGCCCATTGCTTGATCTCATATGGGCATAGAGTCGCCTGCTATCAAATAGCTCAACACGAGCAATAATGTCCAGATTTGTTGAATCTTATATATGTTTAAGATTTAATTAATACAATGTTTAATCTAGGATAGATATATATATATATATATATATTATAATATAAATTCAAAAATAATAATATTATTATTTATATAGATAATAATATTATTATATAGTATTTGTTTTGTATTTACTTTATATGATAAATTAAATAACTAGAACAAATAGAAATATCGTATCCTGATTTAATTTGAATTGAGATATAGTATATCGAGATTTAATTAAATAGATAGATATCATATCTCGATTTAATTTGTAAAGATAAATTAAATCGAGTGGCTTTTAATTTGGATTAAATAAATAGATTAGATTAGATCTGTTGAACCATTTAATTAATATTATTTTAATCAAATTCAAATTTCAAAATCAATTGAGATTAATTTTGAATATTTTAATACGGCCCGTTAGGATTTGAAAACCTTTATAAGATAATGATCAAGTCGTATTAAAATAAGAATGAGTCCTTGAGAAACCATGAGAAAGAAGAGAGGCATTAAGACGTTGAAGGCGCTAGCAACGCCATGCGTGTTGGAGTTACGTACGTGTGGATACGGTAAAGGGAGTTGATTCGTTTAGTCGGCTCCTTTAGTGATCGTATCGAACACGTTGCGGATTGAAAAAGTCGGAGTCCAACGCCAAGTATGAGGTGGATTAGGCTTAAAATCTCATAAAGGATAATTATGGCGATATGAAATGGCGTGACATTTGTCGCACGAAATCGAGACGGCTAGCGTGGGGCGAGTGACCATTCGGTGGAAAATGGCGGTTATACGTGCGAACGCGAAGCAGCGAACGGCCCACGCGTCCGGTGGAGGGCTAAGCACGCTCGTATGCCGGCACGCTTACATGATACCCGGATTAGGGGCGTACGCATGGCGAGAATTTATAACATTGGCGAGACCAAGTTAAAATCGGAAACATAATTCCGGTTATCATGAAAGCGAATAAATGATTATGAGAACCCAACCGGTATTTATGCTAGGGGCGGGTCGAAGTAAATCAGTTCAAGGAAACTAAATCGGCATTGAAAAGAAACAAACTTGGGTATATCGTGCTCAGTTTAGAGGCAGGTTAATCTTGGCGACTCGAGACCTGAACTACTACGAGCTTGGGGGCAAGCTATTCGGCCTCGTATATTGGGCCCGGAATATGATGCGGCCCATGAAAAGTTACTTAATGGCGAGGAATCTCTCCTTAAAGCGGGTAAAGCAGTAATCACCTGTAATGTCGGCACTAATCACGAGATAATACGGGTAGTGGAGCGAGGCATTCTGCCCGAACGATGGAGCGCATGTTCTTGGAGGAGCGGACGCACGACCGACAAAATGAAACCACAGAGGTAATCCTATAAACGGTACCCACAGGTGCACGTATTCGATTCATGTCCTTTTACCATTCAGTTGATTCTGTGCACACACCCCACCCCACTTTGGCTAATCGACATTCTTGTGTAGCACAGTGATCATCTGATATTCATTGGTGTCTTCCTCATAGGCATCATTGAACAATCATCTCTTCGGTGTTATCTTCCTTATATCCTGGAGAGAGCATCGGATCCTTTATAGATCATACACTAACCCACTGTGGTTAGACATCTATGTTCTTGAGCAGGCAAGACCGTTAATGTTGTGATAGTTATGGTGTTGTATTGGGATGTTGTATATGGAATAATAATTTTGTATGATGTTTTTGAAAATTATAGTGACTATTGTTTTTTCTTATGGGGTATGTTGGGTTGTGTGGAAGAGTTTTAAGGTGAAATTGTACCAATCGGCTCTCTTATTCTTACCTCGATTTTGATTAAGTGTTTTGGATAAACACCTCCTTGCTATGGTATATTGGTGGTGACATGGGAGAGGACAATATTCTTGAAGCAAGCTGGCTAACATTAGCCGAGTGTGCTAGCACCGATAGGTTGTACCACGTCGGAAAGATGTAAGGAAGAGCGGGATAGATGAGTGAGGATGATTCTATTCGTTGTTTATTATTATGTATTATTTAATTATTGAAAATATTAATATTATGTTAGTAAATGCTACTTTTCTAACTTGCAATTCTTTCTTATACTTTGTAAATTGATTTTGGTTCTTGGAACTTTACGTCTCATCCGAGTCATTGTTAATATTTTTTTCAAGCAAGGCCTATAATTTTGCTAGAGGGCCAAGGGAAGCAATCGAGACATATGAGTCATGAGCCTTGTATGCCTTATGGTATTGGTATGTCTATATTTCCATTATACCACCCATATGTTTTTAAATATCATATTTAATGTTTGAATAATGGTTTCGGAATGACTGTTTAACTATCGTTAGGTCGAAAGCCTTATTTTATACACTATGATATTTTGGTGGATCCACAATCATATCTTGAGTGGAAATTGTTTTGTGTAGACTTGTTTGTTTTGGAGTTTCGTATTGTAAGACTCGTTGGCTATGTATCCTTCTATTAATTGTGCTCAAAGTTGTGCATTTTTTGTAGTGGGTTTGGGGGCGGAAGTTGTGCCCGAATCCAGATTGTGTGTTTTTGAAAGAAAAGAGTTTCTCCGTTATCACTTGTTAATAAAAGTTTTATCAAACTATCATAATTAATTGTTGTTTGTGAGAAAGGTCTTTTCAATCAAATTGAAAAAGTTAACATAATTTTAAGAGTAAATTAACATGGTTTTCTAAGTTATAAATGTAAAAATTGTAAACTCGATCTATACTCGCAAGTTTACAATTGATGTGGTTTACTTACGACTCGACTTGATTTTTAAAGTAAAAACATAAAAGTGATAAATTAATAAGGACAACTCTCGAGTTAAAGAACAATGAACATAAAATGTCCCCAAAAAAGTAGCGAGTTTGATCCTCATTTTTTTTATATAAAAAAAAGTTTTGGAGGAGTTCGACATCAGTCCCCCCAAGGCGGGGGCACGACCGGAACTATGAGCACTTATTGCGGACTTACGAGATCGCCTACCAAAGGAGTCGGCGACGGAGGGGGATCGAACCCACCTACCCATTTAGGCTTAGTCACGGATCCCTTACCATCTATGCCAACTCTCATTGGCGTTTGATCCTCATATTGAAACGGATCATAAAGAAAATAGTGTTTTGGGTCATCAAGTTTTTGGGCCATCGAATTATTTGGGCCGCAGTGTTGCTTCAAGTTTAGAAAGTGAAAGTATGATGCCATTGACCGTTTTATTTTACATTAAAAAAATCCACCCGAAATAGTTTAACTCGTATTTCACATACTATATTATTTTTTTACTCGTGACGTGGTCCTATTTATATACACACACATATAAAATAATTTAGTTGGCAAAAAATAAGCATTTTTACCATTGTACTGCAAATAGTAAAATAAATTTACCAAAACATCATATAATCGGAAAAAAATTATAAAAAATACTGCATTTAAAATAGTTAATGCTGAAACAAATGAAGATGCTTTTAATAAAAAAAATGAAGCGATAGAAGCTACTTTTCTAACGTAATTATGAGATGAGTTTGTCGACTTATGTAAATGTACTTTTCTAACACTAATTCATAGAGGCTTGAAGATGTGTTTCATATCATCAAATATTTAAACTCCACTTTGGGTTGTCGCAAAGGCTTCTTTTAGAAAAATTACAACACATCGGCTACCACAACTACACCGGAGCTTGTCCTCTAGTAGTGGTGTACCTATTGGCTACCGGGGTTGTTCACCTTTGTCATCAGCTTCCTTGGCTAGACCTTTATGTACGGCACAAGTTTGAAATTGCATCACTGTATGAGTTGTTACTCTCATGAGTCATGTTGTTGCCAACTAGATCATATACTTTGATACTTCAACTTCATTTTACTTTTATTTATCAATGTTTGCATGTTTCATGAATGTTTGAAATTGTATCCTATTGTGTTGTTACTTTCTTGAGTCATGCTTTTGCCAATTGATACATATACTATGATAGTTCAACTTCTTTGTACTTTTGTTTAGGAAAAATTACTTTTAAGGTTCCAAGAAAGTAATATAATCTTTAAATATTCCTGGGCATTTTTGTATCTCTGATTTATGATGCTTGACACAATTTTGGTAAAGTTCATGGGTATTTTTTCACCTACACCCTTCATAAAATAATGAATTATTTTCATTATCTGTCCAAAATTAGTTTTTTTTTCTAGATGCACTTTGAACCCGAAGGCATATCTTAATCCTGGTAAGCTCTTGATTTTGCTTGAAATGCAAGCTAGAGCCAATAAAATTGATGAAAATTAACTATAGAAGAATCCCATGTGAAAACTTATCTCCCATAATTATATATTCAATTAACTCTTTTCATTAATAATCATTATTAGTCATTATGAGCCATTACTATTTAGGCTCTCTTATCTTCTATATATGTAAACGTTTGTATATAAAATATAGGACACTACATTCATTCTTTTCATTACGCAAGTCACATGGTATCGAGCGCTCGAGGTTGTGTCCTCTCTAAAATATTTTTTTCTTTTTTAGGTTTTCTCGTTATTCCCCTGTCACCTCCAATTTTTTTTCCTCGTTTTCTTCAGAGCTATTCTCTCGATTTTACTCTATTTTTTCTCCTTTTCTTGAGACCCATTCTCTCCATTGCTCCATTTTTTCCCTCGTTTTCTTGAGAGCTATTCTCTCGATTTTACTTTAGTTTTTCCTTGTTTTTCTCGAGACCTATTATCTCGATTGATTCTTCCTTTTCTTGAGACCCATTCTCTCGATTGCTCCATTTTTTCCCTCGTTTTCTTGAGAGCTATTCTCTCGATTTTACTTTAGTTTTTCTTTTTCTCGAGACCTATTATCTCGATTGATCCTTTTTTTCTCCTCATTTTCTCGAGACCTATTATCTCGATTGATACTATTTTTCTCCTTGTTTTCTCGAGACCTATTATCTCGATTGATCTTTTTTTTTTTTGGAGTTGACTTGGTCTCCCTCCAAGAGAGAGTTAACATGGTCTCTCTCAGAAAGAGTTAACATGGTCTTCTTCATCTTTTTTTCTCCATATTATTTCTTAATCACCTTTTTTTATTGATTTATCTTCTAATCACTTTTGTTAACCGTTTGGTGTTGGTCCTTGATGAGACCTTTGGAGTATTTTTTTGGTCCCCGATGGTAAGACGTATATTGTTAGGTCCCTTGTGAGACCGTTTGTTGCGAACATATTCAATAAAGCCACTTCATCCTACTCGGTTTCATGAACTCAAGTCCAAGGTGGGCATCCAAGACATCCATGCTCCGGCTTGCGGGGGTGGCTGACGAGGATTACATAGGAAATTGTATTACGATTTATAGCTAGGAAATTGTATTCTAATTTATAGGAATCGGTTTTGTAGGGATTATGAATAATCTTCATTAATAGTCATTATTAGTCATTATGAGTCATTACTATTGAGGTTCTCTTATCTTTTATATGTATATGTAACGTTTGTATATGAAATACAAGACACAATATTCATTCTTTCCATTTTACCAAGTCACAAACTCAACTTAGAACTCTTTGAACTTGCTGCTACGAGAAAAGGGGGAAAAAATATATAAGAGCTTCATGATAGGGTTTGACAACCAAAGACAGCATAATAAGTAGGTTGGTTGAATGGTGTGCCAAATAATTGTACACAAAATAACGTTCAATCGATTGATGAAAAATAATAATCAATATTTAATATATAATTTTATAGGAAAGCAAGCTGTTCATAGCTCTTGAAAGGCATCATTCGATTCGGTTTCATGCCTGCCTAATAGCGTTTTTATTTTTATTTTTCAGTAATAAGAAGTCGCCTGAATACGCATGGAGATTGTATAATTAAAGGAAATCTAGAATTAAAATACGTTAAAGTTGAAATTTATATGAAAGTTTCCAAGTAAGACTTGTAAGCAAAGTTATCAAACTCACGAGTTTAAGTAAACTCATGGCGATGCGAAACTCGTATCGTAAACTCAAATCGTAAATTTGTAAGAGTTTACTTTTATTATAAAATAAGTATTAACATTGTATAATTAAATAGTTAAAATATAAAAATGACAACAATTTGATATAAATATATTTTAAATCCAAATAATTAAAATTAAATATATCAACATTTATAATTTATTATATTTAATAAAGAAATTTCTATAAAATTCATATGTAAAGACGTTGAGGATGACAAAATTGAAATATTTAACACAATTTTGTAAGCTACAAACGTAAAAATGGTAAATTCAGTGTATAAACTTTCGTGAGTTTAACCTAATTCTACAAATTATACTGAGTTTACTAGAGACTCAACTCGATTTAGTAAGGTAGAAACGTAAAAAATGCAAGAGACACTCGTTAAATAACTCGCGAGTTTACAACAATCATGTAAGTATTCGGAAAATACTTTAGATTTGTATCATGACGGAAATGTTAAAATGGGAGCAAAGTTGTCCAAGCGGTTTATGGTTAGAAAATTAGTGTTGACTATTAAAAAAGTAATATTAACTACATTGATAGAACTATTTGCTCGCTAGTTGTGGCCTTTGCCTCAACTGACCTTCTAAAATTTGTTAGTATATATATTTATTTTTTATATGATATTTTATTTTAGCCAAAAATTATAAGTTAAATTTGGCCTAACTAATCTTTTATCTTCTCTATAAGGATAATATTTGGTTCATTACTTATTAGATTGTGAGAGGAAAGCAAAATTCTTGTTTGATATACTTATTGAAAAGGTTAGTATCATTTTATATCTTATTTTGAATTATAATTATCGGTTATCATTTATTTATATTTTCAATGTTATGTGATACTAAATGGTTCAATATATTTATTTTTTTTTGGTCCGGACTAAAAATATTTTCTAATTCTGCCACTTTAACCATCAGCATTATAATAATCAGGGACAATATATTGCTATTGTTTAAACACTCTTAAGGACAATATTAATCAAAAAAAAATCAAGCTCCTACATAAAAGTTCTAGGGCAAATTCAGATCTTAACCTAATCAAAATCTTCTAAAAGAATGGCTCTATACTTTCTATACTTTATTGGGGGAATATTCGTAATGACAATTTTGATAACTTTAGATTGGAGAATTAAGAAAACATGTTTTCATGACAAGATCAAATGTTACAGTGTAGTTATGTATCAAGTAAGATCACTGTTAACGAGTTGCAATGCCTTTGGAGTTGCTAAAGAAGGTAAACATGATTTTAATTTTGAAAAATTCGTTTATGAATCCTTGCAATCTCCATGCTTGTTATACTTTTGTTTTCAACCTCTGTTTTTATAAGGCTTTGTGTAATTTTGTAACTTTTAATATTCCTTCACACATATATAGAATTTAAAATTTAAATGTTAATACTAGTATAATTTTTATTTTTGATGACGAAAAAATCTAGTTTAAGAAATTGATGGCCACACTTGATTCATGCTAATGGGTCATTCCTCCTTCAAGGGTCTCTTTAAGTTGAAAATAAAAATATACTACCTCTCCTTTTAATATAAAATCTCATTTGTAGTATAATTTACACCATAAATAATACTATCTTTAGTTCTAATTATAGGAACACTTTTGTAGTGTAATTTACACTATGGTTGTCAAACTAGCAAAGTTAACTCTCCAGTTTACCGTTTTTACGTTTCTAGTTTATCAAATCGAGTCGAGTCACTAATAAATTAGTGACCATTATAAACTTCGGTAAACTCACGAAGTTTATATACCGAAGTTTACATTATTCGTTTCTAACTTACAAAATCGTGTTAACTCACACTTAAACTCGTGTTAACTTTTTTATTTGATCCTATTTAACGTCTTTATATATAAGTTTTATAGAAATTTCTTTGTTAAATATGATAAATTTTAAATGTTGATAAATTTAATTTCAATTATTTAGATTTAAAATATTTTAAAATCCAATTGTTGTAATTTTTTATATTTTAATTATTTATTATACACTATTAATACCTATTTAATAGTAAAAGTTGAATCTTACGAGTTCACATGCGAGTTTTACATTATTGTCACGAGTTTACTTAAATTCGTGAATTTAACAACCTTGATTTACACTACAAAAGTGTTCCTATAATTAGGATTGGAGGGTATGTTATATTAAGAACATGAGATAATACTATTTAGTATTTACTCTTTCTAACTCTGCTTATAAAAATATATCATGCATGTTTCATAACATATCACTATTTTATTTGAAGTATTAATTTTGTTTTTGTTCATCTAGCATATATCTTTAACTAAGTATAAAGCCGTCAAACTAATTAATCAAATTTCTCTGACCAATGACTATTATTGAATATAGTTTTAAAATTTTATAGAAAATGACTACTTTTTAATTTATGTAAAACAGTTCATTGCGGTATATAAAACGGATGGTAAGGTTGAAATATAATTTATAAATTATTACTTCTGATCATTAATATAAAATAAGGAAGCAAAATAAATTATTTAATCATAATATTTGTTGTGTATTATGAAATTATTTATCAGTTTATAAGTGAGTAAATTAGTTTGGAGGAAAACAATAAATATAAATACTTTAATTTAACTTCTTTAATTTCTCTCAACAAAAAGTTAACTTATTAAGAACAAGAGGGGAGTATATAAGTTTTTATAAATACCAATATGTTCCTTTTTATATGTCATTTTTACCTAAATTTTTTTTTTTTCCAAAATATAAGTCACTTGTAGGGTAATAAATGAGCTTTTGACAATTTTACCCTTCAATAATAACAGCAGGAAAGATGTAAATATAGAGAGATAAAGGGAAATAAGAGAAGATGTGCACCTTCATAAATAAGAAAATTTATTTATCTAATGATTTTCTTGTTTTACTGGAATGGATACAAGAAACTTATAAAAAAGAATAGAGTGATATTATATACACATGGGTACTTGGATTTCTCCTGGCCATCTGCATGTCCATCAATACTAAAGCCATGTTCAAAAATCAAAATTAATACTCGAACAAAAAGCTACTAAAGGTCTATTTGGTATAAGGCAAATGGAAGAGAGGGGCAGTAAAAATTTTAATGAGTTAGACTTAAAAAATTTTTACTAAATTTTACACTTGAGGTTTTTACTAAATTTTGTTTACTCTTTAATCTTACACATGCTCTTTCTCAAAATTTTATAACCCCATCCTTCAATATTTATTCTTAGAGTTAAGGCCTAATTTTACCCCAAAATTTTTTGCTTCAGAGCAATGTTGTTTCAAAAGTTTTTTTTAGTATAATGTCGTCCTAAAAGTTTAAAATCATAGTAATATTACCCCTAATTCAACAGTTCAAACAATCAACTATTAATTGACTCAATTGTACTGAGGCAATATGCACATGTGGCTTCAACCATATAGCTACCACATCACCGCCTCATATTGTCTCTAGGTGTTCCCATTCCTCTTTATCTTGTAAGGAGATCTTTTCATCATCTATTTTTCTTCTCATCCCTTAGGAGCCCATATAGGCCGTTAGTTTGGAAAAGGAGAAAAAATTAAAGTAGCATTGTGATTTTTAGATTGATTGGACGAATATGATTTAAAGATTATGAAGGATGATAGGAAAATGATGTAATAAAAACCCAACCCTTTTATCTTATTTTCTTTATTAAAATTTCCCCTCATCTCCCCTATGTTTCCCTCATGTCAAATAGACCATAAAAGTATAGGAGACACATAATATAAAGATAAATAAATGAATAAAATAAAATAGTACTCCTATGATCCTTGATGTAAGCCTAACTTGAGAGTCGATATTGGTTTCAAAAGTAAAACTTACTTCATATATTTATCATTTTTCTCAAATCAACCCAATTGCCATTCCCCTCAACAATAATCAAATAGGATAAGATTAAACCAACTTCTTTTCAATAAATTTTTTTTTATAAAAGTTATTTCATGTATTTTTATAGTTCTAATAAGGATAATATTGTGATAGTTAGGGAAAATTTTAGAGTTAAGATTTTAAGAAAGTTTTGAGTTTTAACAATAGATGACTATATATATGTATAAGATGATTAATTGTTAATTTTAATCACTTTAGATTTGTTAATTGGTTGTTATTTGAATTTAAAATTACTTTTCTATTTAAAAAGTTTAGGATTTATGTCCTATAGGATGTTTTTATCGATTAAATATGGTTTAAATAATTTATTTGGGTTAATGGAGGTATTATTGAAATTTTAATCAGTTTAGTTTTGTAGATTTGGAGTTATATGAAATTATAAATTATGATTTTGATTATGTGAAGGCTTAAAGAATTATTTAAAAATTGGATTTTGCTCATATAAGTTAAAAAAAGAGATTTAATTGGTTTAAAACATTGATATTGATGATTTTATGATTATAGGAGTGGTGGAGGTGAAACTTTAATTTATAAAAATTGAATGATTGATGTGAGAGATGGTATAGAGGTTATCTAAATATTTTAACAAGCAGTTTGGGCTCTTGAAAATTGATCTATGGCCTTAGATTGTTTTTACTATTATTTGTGGTTCATTGGTATCTACATTGATAATGTAGATTTTTCTTGTGATCGGTGATTGTTCATGCTTTGCCTTTCAACTTAAGGTTAAGTTTGGAGTTGAGGTAATCGGGGTTAATTTATTCTATAATTGTGTTGTAAGGTGTTTTCTAAACCTTACTTTTATCTGTACAACTTGTAAGTGTATTGAAAAATTATGTGTATGTTTGAATATAAAATTATCTCAGTAAAGCAATGTATTATCCAACTTGTATATATAAGTAGATATTATTATTGAGACTGTTAATGTTGTGATAGTTATGGTGTTGTAATGGGATGTTGTATATGGAATAATAATTTTGCATGATGTTTTTGAAAATTATAGTGAATATTGTTTTTTTTTTTCTTATAGGATATGTTGGGTTGTGTGGAAGAGTTTTAGGGTGAAATTGTACCAATCGGCTCTCTCATTCTTACCCCACTTTTGAGTTGAGTGTTTTGGATAAACACCTCATTGTTACAGTATATTGGTGGTGACATAGGAGAGAACAATATTTTTGAAGTGACTGGCTAGCACTAGCCGAGTGTGCTAGCACTGATAGATTGTACCACGTCCAGAAGATATAAGGAAGAGCAGAATGGATAGGTGGGGATGATTCCATTCGTTGTTTATTATTATGTATTATTTAATTATTGAAAATATTAATATTATGTTAGTAAACCTCTTTCTCTAACCTGCAGTTCTTTCCTACATACTTTGTAAATTGATTTTGGTTACTGGAACTTTACGTCTTATCCCGTCATTGTTAATATTTTTTTCAAGCAAGGCCTATAATTTTGCTAAAGGGCCAAGGGAAGCAATTAGAGACATATGAGTTGTGAGCCTTGTATGCCTTTTTTTAATTTTGGTATTATATTGATGTCTATATTTCCATTATACGACCCATATGTTTTTAAATATCATATTTAATGTTTGAATAATGGTTTCAGAATAATTGTTTAACTATCGTTAAGCCGAAAGCCTTATTTTACACACTATGATATTTTGATGGATTCACAATCATATTTTGAGTGGAAATTGTTTTGTATAGACTGTTTGTTTTGGGGTTGAGTATTGTAAGACTCGTTGGTTATATATTCTTCTATTTGTTAATTGTGCTCAAAGTTGTGCATTTTTTGTAGTGGGTTTATGGGGAAGTTGTGCCCGAATCCCGATTGTGTGTTTTTGAAAGAAAAGAGTTTCTCCGTTATCACTTATTAATAAAAGTTTTATCAAACTATCATAATTAATTGTTGTTTGTGATAATGGTCTTTTTAATTAAATCAAAAAGTTAACATAATTTTAAAAGTAAATTAATATAGTTTTCTAAGTTAAACGTAAAAATGGTAAACTCGATGTATATTTGTAAGTTTACAATTGATGCAAGTTTACTTATGACTCGACTTGATTTTTAAAATAAAAACATAAAAATGATAAATTCATAAGGAACAAAAAACTCACGAGTTAAAAGAACAACAATGAACATAAAATGTCCCCGAAAAAGTAGTGAGTTTGATCCTCATACTGAAAAAGATCATAAAGAAAATAGTGTTTTGGGTCACCAAGGTTTTTGGGCCATCGAATTATTTGGGCCGCACTGTTGCTTCAAGTTTAGAAAGTGAAGGTATGATGCCATTAACCGTTTTATTTTACATTAAAAAAATCACAGAAATTGTTTTAACTCGTATTTCTCATACTATATTATTTTTTACTCGTGACGTGGTCCTATTTATATATACCCACACATATAAAATAATTTAGTTGGCAAAAAATAAGAATTTTTACCATTGTACTGCAAATAGTGAAATAAATTTACCAAAACAATCGGAAAAAATTATAAAAAATACTGCATTTAAAATAGTTAATGCTGAAACAAATGAAGATGCTTTTAATTAAAAAACTGAAGCAATAAAAGTTACTTTTCTAACGTAATTATGAGATGAGCTTTGTCCTGACTTATATGAATATACTTTCCTAATACTAATTCATAGAGGTTTGAAGATGTGTTTCATATCATCAAATATTTAAACTCCATTGTGGGTCACAAAGGCTTCTTTTAGAAAAAATTACAACCAAACACCCATTCCATCAACTTTGTGTGAGATTGCAAGTCTTTAAGCTTATCAAATCCGGATCGGATCGATTGAGTTAGCCCGAAACATGACAACCTATGCATATAATTGGTCCGGCAAGTTCCTAACTTGGGACTTTGGTGACCAAGACAACCCAGCCGGTTGTGGGGTTTCATTTTAGAAAAAATTAAAACGTTTGTTTGTGAGGTATGGATTATAGCAATATTGGTTGAATTTAATGATAATTTTGGTATTAATGACTTTTAGTTTAATAATTAAATAATTGTAGGTTGGAATATCTTGTTATCATTGATCTGTTTTGATATTTTTCTAGGAAGGCTATTTAGTGATTATTGATTCTAGTTTCATTGGATGGTTGATTGATATTATGATGTCAATATGTAAAGAAATTGTAAAAATGTTGTATAAGTATATGATCATTTTGTTAATTATTCAATATATTGAATTGATATTCAAAGATTTGGATGGTATGATAAGAATTTACTTTATTTTCAAATTTTTCTTCCCCACTAGTTTGGTTGTCGGGTTGACTTCGAGTTGATCCACTAACTCTCACCCATTGACTCAACGGTTCGGAGGCTAGTCGAGGTTTAATAACCACACGAGTATTTCATTTCCTTTTTCTTTTGGATTTTGTAGAAAATTACAATTAATGACTCATCCCTTCAATATGTGTTTTTCCAGTTTTCTTTTATTATATGAGTAGATTTTGTAAAAAAATATTTTTTTATTCAATAATTAGATTTAGAAAATATAAAATAAATTAAATACGTATGAAATATTTATAGATCTGATACAATAAACCTAAAATTTACACCTATTTAATTATAAAACATGCACTTATCAATTCATATTTTTTGTCACATCCCTAATAACTCAACACAAATTAAAAGTATGATTTTAAAACAACTTAATCGCTACATATGTTTGTTTACACATATATTTGTTTACAGACCAAATTTTAAAACAACTAAATCGCTTCATATGTTTATGTATATTTTGTTTACTCACCAAATTCTACGGATGCTTTTATTTATAGGGTTAAATAACAAATCCGTTTTGGAAGTATAGGCCTACTATTACTCAAAGTTTTTATTGTCTCAATGCTTCCTAAGTTTTAAAACGTAGAATATTGTTATATTTCGTTAAAAAAACCAACATTGACAAAAAAAAATTGACATTGGCCATTAACTTTTTAACATAAATGGACAACATTGTTATGTTTTTAAAATTTTTGAGGCAACATCGAGACAAGAAAAACTTCAAGGTAATATTGTTCCTTAGCGAAAACTTTCAGGACAAATTTTCTATTTAACCCTTATTTATATGTCATGTTTTACGTTTTTATAGGTTTATTTATAAGCTATTTCGTAAAATTTATGATGCCAATAATTGAACAAGTACATAGAAAGGAGGACTAGATTTTTCTACCAAATTTACTCATATCCTTTCTATTTCTACTAAATCTAACCATATCTTTCCTTTTTTAGTTATCAAGGGTCCTCAAGTTAGTTTGAGTTTGAGATTAATTCCTTTTAAAATGTGTACGTGTGCATTAAAGTGTATTTACCTCTTCTAATAGATATGTTTTTCAAGATTTAAAATTGTGTTTTTTGGAAAAGACTACTGCCACCTCAACCAACAACTTATTCTTATATGTTTTTATTCTAAATTCCTGTTTTTATACCCTTTCCATGGGTAAGTATGAAGATTTATTTTATTAATACATTTAATTTATAATATGAGAAAAAGTCAGATTTATGCGAATCGCTATTTATTTACGTTTTCTTGGTTTATTTAATTTAATATTGAGAATCAGCCGTCGGAACAAATGGGCAATTTTTTTTAAATTTTATTTAATCAAATTATAGTTCTCGAATCTCGATTAAAGTCGCCTCTCTTGCGAAGTCCTTGTTTTCCTGTCATAGTTTTTTCCTGGTCGATACATCTCTATCAGGTACTATATTCTCTGCGTACCTCGTGTTTGCTTTTATTGATTAGTCGAAAGATTCGTTCTTTTCTAATCGGGAATTTCTCTCCTAGCTGATTTTCGTGTTTCAGGGCTTTTGCCTTCTCCGATCTCGTTTGGTTGTCAAAGAATCGAGCAACTATGACTCATATCCTTTGATCTTGTGATATGCTTTTAGTTTTTCCCTCAAGTTTTAGCTATTATTGGGGTTGAATTTCCGTTTGGTTTCGTTGAAAATCCGAGAAATTAAATTTCCTTTTAGAATGAGAGAACAACCCTTCTTTTTACGGAAAGAAGTGGTAATGTAATATTGATGTCGGATTTGTAAATTCTCTTCAATTTTTTAAAATTTCTGTGTTTTCTGCATCTCAATTCAGAGTGAAATTATATCTTTTGTTTTCAATCTCGGTCGGTTGGCCATGGATTTTATTCTTCTCGTCTTGTGGGCTTCGTAAGGCCAGTTTTTTTTTTTTGTGTGTTCCACTTTAACGGTAGAGAACGCGGTAACCAGAGGGAGAAAGATCGTGAAAGGGCTCAGGCCAGGGGCAAGGGCGGCAAGCAGAAGGACGATGGATTGACTCCTGAGCAACGCAGGGAAAGGTTCGTTCTTCTTTAATACTTGTTCTTGTATTGTGGCTAGCTTTTGCTTATTCCTGTCTCTTTTGGGGCCAGAGATGCAAAGGCACTGCAAGAGAAAGCAGCGAAGAAAGCAGCTCAGGATGCAGCTGGGGGTAAAGCTGCAGGTGGTAGTGGTGGAGGCAAAAAATAATCATGGATGACTGTCAGTTAGGCATGGAAATATCTGTATTATTTAAATTCTGACTTTGATCTTCAATTCAGGGTCATCAATGAGTGTCATTTGATGTAAACTATTGTTTCAGGATTGAAGACGGCTGGCATGAACCTTTGATCTTTATTTATTTGGAATACCTTCTCCCTGTTGTGTTTTCCCCTCAATTTCTGCTATTAAATAAAACAATCTGGCTGCATGTACAATACATAGATGTGTCTTTCTTGGCGAGTAAAAACATTTCAACTGACTGTGTTTAATCATTGATCTGTTCCCCATTGAATTTTTTAGGCTTGATATCAAGATGTGGACTATGGTTTTATTTTCTTTGATTATGCTATTTTCTTTGCTGGGAAATTTGTTTATTTCCTATGGATCTACATTGTGAATCATACTGGTTTGGAGCAGATCTTGGCATAGTGATTCCTATGTAGATTGGTTTTTAAAAGAGTCCTTGCTAAATTTTGCTTAAACCAACATAAGAGTCCATTATGCTTTTCATATTGGTATTAGGATTTAGGATGTAACTTGGAGAGTGAGTCTTGACGCAACGGGAAGGTTGCTATCATGTGATATGAAGGTCACAGGTTCAAATTCTGGAAACAATCTCTCTGCTTGTGGGGGTAATGCTACGTAACTCCACCTAGTAGGAGCCTTTTGTACTGGGCCGCGCTTTTTGAGCATAACACACATGCTTCACAGAGGAGCAGCAAATGATAAGGTTTCCCTAGCAATAATCCACCAGAGGCAACTCAGAAAATTCAAAAGAGTTCTGATATTGATAGTGTGAACTTGAGATGACAAAGTGGGTAAATAACTGCTTCCTTCCCTAAAGTTGTTCTCACTTTTTCTCAGGGTAAGCTTGTTCAGCATGAGATTCCCTTTCTGCCTAGCTTGTTCCTCTGACCCTTCATGCACAGATCCCTTCTCCCTGTATAATTTGTTAGCCCATTTGTCTCAATCCCATATCTCCCTTTCTACCTTTGTGCTGTCTACTTTAAGTCTTTTTGACAGTAGTAGCCTAGTGGGTTGTTTTATAATTGTAATAAGAGGAATTGGTTAGGTGGTTAGTAAAGGGGTTAATAAGCCATTGGCTGTAGGAGGTGCAAAGGTCATTGTAATATGAGAGTATGGATTGTTTGAAATAAGAAATGAGTTTTGTTTCTCTTGTTCTATCTTTTCTCTCTTCTCCTTGTCTCTCGTTTCTCTCTGCTCTCTCTCTTTCCCATTCTCTTTCTGATTCTCTTCCTTCGTTTCTTTCTTTCCCTCCCAATTACGATTACACAACATAGTTTTAGTAGTTCCCTTGTTCATGTTTTGTCCATATTCCACTTGCTACATGTTAATCATTGTAGATCTAAGAACTGAATTCCCCAGCAGTGACAAAACTGGCATTTTGCATTCATGTTCACTATCTAGTATCTTTTGAAGCTGGCTGTGAACTTGCATTATGGTACAAAAAATCTTGCTCTTTCTCAATAATCTGAGAAAATGCCCCAATTTTCTCTGCATTTGATAGAAAATGTCCCAATTTTCTCTGCATTTGATTAGGTTATGCTAATTCTACTTCTATTACGAATGTTTCTTGGGGAACTCCATGAAACTTCCTGTTTATCTTCTATTGATGATCATTCTAATTGGATATAAACTAAAAAGTACCCTAGGGGGTGACCTTGATCTCCCACACTATCGTCTTTCTTTTTATCTCTTGTTTTTTTCTTTCTCCATTTTCTTCTGTGTGTATCTATATGTTACTACAAAGCATTATAATTAAAGAAGTTGGAGTACGAGGAATCTACAACAGATTGACCTATTTCTAGTAAACCTGGCTTGCCAGCATAAGCCAAGATGTGGATTGCTGAAATAATGTGTGAAGGCTAATTATAATTGTTAGAATATTAGGAAATAAATTAGGATCTCTTGATTGTTCCTCCTTGATTTTAGGATCTTAATTATAGAAACTTTATTATTTGATTGCCAAGTCTTATTGGCATTATTTGGATTGAAGAAAAAATAAGAATGGAGAGGAATGAAAATGAAAATAATGGAATGTAACAAAAAATATTTTACCTCGATGTGTTTGGTTTGCACTGTAAAAGAAAAGGAGTTGATAGGAAAATTTTTGTTTGGTTGGAAGAAAATAAGGTAAAATACTATTCTACCCTTAAACATAAGATATTATTTTAAAAGCATACCCACTCAAAATATACACTCGAATTGAGTGTGCATTGGAGTGCACGCTCCAAAATTGAGTATGCAATGCGTATTCTCCCATTCTCGAAATCAAAGCCTAATAAAAATGCATCTTCTCCTCTTATTCTCTCAACATGATCGAGAAAAATCTCATCCTCTCCGATTGGAAAATTTTTTGGTAGGCGTCTGCGACTCCTCCTCTCATCCCCACTGATAGATTTGTCCGCATCTGTGCGTCTGAGTCTTTTTCCTTCTTTATCGTCATCTTCTCTCTCCACCATCATCATCGTCGCCTTCTTTGTAAGTTTCCATGGACAAGTGGGACATGCACATGGCCATGGCATTATCGACCTTGTTGTCGTCAATGCTACTCATGGTGCTGCTTGTACAGATGGGCTGGCGTTGAAAATGGTAGGTTGGTCTTCTCCATCCGCCGGAAAATGGGTTCCCACCATTTTTTGTGGGAACTGATTTTCCCATGTTTATGGGAAAATGGGCCGCTGTCGGAAAACGTTTTCCTATGAAAATGCGAACCAAACAACCGTAGCCGCCGGTAGGGGTGGAACCAGGCAGGCCAGGCTTCACCCTTAACAGGCCAGGCCTGTTTGGCGACAAAGTGGCCTGAGCCTGGCCTGTGGCCTGTTACAGGCCCTTTTTTGGGCTTGAGCCTAGTCTGTATACAAGCCTGGCCTGGCCTGTGGCCTGTTAAGAGGTCTGTATTTTTGAAAATTCTATAAGTAGGCTAAAAGACCTACTTTAAATAGGCCAAAAAAGGCCTACATTAACAGGCCAAATTACATAAAATATTCCTAATGATCTAAAATACATTATAAAATACAAAATCAAATACAAAGCATAACAACATTTGAAATCAAATACAACACAACAATATAACAACAACATCTGTTATTATTCTTGGAACAAGGCTTTTCAAGCATCTTTCATCAATTTCGTTGCAACCTTTATCATATTTGCACAAACTGGAGCTCCAAAGCCAATGGAAGAATCTTGGTTCCTGTAAAAGAAATGTAGGTCTATCAAAAATCCTAACAGAAAGGACCATCCATTCATGTGGAACTTGAGGATCCTTACCTTTTTGAGATGGTCTTCTCCAAATTAACAAACGCCCCTCCACATTTAAAAGGAATATCTTTTGCATCTTCTGTCAATCATTAAAAATTGAAATGAGATAGCAATTAAAGATGTGAAACTCCCCGTCCGCAAAATGGAATCAGTTCTTTGCATTATAGAATTCTACCAAGAGGTCAAAACTATGCACAGAGGAAAATATTTGGTTATAGGGGAAAGGTTAAAAATCATAGTTCCACCTAAAACACAGCATGAAGTGATTTTTATAAGAAGTTTTCATCAACTTGAAGCACAGGTTGATCGTAGCTTCAAAATTTTACCCAACTAAAAGCCAGAGATGAAGCATTTTGATGTATGGTGTATATCCTAAAATTAGAAGAACAAGATTCAACTTCCATTAATTCATGAAAAGGAATATCGATTATTCAAAATTCTCACTTTTATCACGGGATAAATCACAAGTCAAGATATAATGACAAACATTATATTCATGAGGACTACCAAAAACAATAAACTTCTATTATGAATTTAAACCTACGCATTTAATCACAAAAAGCCAAGACAAGTGAAGATTGTTTTTTAGGTATACCAGAATGTTATCACTAGAAAGATACTTGCGAGCTCCTTTATCAAGAACACTTACTACCTGAAGGGGCAACATAAAATAGAAAAGGAATACCATTAGTATATTAATAAACATGAACCATGAATTGGGAAAAAAAAATCCTTGGAAACAAACTTTAGACTTCAATTATTTTCAAGCCGTGTGAATGCAAACTAGAACTCAGAAGTGTGCAATGTAAATCGAATCCGAACCAAATAGAAAACAGAGCAAATCGAACCAATGAAGCTTAAATAGGTGAAAAACATAGCAAATCGAACACTAAATAGAAGTTTAAACACCAAATCGAACTAGCAAAAGAAAATACTTACCAAATCGAACCAGCAAAAGCTTAAATAGGTGAAAAACATAGCAAATCAAACACTAAATAGAAGTTTAAACACCAAATCGAACCAGCAAAAGAAAATACTTACCAAATCGAACCAGCAGAAGCGGTCGACGACAAGAGGCTGAGAATGACGATGAGCTGAGATCTGAGACAGGGAGCGATGGCGAGCTAAGATCTGAGTGTGAGAGTGATGACGAGCATAGATTTGAGATTGAGAGCGAGGCAAGCTGAGATCTGAGTGTGAGAGTGATGACGGGCATAGATCTGAGACTGAGAGCGAGGCGAGCTGAGATCTGAGTGTGAGAACGACGACGAGATGAGATATGAGACTAAGAGCGACGACGAACTGAGATCTGGTGTGATATCGACGGTGAGCTGAGATCCGAGTAGCAAGATATGAGAGTGAGCCAAGAGAAGCAGACTCAATCTATCACGGTTCAGGGATTCACACGATATGACGATAAGGTTAGGGTTTTAACTAAGCAATGTGTCAAAATTAGGGAGGGTAGAGAGATTAATTATGAATTTACAATTTTGCTCCAATAACAGGCCGGCCTAATAGGCCTAAAAGGCTCGTTAGCAGGCCTGAGCCTGGCCTATTAGGGAAAACAGGCCTAAAAAAAGGCCTTGGCCTGGCCTATTTCCACCCCTAACCGCCGGGTAACATTTTCTTTCTCCTTCCCCTAATTTTCCTCCTCTTATTTCTCTTTACTAGCCTATATTTTGTAACCTCATTCCATCATAATAATATCAAAAAGTGAGTGTTTTGCCTCTTTCTAAGATAGTATCAGAGCATTAGCTAACTATTCAAGGCTTGAAAAAGAGGCTTAAAAAGTGAGGGAGAGAGGAAGACACGAGAGAGAAAGAAGGTCCGATGACCACAAGATCCAGTGAAGGGTAGTAAGTGTTAGCATACCGCGGGCATAGGAAGGACCAAAACTGTCGATCAATGGATCCCAAAGGCGCAAAGGTGATCGGAGTAGCGTATGGCCCCCACACACCACTATAATATCAGCGCATAAACCCCAAGTGCCATCGTCCATAATGTTTTTGAGCGACCTTTTTTCCAAAACCATGAATCCCTCATAATTTCCTCCTCTTATTGGCTCTATCCTTGGAAATTCAACCAAAACCAGGGTTACTCCAATGGCACTCTTATCTAGTACAAATTCTCAAATTCAAAACTCATCTTCCTCTTCTAATTCCTCCACTACAAGCAGTACAATGATGGCGCCAAAATTTTCAGATAGTTATATTATGGCCATTAATCTTAGGTTCAATGGAAGAAACTATCTCCAGTGGTCCCAAAGCATGCTGGGGTATATTCATGGCAAGTGAAAGGATAAATACATTAATGGGGCTGCACTTCAACAAGCTCTAAATGACCCAAATTTCGATACATAGTTTGTTGAAAATAACCAAGTTATGACTTAACTCTATGACTGCTGATATCAATGAAGGCTATTTCTTGGCAAACACTGCGAAAGAAATCTGGGATGTGGCTAGAAGAACCTACTCTTCTCTTGATAATACTGCTGCCTTAATCCACTTGAAACGATAACTTCGATATTTGAGACAATGTAACATGACAGTGACTGATTACTATAATGCCTTGTTGAAACTCTGGATATAACAGGACCTGTTTGAAGTGCACCTGTGGAAGAATGTTGAGGAAGCTCAATTATATAGGAAGGTAGTGGAAGAACAAATAGTGTATACTTTCTCCTTGTACTCAATGATTGTTTTGAGGAGATAAAAGGCGGAATCATGGGGTTAAAACCCTTGCCACATATGTTTGATGTAGTCAACCATGTGTAGTTCGAAGAAAGCAGAAAACTCTTGAATCGAAGCAGCCCAAGTCAAATTGAGAGTTCAGCTCTTACAGTAAAAGGACCACAAGATGAACAAGTAAATATGAAAAAAGAATATGAAAACTTCAAACTCAGACAAAGTTATCCGCTAAATTATCATATAACTATTTTATTGTTTATTGAAAGATATATCTATAAATTGAAGAGTATCAAAGAAGCAAATATGCCATATTATGCTTTAAAAAAACCAGATCTATAAAGAAAAAAAGTACATAAATACGAAGTGTGATGTCATCTTATGTATAATAGTGGAGGATTATGGGACAAAAAATAAATCTGCTTTCGGTTTCAAAATAAATGATGCAATTATTGTAAGAAGAAGGGCTACATCACAAAAAAATGTTGGAAACTGAATGGCAAGCCATCAACTGGCAAACAACGCATCCAATAAAGCCACCTCACTTCAACGGAGCAAAAGGCTGACGATGCTGATTCCCTAAGCCAAGAGGAACTACAGATGCTTTACAGGATACAAACATAATAAGTCTAACTCTATGCCCAGTGTCAACCTGGTGCAATCAAGTAATTCTATTATAGCTTTCAATATTATGGATTGTTGATTTAGGAGCTACAAATTACATGATTGGTAATCAAACTTTATTTACAACTCTCAAATTGTGCCATAAAAACTTTGAGTCAAAGTTGCTAATGGCGTGTTCGCCAAAGTTAAAGGAATTGGCACCATCATGCTATCAAATTCTCTGAGATTTCATAATGTTCTATTTGTGCCAGCACTTACTTGCAATCTAATATCTATGAGTAAATTAACCAAAGGGCATGTATGTTGAGTGATCTTTGATGATGATTGTTGTCTTTTTCAGGATTTAAGCTTAGGAAAGACAATTGAGACTTCTAGAGAGTGTGATGGACTTTTCCACTTGGAGAGATCGAAGTTGAAGAATAAAGATCCTTGAAATGCATGAAAGGCATTACTTTGCTCAAGTTCTCAAGAAAAGATGTATTTTTATAGTATTGTCGCTCAGGTCTTCCTAATTTTGATTATATGAAACATGTGTTTTCCAAGTTTATTCAATAAAAATTATGTTCCTTTTCAATGTGAGATTTGTCAATATGTTAAACAAATCTGATCCTTTTACCCAAAACAGCCAACAAACCCTCCACTCCTTTCCAACTAATCCATAGTGGCATCTGTGGTCCAGTAAGAACAAAAACCCTGACAAATGAAAAAATTGTTTGTGACCTTCATAGATGATCACACCAGAATCACGTGGGCTTACTTAATGAAGGAAAAGTATAAGGTAGCCTAGGTTATCCAAAGTTTCTATAATTTGTGAAAACCCAATTTCAAACTTCCATTGAAGTCCTTCAAAGTGACAATGTTAGGGAGTATCTAAGTGGCACCTTTAAAGAATTTCTTGATCAGTAAGGCATTCATAATCAAACTTCCTATCCTTACATACCTCAGCAGAATGAGGTTGCTGAACAAAAGAACCACCACTTTTTGGAGGTAACTAGAACTTTATTAAGGAACGAAATATGCCCATGGTCTTCTGGGGCGATGCAGTCCTAACTGCTGCCTATCTCATCAACCGAATGCCCTCCAAAGTCCTCAACTATGCCACTGCTATCTAAACACTTCTTAACACCTTTCCTAATTGCCTTCTTATCAATTCATTGCCCTAAAGAGTGTTTAGATGTGTTGACTTTGTCCATACACATGATGGAAGCAAGTTTGATGCCCGTGCCCAGAAATGTATATTCCTTGGATACTCATCCACCTAGAAAGGATACAAGTGCTACTATCCTACCTCAAAGAAATTGTTTGTCTCCAAAGATACTGTATTCTTTGGAGAGGATGCCTATTACCCTAAATTGCCCATTTACGGGGAGAACTCAGACATTGAATGGCCAATTTCACATGAACCGTCACATGGTCATCCCACTTTCAATACCCCCAAATCCCATGATACCTTGCAATAATCCTCTTTTAATTCCTTACTAGTCCCTAATACAGTGACATTATCCCCTTCCAATCCCACTTCTGCAACCAACCAACTTGAACTTAGATTTAATGAACTAGAAACACAGGTTGAAATCGTTTTTAGGATGGATAGAGGAGGCGGATTAGAAGGAGAGCCTAAACATTTATCTCAGGAAGAAGAAGATAATAATAGAAATGTCTTTTCCACTTAAAGGAATGACCATGACTCTGACTAGAGATTAGATCCTGAGGAGACAGGTTGGCCTATTGCACTGAGAAAATGGGTAAGATCTTATACTCAGCATTCAATTCAACACTTTGTCTCATATGGTAATCTTGCGCAAAATATAGAACTTTGTTGTAAATAGTGCACAACTTAAAATTCCAAATACTTTTTAACAAGTTATGATTGATCCAAATTGGAAGCAAGCTGCAAAAGAAGAGTTAAAGGCACTTGACCAAAGCAAAACTTGGGAAATCATAGCTCATCCTATAGGAAAGAAACCGGTAGGATGCAAGTGGATCTTCAGCCCAAAGTTCAATCTTGATGGAAGCATCAACAAAATATAAAGCAAGATTAGTTGCAAAAGGGAATATTCAAACTTATGGGATTGATTACCAAGAGACCTTTGCCTTGGTAGCTAAATTTAATACAATCAAGTATTGTTGTCAATTACAACTAACTTAGATTGGTCACTACATCAACTAGACGTCAATAATGCTTTTCTAAATGGTGACTTGGAGGAAGAGGTCTACATGGAAAATCTAGCACCAAGTGACTTTGTTTGCAAACTCAACAAGTCATTGTATAGGCTAAAACAATATCCATATGGAATTTGTGCTATGAAATTGTGATATGGAATTTATGATTTAGAAGTTTGTGAATTATATTTATAATATTTTGTTACATAAATTGTTCTACTTCACACCTCATGAGCACATATTAGCATGTCTAACGAGTTGGATAGCTAGTTACTGAGACTTTTGTCTCACCCCATTGATTTAACATTTTTCATGCAATAGTTCTTCTACTAGTTAGTTGGGGAAGGTTTTGGAGGCTTGATTATTATGATAATATAGCCTCCTTTTTATTTATATGGTGAATTGTTATGTATTGTCATTGTAAGACTCATGTTGTATACTCTGATGTGATATTATGGTTTGGATTATACTGTTTCCTATCATGGATAAGTAATTCAAGTGGATATTTGAGAAAATTGTTGCTTGAGTAAGCCCAAGGGTTTTGATTAGTTATGGTTTGATTTGTGAAGCAATAGAAGAGTTTTATTATCCATGATAAATTTTAAATGATTAGTCTATTATTTTCTATCATGGATAGATATTTCTAGTGATTTCAATCCTTTATTACCATGGAAGTATTTTCAAATTGTTAGTTGAACTTTTTTTCTACCATAATTAACTTTTAAGGATGAGTTGTAATTTTTTTTTTTTTTTTACTATGATTGACCTTTGGGTTTAAGTTTTTCCTTTTATGCCATAATATTGTTTATTATCAAAAGATTTGATTAGGTGTCTGGAGAACTGAGTTTTAAGGAAATGATTTTACACTTATAATTTTTTTTTTTTTTTGATTTTGGTCTTTCAAATTTTTTGTTTATAAAGGTTCGGCCGGCACCTCTAAAATTTTTCTACAAGTGCTCAATTTTTTTCTGTCTAAAAATTTAATACCCATATTTTAATAAGTGTTTTTATCATTTTACCCCTTAAAAAACCAAAAAGTATAGTTTGATACAATAAGGACAAATCACATGAGAGCAAATCATAAGCACCAAATATTGTATTAATCTTAAACTAAGAAAACAATCTCACATTAATTACATATTTTCCTAAAAGGAAAAGAAAAACGGCTTTATGAGTCCCACACGAGATATTTTTTGAAGATGTAATATACATGTATTCTCTTCTGCCTTCTGATTCGGTTCATGAGTGGAGCAGAAAAAATGGCTTCAATCTCCAGCACTACCCTCCCATTTCCAACTGCCATTAGCCGGCGACGACCCGCTAATAAATCGGGATGCATTCGGGCACAGTCGGAAACCGACCCGAATTCCCCTTCGCCTTCATCTCCTTCCTCTAATGATGCTGTGGAGAAGTCATCGGGTACAATGATTGTCACTGATGGGCGCGCAAGGAGAATGGCCATAGAAGTTCAGAAGCTGAAGGAGAAGGAAGCGAAGGAGAGAAAAGAAGAGGTGAACAGGAAGATAGCATCGAAGAAAGCCATATCAGTGATTCTCCGAAGGGAGGCCACCAAGGCCATTATTGAGAAGAAGAGGGGCCCTACCAACTCTAAGAAGCTGCTTCCGAGGACCGTTCTAGAAGCACTTCATGAAAGAATCACGGCTTTGCGGTGGGAGTCTGCTCTCAAGGTCAGCCTCTTTGTTTTAGAGCTTAATCCAGTTCTTTATTTGAAATTGATATGAAAATTATTGACTTAAGATTCAACTGTATCCCATCCGATTGTCTGAAAATGTAGTTAAAATTGGTTTTTCTAAAGGTCTTGTTGCATGAATGGCGGGTATCATGGATTATTGTTTTTTACACTTGTTAACTTGCTTGTAAATCAGATTGCAAGTTACATGGACTCTGTTGTATGTTGATGTGAAAAATGGGTTTTAATGTTTTATGCTTGAGCCTGTGCTTAAGCAGTATAATGTTTTCCATGACTAATTGGAATAGGGAGTTGGGGGGCAAGAAGATTTTAATCTACTAGAGGAGCAACACCAGCCATGTCTGTTACAGAATTTAGAATATTACTACCAAGAGTAGGGCTTCTTTGAAGGTACTGACTGAGGTTATTAATTTGTAGCTCATTGGCACACTCATGGACCACTAATTGCTTCTTTAGGATCTCGTTGAGTGCTTATTTGACAATAATTTCTGTTGGATGTATAAGGTCTTGCCATCCATTCTTTTTTTCTCTGAGGCATCTTTTATGTTCTTGCCTAGTATAATTTTAGATGTTCTTGTGGAGGGAGTATGTTAGTTTGTATTTTAGTGTTTATTCATTGGTTTTGCATACAAATCATTGCAACCGAAGTTCCCATGGCAACTTGGGGAGTCATAAGGGACAGAGAAAAGGAGACCTGAGAATTGTGTATTCATGACTTATGGTACCATTCACTGGCAAGGGAGTTGTGTTTTGGCTGCCTCAGAATGCTACCCAAGAAATGGAAACTGATTGAGTTATTACTCATAGGAAAAAGGTCCAAGGATTTCCAGCATTAATGAAGTTCTTAAAACATATAAGTTTGGTCCTTACTTTTTTCTCTCTAACAATCTAACTTTCACTCTCAAATTTTTGAGATCTCCTTATTTGTTTCCCTTTATTTCTTAAAGGGAGAATGTGGGAAGGTTTTTGTACTTGTATGTATTCTGTTCAAAAGAATCATGTAGTCGATCCCACTTAGAGGGATAAGGCTTTCGTTGTTGTTGTTGTTGTTGTTGTTGTATTTATATGTGTATTCAGTTCACAAAATTTGAAACTTAGGAAACATATGTCAAGACTGGGTAATGAATCCTGAATCAATTACTAGAATGTAGGAGTGTAATGTTTCGCTTGTGTTTATCTGAATTCTTTCTTCTCCCTTTTTAAAATAAAAATCCTCTTATAAGCAGAAAGGTTTGAGTATCTGTATATTCAGGATATTTTACTATGACAAGAAAAGATTTTATATTGAACATCTAGAAAGAAAAAAAATGAAAAAGAAACATATTATGAATTGTTAATACCTAAAATAATTGCTGAAATGTAGTGGTGAATGTTCTCCATGCGCTTATGTTAAACTTCTTTCTCAGGTTGCTCCCATTAAGTGAAAAATTTCAATACTTTTTTCCCTCCATGTTGTAAAAATACATGGAGAAAAAGAAATATGAAAATCTTATTTTCTTCCCTAAGAGATAGGTGAATTTTTCACTTAATCTCACGATTTTATAAGAGATAGGTGAATTTTTCACTTAATCTCACGATTTTATTTACTTTATGATCCCTGATTTGCTTTCAGCGTCACCCTCATCCCATCTCCATCCACATATGAACGAAGCCAACACATTATTGAGTTCTATGTGCTCTGAGCTTGTGACACATGTTGATTTACACCCAACTCCCTGTTATATAATTGTAAAATCATGTTAAATATTAGTTATGTTGGTTAGGATTAGTGAGCGGTGTTAGCTGTAGGACATCCCTGATTTGCTTTCAGTGTCACCCTCATCCCATCTCCATCCACATATGAACAAAGCTAACAGATTATTGAGTTCTATGTGCTCTGAGCTTGTGACACATGTTGATTCACACCCACTCCCTGTTATATAATTGTAAAATCATTTTAAGTATTAGTTATGTTGGTTAGGATTAGTGAGCGGTGTTAGCTGTAGGACATTAGTTGTGTTTAGAGCAACATTAGTTAGACGGGCATTAACCGAACTAGTACCCAAGGCAACCCCCCCAACTTGTAACCAGTGTTGTTGACATAATGAATGAATGAGAATATTCAATTGCATCTCTGTCTTTCCTCTCTTCTCTCCCTCTTGGTTTCCCTTCTTTCTTCAAACCTCTCTACTCTTCTTCTCCCTAAACCTTCTTCTTCTTCTACCTATATCTTCTATACAATTCTGCCTAATTACGTAATTGTGACAATCCCCCAGTCTACTATAGGTAACGCAGTCCATGAGATTAGGATGGATGAATGAATTTCAGAGATGTAGTGCTTCTGAATTTATAAAGTTAGGTTTCTTAATTGGGGTTTCTTATTTGATGTTGACTTAGTGGTCAAGCAAGTTAATTGGTGCCAGTCAGTATTCTGTTGGGTTCCATGTTAATTTCTAGATGGAAGTTGGATGAAATGTCATCCTTAGAGCAGTCTAATGAATACGGAATTAAATTGAAGGAAAACATCTTTGGAGGATGAATTGAAAATGACCTATCTCTCATGAGAATAGTTTTTTCCTTAAAAAAATGTTAATTGGGGAACAGATCCAAACACAAGTGCTGAAACATAAGTTTGTAATGGTTTGTGCATCTGTATGTGTCACCTTTTGCTTTTTCTTGAATCTCTCTCTTATGAAAGTGAAACTTGTTCAATATCAATGAATTCTCTCATGGATGCAGGTTTTGGAATTACTGCGTGAACAGCTCTGGTACAAACCTAACTCTGGCATTTATATCAAGTTAATAGTCATGCTTGGAAAATGCAAGCAACCTGAAAAAGCCCATGAGCTCTTTCAAGCTATGGTTGATGAGGGTTGTTACGTGTCCCGTGAAGTATACACTGCCTTGTTATCTGCCTACAGCAGGAGTGGTCTCTTGGACACAGCATTCTCTATTCTTGAGGAGATGAAGAGTACTCCTGATTGTCAGCCAGATGTCCAGACTTATTCAATTCTCATTAAATCATGTTTGCACATTTTTGCCTTCGACAAAGTTCACTATCTTCTATCTGATATGACCATTCAGGGAATCAAACCCAACACAGTTACTTACAACACCCTCATCGATGCTTATGGGAAGGCAAAAAAGTAAACTATCTGTCTACCCGTGTATTGCTTGTTATAAAAAGATTGCATGCTGAGTCTGGTTGCTGAAAAATTTTGAAAAGTGAGTTTATTGACTGCTGCTGTTCCTTCATGCTCTGGACATTAATAGCAAGGAAGAGGGAGTGCCTAGGAAATCGTTGTAGATCTCCCTGTGAGAATGTCAATACCTCTTTTAGAGGCTGGGTATAGGTAAACAGACAAGTTGCAGCCATACTTAATATGGTGAAATTAATGATGCAAAGTGCATTGTTGTTGCTTAGGTTAGGCACTTTCATTGTTACCCATCCATTCATGCGACTGCCTTTTCTCATCTCTCCGCTAAAACTTAGTTAAGAAGCCGTTCTCTTTTGGTTGGTTAATTGTTTTTTTTAGCAACCAGCTGCAGCATGATATAATTGCATTTTCCCACTCATATATCTTGTTTTCTTTACTTAAAAGGTTTGCAGAGATGGAATCCATACTTGTGGAAATGCTTGCTGACTCGGATTGTGAACCTGATGTATGGACCATGAATTCGACGTTAAGAGCCTTCGGCAATATCGGCCAAATAGAAACAATGGAGAGATGTTATGAGAAATTTCAGAATGCTGGATTGCAGCCTACCGTTCAGACTTTTAATATCCTCCTGGACTCCTATGGCAAGACCGAGGATTTCGAGAAAATGAGTGCTGTGATGGAGTACATGCAGAAATACCATTACTCTTGGACAATTGTGACCTACAATATTATGATTGATGCTTTTGGCAGGGCTGGGGATCTGAAGCAGATGGAGTATTTATTTAGACTAATGCGATCGGAGAGGATAAAGCCGAGCTGCGTCACGTTTTGCTCACTTGTGAAGGCTTATGCACAAGCGGTAAGCCTGAAAAAATCAGCGGTGTCATGCGTTTTATAGAGAATTCAGATGTAACACTTGACATTATATTCTTCAATTGTTTGGTGGATGCTTATGGGAGGTTAGGGTTTTTGCTGAGATGAAAGAAGTGCTTGATATGATGGAACAGAAAAGTATTAAACCTGATTTAATTACATATAGAACCATGATTAAAGCTTATTCAGCTAAGGGCATGAATAGTCATGTTAAGGAGCTCAGAGAGCTCGTTAGGACAGCACAGAGGCCTCCTTTAAAAAAGGGCAAGCCTGACTTTTAATGAGATGGTTTTCTGATCTTGTTTCTCCCATTTATGTGCAGTTCTTTTCCCTTTGTATTATGTCTTTATATGTTTTTTTATTACTACTTCCGGTCTTAATATAAGACCCAATTGACTTTTATGGATAGATTAAACAAACTAATTAAACTACTTTAAAGTATTTATATTCATATTTTTTTTTCAAAATAATTTATTTAACTTATAAACTAATAATGATATAAATTTTTGTAGTGTAATTTTTAACAACGTAATGTTCCTATAATTAGCACCGGAGGTAGTAATTTATTTAGCTTCATGAATCTTTCAAAGAAAAAGTCAACCGATCGTATATTTAGAATCGAAGGAGTTTTTTTTTTTTTTTCTTTCTGGTTATTATTGCTAGTAGGCAGTGGTTGCCTTGGACTACTAGATATGTTTAACACTCCTCTACGTTAAGCTAGTGGACACTATTTGCTCTTCTTGAGGGGACTCCCATAAGACATGTCGCCAATCTAATTAACCATTTTGGGTTATAAATTTTCAATGCAAATTTGAGTTGAACCTCAGGAGTAGTTGTTTGTATGTTTGTTATAGCAATTTATGTGATATAATGTTGATTTTATTTTAAAGAAATCAAACCCTTAGATTAATATACTTTTTTTTATAAATTTTAAATTTTTTATTTAAAATGGTATTAATAATCTATATTATTCCAAACTAAATTTGATATTGCTCACAAAAGTATATTGAAATATTTCCTCTCCAAAGCCCTCGCTACCAAGTAAGACCAAATTTGTTGTAGGGAAAGTTTGAAGAGGAAAGGAAAGGAAGATTGAGGAGATTGGAATTTATATGTGTATTCTGTTTGATAGATATGGTAATGGAAATGGAAAATGATAATTTAAAAAAATAAAATAAAAGATGAGATATGAAATCTCCAAAATACCCATATGCAAAAAAAATAAAAGAAAAAAGCTTCCTCCCAACATGGCTCACTATCTCCGATTAGCATCAACGCCCTCACAAGGTAAAAATTGAGATCAACATCCATAGTTAGAATCGGGGGAAAAATTCAGATCAAACCCTCTGTCTTTGATCTTTGAGATTTATGTTTTGTAACTCTCCACCCATCTCTATGCAACTTTTGCCCCTCTCTCTCTCTCTGTTTGCTACAAAACATAGACCACAACACAGAAACAACAGAGCAACAGAAAAAGTGGAATACTTGTTCTTCACAATAAGGAGAAATGATCGAAGAAAAGAGAGATTTCAAAATAGAATATACTAGTACTATCTCTCTTTCAAAATTAGAGCTTGTTCTTAAACTTACAAGGGAAAGAACAGTCCTTGGGGTGGGGGGGAGTGTGAAGGAGTCGGCGGGACGAAGAGAGAAAGCGACGACGTCGATGGTGAAGGAAGAAGATGAAGGGGCTATTTGGAAATTCCCCATATGGAAACATCAAATACCACCAATGTTTGAAGGAACTCATTCTCCTACATTTAAAGGAGGATGTGAGGTTGCTGGAAGATGGCTTCTCGGAAGTCGGTACTACCAAACATGTTCTGTGATGGAAGATCTATAGTTTTCCCTTTCCTTCGACCTATGTGTAAATGGAGCTATATACCCAAGAGGGGGTGAATTGGGTATTTTAAAAACTTTTCGAATATGCTTTCTTTTTTGAGGTAATGAAACCCGAGAGATAAACACGGGAGGAAGGGAAGGAAAGCTTGCACAAGAGAAATTATCCTGGTTCGGTCTTATCTTTGACCTACATCCAGGTCCCAAGTCACACTTGGGATTTTCAATCCACTATACTCACAAACGATTACACTACGTACTCAAGAGTAGTTCTCTCTCTAGAACTCACTCCCCTTACAAGTTGTAATCAATACACCCAACCACTAAGTCCCCGACTTATGGTTATCTCAATCAATAAATGATTTACAGATAGAACTCTCTCTCGGAAGCGGATAAAATGAACACCGAAGTGCAAGTATCGATTGATACAATATAGATGAAAGCCGAACACAATAAATAACAATCAATGAATTTTCGCTCTCGGTAGTTGTGTCAACTTGAGAAGGAGTTAATGAACTCTATTTATAGGTAGAGAACATTAAATGACCGTTGAATGATGAATCCAACCATTGTAGGTGATTAGCATTAAGTCCGGTCATCTTCTCTCTAAGCTCCAACTAATCCGATCTTGATATGGTCGATGTGGAACTACGAGGATTTGCCCGTTGGAGAAGAATTTGCTTGATGAAGAAAGTGTTTTTGAACGTTGAGAGTTTGTGCTCGAGATGGATTAACCAAAAGGATGTTAATTTGCGAAGTGCAATAAATGCTCGACCACTTTATGCTTTTTCCCTTGATCTTCATTAATTTTCATCTCGTGCTAACTGAAATCCACTAAATAAACTTGTTAAACATATCCGGATCATAAGTGAATGATTCATGAAAGCATTTGGAACAAACAAGAGTGATTCACGAATTCGTATAATTCAAAACTTAGTTTTCACGTTGCATACTTGCGGTTTGTTCTTGTAAACTCGAGTATGGCACTTGTTCACAAGTGACCAAACTGCAGATATCCAATTGGATACTCGAGTTTCCATTTTTCGAGGCAAGCCATCGTGTCTTGTATTTGAAAGACAAGACCTATACTCGAGTTTGCCTATGCAAACTGCATATGGGTTTAACTTGAAAAATCCACTTGCTCTCCGAAGTCCAATACTCGAGTTTGGCAACGCAACCTGCGATATTGACCATTCAATACTCGAGTTTGCCAATGCAAACTGCGGTATTGATTTATCTTGAAAAATCCTTTGCTCTCGGAAGGTCAATACTCGAGTTTGGTTTTGGAAACCGCGGTTTTGACTTTGTTTGAAAAACTTGTTTTGCTTTCGGAAGTCCAATACTCGAGTTTGCCAAGCAAACTGCAAGATTGGCCGTCCAATACTCGAGTTTGCAAATGCAAGCGCAAAGATTGACTAAGTTGGAAAAATCCTTTGATTCACAAGAAGTTCGATACTCGAGTTTACCCATGCAACCGCTGCGGTATTGACCATTCAATACTCGAGTTTGCCTATGCAAACGCATGTCGACTTTGGCTGAAAACTTGGTTTCTTTCGTATGGCCTATACTCGAGTTTGCTAAGCAAACCGGTATTGGCTCCCATACTCGAGTTTGCAAGAGCAAACTGCGGTATGGACTTTGGCTGAAAAACTTGGTTCCTTTACAGTATGGCCTATACTCGAGTTTACCAAGCAAAGCTATTTGGTACATCCCGATACTCGAGTTTGCAAATGCAAACGCAAAGATTGGCCGTCCAATACTCGAGTTTGCGATGCAAACCGGTTTGCAACTTTCGAGTGTTTTTAAAATAACTTTGCAAACTTCAAAACATGTTTTACATTTGTTGTTAATCATCAAAACATATTGAGAACTAACATTCTCCCCTTTTTGATGATGACAACACTTGTAAATTATTTTTCAAAGAATTTGAAAGATGTAGTTTGTTTTGAGATGAAGTTTTCAAAGTTCAAGGTTTGAGTTATCGAGAAAACCATCTAATTTGTCATTTCAACATTTGAAGTTCGAGAGAATGGCGGCGAAGTGGAATTCAAAAACGTAAACAAGCTGAACTATATTCAATTAAGTAAACAATGGACAATATCGGACAAGATAGACACTTTCGATAACTACGATATCATTCGATAATCATAACAAGTTCGGAAATAGCAAAGTACGAGATGACAAAAACAAAACATCTAGAATAACAAACTACCTAGAACCAATAGACCCTATACATCTACATCTTTCTCTCCTTCTCCCCTTTGTCTTCATCAACATACTCGGGATCAAGGATAACAAAAGGAGGGGACCGAGGACCATGGCGAGTGGATGGATCAAAGGTAGGGTCAAGGTGAGGAGAGAAGGTGTGGGGAATTTCTCGAGAGACGGGGTAGATGGGGATGGAGGGCGATCAGGTAGAATCTCGGTGGAAGGGGTAATAGGAGATGAGGGAATCACAGGGGTAGGAGTGGAAGTGGAGGCTGGGGAAGTGGTGTGGGGTGGACTAGGAAATGAGAAGGGAGGTGAGGAAGGTGGGGAAATATGTGTCTCTCGGTGGCCGGGTCTCGGGTATAGGAGAGGATGAGGATGGACCGATCGTGAACCCAAACGTGGAGGACGAAGAAGCACCAAGACCAAAATGGTCAATCGACGATCAATCTTATTCCGGCTTCGAAGCAATCTCATATGTCATGGATAACCGGAGTCTAGATCAATCCCCGATCAAAGATCTCGCTCCGCACGTCGATGGCATCCTTCACTTCTCCAAGTCGGTCTTCACATCCATGAGACCCATCTTGAACTCGGCTCGCGGCATGTCCAACTCGGCTTTCATAATCGAGTCTATGAGATGAGAGGGCAGCATCGATCATCTCTCTCAACCGTTCTTCGAGGTCCAATGATGGAGGAGGATGCGCACGAGCCTCGTGCGCATAAGACCGCGTGATGCACGGGCTTGTGACCTCGGAGGAGCCCTTGATCGGCCTGATCCTTCCGGCTCGAATGAGATCTTCATAAAGTTCAACCGAGTCTTGCCGAAGGATGGGATGAACTTCATGCGCTCGGGTGGTCCCACATACCATATTTTGTAGTAGAACATAATGAGGGACACCGGTGAGGCAAAGGGCATGTATGATCCCTTTCGGGATGTAAACTTGAAGGCGCGATTTCTTTGAAGATCCATTGCCCAATGTTGAGAGGATGCTTGGATGAAGGCCGTGAAGAAACGATAATCCTTAGAGCAAAGTGAGTATAGCTCCCTCCTTTCGCACAAAATTCCGAGTGTAGATGTACCATATTACTCGGTGCGGTGGTGGCATGTCCGAGGGCTTGATAGACGGATGAGCAAGGCGATCATTCGGCACGTCCCCGGGTGCGCATTAGGGTCCTATACACCTCGGCATTGGTGTATTGTGGTGTGGACGCCGGTGGAGGATGAGCAACCTTTAGGATCTTGTTGATAATAGCGGCGGACAAGGTGAATTGGACTCCCGACACACGTGGTGATCCTCTCCTCCGCCGTATAGCCTTCTGAGTCCAATAGGTTGTTGGTTGCCATATTGAAATAGAACATCTTGACCAACTCCGGGTAGTAAGCGGCTTCGATGGAGATGAATGACTGATAGGCCCCAAACCAAGGTGAGAGATCCACATTGCATTCGCGATAAAGTTGCTCCAAGTCAACTGAGACAACCGCACAGAAGCCACGAGATGAATCTTGGTCCTTGAACTTGGCATTGAGACCGGGAGGAAGAGGAACCGGGGTGACTTTGAATCCGGGAGCGGAGTCTTGTGAAGCTTAATCTCCTCTACGCATTGTCGATAAATGGGGAGGCTCCTTCGTGCTCATCTTCTTCGCCTCATAATCGACGAAGAGCCGGTAACCTCGACAAAATGGAGCGAGAGCCGAAAGCGGGGTGGCATTCTTGGACCTTGTCTTTCGGTGAACGACGTTCTTTTCCCCTTTGCTTTGCTCGACTCAGCCGCCCTCTTCCTTTTTGTGGGCGATGAAGGTTCTGGACCCTTTGAAGACGAATCCCCTCTCTTGGGATTCGAGGATGGATTATCCTTAATCACAATACCCACTCCGGGATTCTTGTATCAATGCCTCTCGCAACTTCGAGGAATCGATTTGCTCCTTGGAGCTCGTGGAGGAATCGGTCGAGAGGATTGAGAGACTTCTTTAGACATTTGAGTGCTTAGGGTTTCGAAAGAGTGAAGATAAGAAGAATTAGATGAAATTTGGTGAAGATTTGAAGGGGTTGATGAGGGATTGTGACGGATTCGAAGGAGAAGAGGAGAGAAAGTCGTAACTCTAGGGTTTACTTGGAGTAAGGACGCGAGTTTTGAAGAACACGACCGTTCACATATATATAGACAGACCTCCTTACTCGAGTTTAGCTATTTCATACTCGAGTTTAGCAAACTGTCACTAACAAACTCGAGTACAAATGGAAGTTTAGCAAACTGTCACTAATAAACTCGAGTACAAATGGAAGTATAGCAAACTGTCACTAATAAACTCGAGTACAAATGGAAGTATGCCACATCGTTGATTTAAAATAGTGTAACGTTTGGAATTCACGTGACATACTCGAGTTTAGCTTCTCCTTACTCGAGTTTAGCAAACTTTCATTTACATACTGCGGTAAAGGTGAAAGTATACTAACCTGGACTTCAAAAATGTAGCGTGAATTTTTGAACCCACGATGAACATACTCGAGTTTAGCTTTTCCTTACTCGAGTTTAGCATACTGCACTTACAACCGGTTTATGCGGTCCTAAACTGCAGTTTTGTTCCCATACTCGAGTCAAGCTATTCTTGAAGGTCGGGTTTGGCTTAAATCGGTCCTAAACTCGAGTAAGCCATCCTATCTTTGCAAGTATGGAACTTCGAAGCATTGAGATATCCCGCAAGAGACATATCTAAACACTCCGATGCTCAAGTTAGTAAAGATTAATCATCAAAAACATAACTAACATTAGATTGAATGAGAAATTCTTACAATTCATTGGGATTTACCATTCCCAATTCTCTTCTTATGAAGTTGAAAGGTTCTTTGGCTAGAGGCTTTGTGAAGATGTCGGCAAGTTGAAGATGAGTTGGGATGAACATCACTTTGACATCTCTTTTCGGACATGATCCCGAATGAAGTGATGCCTCACATCAATATGCTTGGTTCTTGTATGTTGCACCGGATTCTTGGCCAAGCTTATTGTGCTTGTGTTGTCACACAAAATTGGGATTTCCTTCAAGTGAACTCCCAAGTCGGCAAGTTGTTGCTTCAACCATAGCACTTGAGCACAACAACTTGAGGCGACCACATATTCAGCTTCGGTAGAGGATACGGCCACGAGATGTTTGCTTCTTGCTAAACCGGGAGACAAGTGAGTTGCCAAAGAATTCGCATTGGCCACTTGTGCTCTTTCTATCTGTCTTGTAGCGGCATGATCCGAATCTGAGTATGCCACCAAGTGTTCCGGTTGACCTTTGGGAAACCATAGTCCAAGTCTTCGTGTCGAGAGATATGCGAATATCCTCTTCACATGTTCAGCATGGGACTCTTTTGGAGCGATTGGAATCTTGCACACATCCCAACACCGAATTGGATGTCCTGGTCTCTGGCTGTGAGATAGAGTAGTGATCCAATCATTCCTCTATACTTTGTGATGTTGAAATCTTTGCCCTTCTCATCAGCATCCAATGAAGCGGTTGAGCTCATGGGAGTGTCGGCACCATTGCATTGGTCCATTCCAAATTTTTTCAAAGAAATCATTCGGATATTTGGTTTGGGAGATAAATATCCCATCTTTTCTTTGCTTGATTTGCAATCCAAGAAAATAGTTGAGCTCTCCCATCATAGACATCTCAAACTCTCCCTGCATAGTCTTTGAAAACTCTTCACACAAAGCATCATTAGAAGCACCAAAAATGATATCATCCACATATATTTGAACCATTAGAATTTCATTAAGCTTATTACTCTTTATGAAGAGAGTTGTATCTGCTTTTCCTCTAACAAAGCCTTGATCAAGAAGGAACTTGCTTAATCGCTCATACCAAGCTCTAGGAGCTTGTTTAAGGCCATATAGAGCCTTCTTGAGACGATACACATGATCTGGACAATGTTCATTTTCAAAACCTAGGGAGGTTGTTCCACATAAACTTCCTCTTGTATAAAACCATTCGAAAAGCACTTTTCACATCCATTTGACATAATTTAAATCCTTTTACACATGCAAAGGCTAGAAGTACTCTTATGGCTTCCAATCTTGCCAATTGGAGCATAAGTTTCTTCGTAATCAATTCCTTCTTCTTGATTATAGCCTTTGGCAACCAATCTTGCCTTGTTACGGACAATGATTGCAGACTCATCACGTTTGTTTTTGAATACCCATTTGGTGCCAATGACCAGGATGGTCTTTGGGCCTAGGTACCAAATCCCAAACTTGATTTCTATCAAATTGATGTAACTCTCTTGCATTGCTAACACCCAATCATTATCCGAAAGGGCTTCATCAATCTTAGAGGGTTCTATATGAGATATAAATGCGAGAAAAGGTTACTTCATTCAAAGTACTATTTAAGGTTCTTACTCCTTGATTAATATCACCTATAACTTGGTCTAAAGGATGATTTCTAATAAATTTCCAAGCTCTAGGTTGAGTCTGATCGGGATTTTCAATGTTGTTTTGGGGATCAGCCTCAAAAACATTTTCGGATTTTCTATAGAGGCGGGAGTAGTTTTCGAAAAGAATTGATTTTTGAAAATATTTTCTTCTTCATTGTCCAGGCTTTATCGATTTGGATTCACGAGAAAACAACATGTATTGACTCTTCAACAATACGAGTGCGAGTATTAAAGACTCTATAGGCTCTACTCCTATTTGAATAACCAATGAAGATACCAACATCAGCTTTGGAATCGAATTTACCAAGATTCTCTTTACCATTATTGTGCACATAGCACTTGCATCCGAAGGCGTGTAGGTGGCTGAGATTTGGCTTCCTTCCCTTGTAGAGTTCATATGGGGTCTTGTTCACTTCTTCCTCAAATAGGCTCGGTTGGAGATGTAGCAAGCCGTACTCATTGCGTCGAGCCCAAAACACTTGAGAAGTGTTGTTCTCATTTAACATTGCCCTTGCCATCTCGGTGAGGACTCTATTCTTCCTCTCAACAACACCGTTTTGTTGAGGAGTCCTTGGAGCGAGAAGTTATGATCAATCCCCACATTGTCACGGAACTCGGCCGAAGGCGTTGTTTTCAAATTCGCCACCATGATCGGTTCTTATACCTGAAATTGCAAAGCCTTTCTCGTTCGGACCTTTTTGGCAAAGGTAACAAACTGATCAAATGTTTCATCTTTAGATGACAAAAATATTGTCCAAGCAAATCTAGAGTAATCATCAACTATGACCAAAGTGTAGAGATTTCCACCAAGACTTTTTACTCTAGCCGGTCCAACTAGATCCATATGAAGTAATTGAAGAGGTCTACTAGTTGAAATCTCATTTTTTGCTTTAAAAGAAGATTTGGTTTGTTTTCCTTTTTGACAAGCATCACATACCATATCATTTTTGAAATTCAATCTAGGAATACCAATGACCAAATCCTTTTTCAAAGCAACTTGTCAAGTTGAAACATATTAACATGAGCTAATCGTTTATGCCATAGCCAACTCTCATTCAAGTTACTAACAAAACAATTTTCAAAGCGAAGCATTGCTAGAGAGATTAAGGGTATAACAATTTCCATCTCTAGGTGCTCTAAATAAGGCTTTAGTTTTTAAATCATCAATGGAGATTAAATCCTTTCTAACAATCAAACATTCATTAGAGTCAAAGATAACTAAGTTACCCTTGTCGGTGCTTTGGCTCACACTTAGGAGGTTGTGACACAATCCTTCTACTAGGTAGACATCTTTGATGAGAGGACCTTCATTGCTTCCTATCTCACCAATTCCAATTTTTTCCCGATTGGTCTCCTCCAAATGTGACTCTACCACCATCCTTTGATTTGATTGAGAGAAATTTTGATTCATCTCCGGTCATGTGTCTTGAGCACCCACTATCAATGTACCACTTGTTGGGTCTTGATGCTCTAAGACAAACCTGCAATTTTCAAGGGATCAAGCCTTAGGTACCCATCTTTTCTTGGGTCCTTTGGAGTTAGTTTTGACCTTAGGAACATAAGTTCCTTTCGGTACCCATTGATAATTTCCCACTGGCTTAATTTTTCTTTCCTTTCTATGAAAGCAAGATGAAGTAGAATGACCCTTCTTATTACGGTAATTGCAATGTGCAAAGGGATTTGAAGAGTGAACTGATTTTGTAAAATAGTTCATGTATGTTTTCGACCACTCTTCTTCTTGCCTTTCTTTCTATCAAAATCGGTCTATAACCAATGCCTGATCTATCATTTATAAAACGTTGTTGTTTCAAAATGACATTGAGCATTTCACTTCCTCTAGTGAATTTCTCAAGTGCCTTGGTAAGATATGAATTCTTTTTCTTTAGATCAGGACAATCTTCACAAATAGTATTTTAGAAGAAGACAACTTTTCAACTTGAGATTCAAGAGTAAGATTTACGTTTTTCGAGTTTGAAATATTTTTCGGCAAGTTTTTCAAATTCAAATTGCACAGTCATATATTCATCAAACAGATCATCATAAGGAGGTTTGCAATCATATACCTCTTCAAGTTTAGCACGTTGCTCTTCTTCTTCAAAGGCAACTAGGCATATATTGGCTTTCTCTTCCTCATCCTCATCATCTTCATCGGATGAGCTATCACCCCGAATCTTGGAGACATAAGCTTTCTTCTTGTATTTGCTTGAACTTCTTCTTTTCTTTATCTTTGTTGCTCGGTGAGGACATTCGGACTTGATGTGGCCAGGCTTTTGACATTCGTAGCGAGATGATTGGCTTCTTTGCCTCATAACTGGAGCTACCCTTGTGAAACTTCTTAAAGCCTTGGTCCTTCTTGTAGAACTTCTTGAATCTTCGGACCATCATGCCAATTTCTTCATCTTCGTCTTCATTCTCATTTTCCTCATCTGAATCTCTAACTTCTCTTGCGGCCTTGAGGGCAATTCCTTTGTTCTTGCCATGAGCTTCATCAAGTCCCTTCTTGAACTTGAGTTTAGCCTCATACTCGAGAGACTTCCGAATAGAGCGGCCCCTGCGACGTCATTGACTCTCCTCGAGCCTCTTCAATAGCCGTGACCTTTGCTTCCCATTCCTTGTTAAGGATATTCAAGATCTTCCTTACTTGAACTGGTTGGTCATATTCTTTTCCCAAGGCAGCAAGTTGATTGATGAGATGAGTGAATCTCAGCTGGAAATCACCAATGGATTCGCCATGCTTCATTCGTAGAAGGTCATATTCGGTCATAAGAGTATTGACTCTATTTTGCTTTACGCCAGTTGTTCCTTCATGAGCTATCTCCAGAGCATCCCACATATGTTTTGCGAGAAGGTAGATTGCAAATACGAAAGTACTCTTGTTGACTAAGAGCACTTTGAAGGAGCGGATGACCCTTCTTTGTTGAGTGTGACACTTCTTGTCATTCTCATCATATTCTTCTTCAAGCTTAAGAACTCTAACTCCATCTTCAACGGTTGATGGCTCATAATTTCCTCTTTCAAATACTCTCCACGACCCATACTACGTAGCATTCACAAAGACTTTGAACTTTGCTTTCCCGAAGGAGTAATGCTCTCCATTGAAGCCGGTGGCTTTGTTGATAGAAGCTCCATCGAGGTAGATACCTTCCATAATGATCCTTCTCGAGTTGTTAAGCTCTTAAGAGAAGACCTTGCTTTGATACCAAATGTAAATGGAGCTATATACCCAAGAGGGGGGTGAATTGGGTATTTTAAAAACTTTTTCAGAATATGCTCGTTTTGAGGTAATGAAACCGAGAGATAAACACGGGAGGAAGGGAAGGAAAGCTTGCACAAGAGAAATTATCCTGGTTCGGTCTTATCTTTGACCTACATCCAGTCCCAAGTCACACTTGGGATTTTCAATCCACTATACTCACAAACGATTACGGACTCGTACTCAAGAGTAGTTCTCTCTCTAGAACTCACTCCCCTTACAAGTTGTAATCAATACACCCAACCACTAAGTCCCCGACTTATGGTTATCTCAATCAATAAATGATTTACGAGATAGAACTCTCTCTCGAAGCGAGATAAAATGAACACGAAGTGCAAGTATCGAGATTGATACAATATAGATGAAAGCTGAACACAATAAATAACAATCAATGAATTTTCGCTCTCAGTAGTTGTGTCAACTTGAGAAGGAGTTAATGAACTCTATTTATAGGTAGAGAACATTAAATGACCGTTGAATGATGAATCCAACCGTTGTAGGTGATTAGCATTAAGTCTCGGTCATCTTCTCTCTCTAGCTCCAACTAATCCGAGATCTTTATATGGTCGATGTGGAACTCGAGGATTTGCCGTTGGAGAAGAATTTGCTTGATGAAGAAAGTGTTTTTGAACGTTGAGAGTTTGTGCTCAGATGGATTAACCAAAAGGATGTTAATTTGCGAAGTGCAATAAATGCTCGACCACTTTATGCTTTTTCCCTTGATCTTCATTAATTTTCATCTCGTGCTAACCGAAATCCACTAAATAAACTTGTTAAACATATCTCGGGATCATAAGTGAATGATTCATGAAAGCATTTGGAACAAACAAGAGTGATTCACGAATTCGTATAATTCAAAACTTAGTTTTCACGTTGCATACTTGCGGTTTGTTCTTGTAAACTCGAGTATGGCACTTGTTCACAAGTGACCAAACTAAAAAGATCCAATTGGATACTCGAGTTTCCATTTTTCGAGAGGCAAGCCATCGTGTCTTGTATTTGAAAGACAAGACCTATACTCGAGTTTGCCTATGCAAACTGCGGTATGAGTTTAACTTGAAAAATCCACTTGCTCTCACGGAAGTCCAATACTCGAGTTTGGCAACGCAAAGCTGCAAGTATTGACCATTCAATACTCGAGTTTGCCAATGCAAAGCTGCGATATTGATTTATCTTGAAAAATCCTTTGCTCTACGGAAGGTCAATACTCGAGTTTGGTTTTGGAAACCGCGCTTTTGACTTTGTTTGAAAAACTTGTTTTGCTTACGGAAGTCCAATACTCGAGTTTGCCAAGCAAAGCTGCGTGTATTGGTCGTCCAATACTCGAGTTTGCAAATGCAAACTGCGGTATTGACTAAGTTGGAAAAATCCTTTGATTCACAAGAAGTTCGATACTCGAGTTTACCCATGCAACCTGCAGGTATTGACCATTCAATACTCGAGTTTGCCTATGCAAACTGCGATATCGACTTTGGTGAAAACTTGGTTTCTTTCTCGTATGGCCTATACTCGAGTTTGCTAAGCAACCTAACGTTGGTCGTCCCATACTCGAGTTTGCAAGAGCAAGCTGCGGTATGGACTTTGGCCGAAAAACTTGGTTCCTTTCGTATGGCCTATACTCGAGTTTACCAAGCAAACTACGGTATTGGTCATCCAATACTCGAGTTTGCAAATGCAAACTGCGGTATTGGCATCCCAATACTCGAAGTTTGCGATGCAAACTGCGGTTTAACTTTCGAGTGTTTTTAAAATAACTTTGCAAACTTCAAAACATGTTTTACATTTGTTGTTAATCATCAAAACATATTGAGAACTAACACTATGTTACGTGTATCAAACAGGTTCTAAGTCATTTTGTGTGCTAGAAACATAAATATTTTTTTGTTGCATAAAAAATTACATATGTAATATTTATTATATCCTTATCATTGTTTTTTGGGAAAATTTTTTTCAAATACCATTTGAATTTCAAAATCTAAAATAAGTGATTTTCTAACAAAAAGAGTTGTCAATTGTTTTATTATTCTTGTTAATTTTATTATTATTGTTGTCAATAGGATTTTAAATTCAAATTGTAGTTTTTTTTTTTTTCCCCCTCTTTTTTGAACGGCCAACAAGGCGCTACTTTCATTATGGCTTTCATTATGGTAAATAACGAACGAGCCCAAGTTCAAAATACCAAAAGCAAACAGGCGAAACAGAAATCAAGTGCAAAAACAAGAATGAAAAACAGGCAACAAAAATAAATAAATTTAAAAAAAAAAAAAAAAAGCAACAAAACACAAAACTCAAAGAAAATATAAGATAAATATTCTTTACAATTTATCAGCAATATTATATACTCTCTCTTGGTTTTTAATTATTAAAGAATCTAAATATAAGTATTCAACAGTTATACTTTAATATTTCCTTTATTATATTGGTATGCCAAGAAGTTATTTCAAATATTCTATCGAAAAAAATAAGTTATTTGAAATAAACAAAAACACTAAAATAGTGAAAAGCCGACTATGAGTATTGAGACACTTTTGCCTTTTGTTCATATACATTATCATGCTTTCATGGATCTTGGATTCTATTCCTCAAATACTTTTTGGTAAAAAAGAACTCATTTCTGATTGCCCTTTCGAAGCTTTTAGGAATTTAAAGGTAGCTGATCTAAGAATCAGTAAACGATGGGTCCTTTCTCTTATTAAAAGCAACCTGCAAAAATTTTGAGAAAAATGCAATTCTTAATACTCCATTTTGCTTTGATCCTAAATATAAGGCAGAGCTGACTTTTTTAGATATATTAATAAAGTTAATTAAATTATTTTAAAGTATTTATATTTATTTTTTTTATATATATTTTGTCAACTTATAAACTAATATATATAATATATAACACATGATATGATTAAATAACTTATTTAGCCTTTTTAATTTTTCCAAAAAAATCAAGTATATCTTATATTTATGACCAACGGAGAACTATGATAGTTACATCAAATAGAGAGGACAAATGGTCATGATAGTTAAATTTTGAAATAGAGAGGACAAATGGTCATGGACAAGTGGGAAAAGGAGCTCCTAAAACATGAACAAAGTCACTTTACTCTAATGGCAACCAAATGAATGTTTGCCATATCGGACCTTAATTCCACGTGGGCATAACCGTGCTTTCTTCTTTTGTTATTTTTGCCTTGAAAGTTTTTGTAAAAAAGCAAAAAATCGTCTAAATTTAATATCAATATTTCCTCTTCATGATCCATTGTTAGGATTCCAATGGTTGGGTATGGGATGGTTGAACTAAACTAGTAAGGGCCGATTCCTCTTTTATGGTTGAATGCATGGCTATGCTTGGGATTGTTCAAAAAACTCGAGGTGTGGTTGGTCTTATCTGACCTGACCCGATCCGGGTAAAACAAATTGGTTTAAGATAATTTAACCGGACCGGATCAAACTAAACAGCTCAGGTTGGACTGGACTTCGGTCTAGGGGCTTAGATTTCTTGGACTAGTCCGGTCTGACATGAGGTCTTTTTTTTTTTTTTGGTAAATCACCACTATACTGAGCCGTTCACTGGAGTTTGGATATTCTAATGTGCTTTTTAATTTATAAGAATCACTTTTCACTAAATCACTTTTTATTACTTTCAGAAGTCAAGTAAAATCAGAGCTAAAATATTGCCTCTTAAGAAGGCAAAAAAAAAAAAAAAAAAAAAAAACTAGAAAAAAATGGACTGGTTCAAGAACTCCGCCAGTTCGATGCAGTACCCGGCCAGAGCTAACTTTTCGGTCCGAGGTCATATCGGGCTAGACCTCGGGTTAACCTCCAACCTAATCGACTCGGTCCTTGGACATCCCTAGCTATGTTTGATGCACTTGAACATGCTTTTCTTTAATTAGCTTGATGAAGTAATTTTTCAGTCTTGCCCTTATCAAATGCTTGAATGGAGAGTTGCATCTCCGGAATGGTGATATGGTATTCTATTGAAAAATGTCCTTGTTTTAAAGAACTTCATCAGGAATTACGTGTGGCTGTAGATTCTCAGGAAAGCAAATTTGGTGGTTGACCGAGTAACTAAAATTTTTATTGAAAGGTTCACGTCTTATGGACCGGGTCCTTAAACATCCTTTGCAGTTGCAACCATTAATTTTGAAGGGTTGTGCTTATTTGCATTTAGATGTTGGTTAACGGTTTTTTTTTTTTTTTTTTTAAACACGTTTTCATTTTTGTCAAGAACATTTTGTTTTTATGAAATTGTACACGTGCTCTATTTTCCGCATAATGGTTTATTTCTGGTTGGGAAAAAAAAGTTTTTAAAAACAAACTCAGTCAAAACCATGGATTACTTTTGTGATAGTTTTTTTTTTTTTTTTTATAATGAGAAATGGAATCCACTAATAACTTAAAAAAGCATTTACGACGTGAAAAACTACAACATATTATCATTCACCAACTATTGTCTCCTAGTACAAAGGTGGTGGGTGATCAATGTGACAAAAATTTCATACGATATTATGAGTTAGTTTAGCCAAGTGATCCGTTAAATTATTTTGTTTCCTAAAATATGATTAAGTAAAATTTGTCAGCTTTTTGATAACCACAACTTGACATCAACTATAATGTCCCTATAAGGGTAAAAATAATCATAATCCCTAGTCAAAACACTAACAACTTCAATGGGCCCTGTTTGGGTTGGCTTATTTTTTCAAAGTGTGTAAAAATTTCGATGGCTTTTAAGCTAGAGCCCAAAAAAAAACCCAATTTTTTTCCGTTTGGATTGCCCATTACGTTGGCTTAATGTTAAGTCAAAAAAGCTCAAAAAGTCGGTTAAGGAAAAAGCTCAAGAATCCGAAATTTTTCCATAATGCTCGGCTTTTGACGTGAGCCCCGCCACTTCTACCACCATCAATCCAAACACAAATCATTATCTATAACCTGACTTTTTTCTTACCGAGCTTTTTTTAAAGTTAGATAGCTTTTAAGTCACCGCTCCTACCGCCAACCCAAACAGTCCCAATATAATATGATAGTACAACAATATTTTTTTATCCTTTATTCCAACATATTTGAAGATCTTGGGTGACAGAAATGATTTTTGTTATTGTTGGAGGAATTGTCGTGAGTTTGCTGAAGAATCCGCATATCCATCGTCTATTGTCTTCGCTAATAGCGCCTCCACAATTGCTTTTGTGATAGTTCGATCTATATACAAATGTGAAGTTATTTTACTCATTATAAATTTTTCTCTTTAAAAAAAGAAATCTTTTGATGATAATTCATTAAAGCACTTAAAAATATTTATTCTTTAGTTTGAATAAAATTGTTCTTTCATAAAAAAATTCTTTCAATGAAAAGTAAATTGAAATGCAAAAAGGCTTATTTTGTTCTTTCCCATGAAATAACCTCACTATGTCCTCCCCCCCAAAAAAATCAATTAATGAATACTTCCTATATATTATTCTTGTAAATTAAGATGATCCTATATATGTTCACATGTTCTCCTTTAAACTTATGTTTTAGCACAAATCAGATTTATTTTATTATTTCTTATGAAAATGAAAATAAAACTACAATACTCATCAGTCTTTCAAGTTTAAAGGCATATAATTAGTTTCAAATTTAAACAATAATTAAAAATTATCCTTGTATTTAAATTTTTTTTTTTTTTTCGTATAGGGATAATTAGTTTCAAGTTTAAACAATAATTTCCTTGTATTAATATTTTTTTCTCTTGCTTTTCTTTTACATAGGGAATGAAAGTTAAGAGAAGAGGAAAAGAAGACATGATTTCCAATTTAGAAGCTCTTTTCCATAAATCAAGACAAAATTTCTCTAACATATTTACCTCATAGTAAATTGTAAAATCTGTTCATTAAAAGCTAATCAAACACTCAATTTAATACAAATCTTATCTATATATATTTAAAAAAAAAAGAGCTCCTGCCCCATCATTTGTTATAAATATAATCGAACAAATCTACAATCACAATAAAATTTTATATTAATGCATCCAAACAATTAAATGCAAAAACAAACTCAAGAAAATCACCAAATGTTATCAGGGATAGGAAATATTTACACACGTGGCCACCCTCACGTTGTTACCTCTATTTTCAGACTTAAGTTTTTACTATTTACAATTTGATCCTTTAGACCTTTTAATGAATTATGAAGGGTTAAAATATATTTTTGCCTATCAACATTAAGTATGTATGTTGGCCTGAAAAAAGCTGCAATTTTGTCCTTTATAAATGTATGTTATTTTGATTCTGGCAACAAAATATTAGAAAATAGATAGAAAAAGAATTTTGAAATTGTAAAATTTTAAGTTAGATTTATTACTAAGAGTTGATAAGGGAATGACAAACTTAATAGGCAATTCACAAATCTTTTTTTTTTTTTTTTTTTTTTTTTTTTTTTTTGGGAAATACCTGATTTAGAATTTTTCAATATTTTAATTTTTTTTTTTCTGTATTTTTCCTATAAAGTATTTTGATTATCGTTTAGCTGGAAAAATGATGAATATTTTTTGAAAAATTACAAATAAGTACCCTATAAAAGATTAACAATAATTAAGTTCCAAAAATTACAAAATGCAACGTGAAAAATGTTATTTTTTAAACTATGTAAAAGAATCAAATACCATTTTTAACCCGCTACTTTGACTGGCCATGGGGTGACCAACTGCTTTATTGGCGTCTTGGCGATAGCATCAATTAGTAATTTAAAAAATATTAGTTTTGATGATAATAATATATTATTCTTTGACCATTATATCTTATTAAAAGATCAATACCTTAATATTTAATAACTTAAATATTAATATTATTTATAAATATTCACACGTATTCTAATTTATAATATAACTTAACCAGTGTTATATTATAAATCTTCTTCTTCTTCTTCTTTTTTTTTTTTGCCAGAAATGAGTATTATAAATCTTCAAACATAATTTATAATCAACTTTTGAGATTTACATATGCTCCAGAAATTTAATTTACAACTTAACTAGCAAACCTAATATTTATGAGTATGTTGATATCAATATTACCTACAAATAAATTAAAGTCTTTTTTTTTTTTTTTTTTTCGAGACTCATCCACCATAACGGTGTGAGACTCAATGGATCTCTAGATTAGTAGGGAAAATTCGGATATTAGATGGAAAAAAAAAAAATTAAGGTTTTTTTTTTCTTCCAACAATATATAAATTAAATTAGAACTTGACTGGTACAGGGCAATATTGCAACTTATAAACTGGCATCAATATTGGATAATATTATTTATAAATTATATTCGAATAACTTAAATTCATTTTTTTCTTATATTATTATACACGCACATGTTCAAATTATTCCGCATCACTGTCCATTGTCAATTGAGCTCTACTATGCAATCTTACCAACCCCAATAATGCCAAATAGGAAAATACAATACCCTTTTTGGAAAAAAAAAAACTATTAGACCAACAATAATAAATATTATCGTAATAGTAAATATTATTAGAAGTGACATAATTTTTTTGGGTCCAAACAGTTACATAATTAAATTTAATTATTTTACATTCTTTGAAAAAAGAAATTGCCATTACTTGTCCTGTTCCATTTGAACCTTCACTTGATCCTCATGAAATAATAATAATAATAATAATAATAACATTAAAAAAACTGTAACTCATTTTAATAATAACTCACTTTAATGGGTTAGACGTTTACTATTTATAAATTATGAGCTATTAATTTGAACTCATCAAATAAAAAAGATATAATAATAATAATAATAATAATTAATTGTTATTATTATTAAAATAAAAAGCCCAAAATGGACGTCCTATTTCTCAAAGGCCTCCTCTTCATCGTCGTTTCCATGTCCAGCCCACTAGTACTCGCAGGGGTCGCATAGTCCCTCTCCTCACGCACGAAGAAGAAGCAATTTGCAGATATAGAGAGAGAAACAAAAGCAAGAGAATCAAATTGGCGTTGTTGGATTCCACACGGACACTGAGATATGCTTCCATGGTTGACATTTGCTGTTGAATGTTAGGTTTTTAGGGCTAATTTGTTCTCGTTCCCTTCAACAAAAAGGTCCCTCTTCCAAAACCCTAGGAAACCGGAAGTTCAACGTGCAAGGCCTCAAGGTGTTTCAAGTTGTGCCCCAGCTCGCAAATTCGTGATTCTCGTGTGCAATAAGGTGTTCTTCCCCTCTTAATTGTCATTGTTTGGGCATTGGTCTGTGTAGCTGAAAACCCTAGAATCATGCAAGCTGGGAAATTTGTGGAAATGGGCGTCCTTAGGGTTTTTAATTCGAAGGGTAAATTTTGCTGAATTGTTTCTCGTCGGGGCTGTCTTATGCATTGTCATGAAATGTCCTCAGGTTTATGCCTGAGCTTGTGTTTGTTATGGGGTGTGAAAGTGATGTCTTATTTATGAGCGGGGATTTGCCTGCCCATATTGGGCAACGAAGGAGAATGCATTTCTTAAAGTGGTAAGCAACTAATGTGAATAATAAATTTACCGTTTGTGATGCCATTTCAAAATTTTGAAGGCAATCATTGGCGCCAACCTCCATGTATGCAATAGTTGAGACAACATACGTAAGAATAAGCAATAGTGACGAGTGTTTTAGGTGCTAATTACGTGGTATTTTATCTTTGCTGTTTATTCTCATCTTTCAATGCTGTTATGTGTCTTTAAGTCTGCAACCTTTATGGTTATGCATTTTCGTCCATGTGCAAATACTTCAAACCATGTTGTTTCCTGTCTTCACAAACATCATTTTTACATTTCTTCTAATTTGTAGGACTGCATGTGATGATATCCGCTAGCTTGTTATGGGAATGTATGTTTTATTTCGTCCATTTCAAGAAATTTACTAGTTTGTATTTTATAGGCTCTTACTGTTTCAATGGAAAGATGAGAACCCTTTGCTTGGTGAATTTTGAATGTTCGACATTGTTGTTTATTTTCTACATATGTGACAGTGTTACAGCCTGTAGAAAGATAATATCTACATGGCTTTTTATTTGTGGCGTATTTCTCAACCATTCATTATGTGAGAGAAAATGTTGTCTTCAATTGCTAAAAGAAGGCCTGTTTGATTACTAATTTATGCATGGGTTATGAAGAAACGGAGTTATGCGGAAGCAGTTAGTCGTTATTTTGAAGGCCTAAGTACCATAGTCATAAGTGAGCTAAAACCTCAGCGTTATCAGCTTAGTTCTTGGTGACGCCTCTATTAAATTTATTGCCCCTAACCATTGGCTAAAATTTTTGAATTACTTATGTAGTCAAACCGTGCTCACTTCAATACCTAAGGAACAAAGGCAAGGTGCTAGGAGGCCACATTGCCTCCTTCTGGCTGAGGGCTGAGACAGGGGCCTTTCATCCTGGCGCTTGGCAGTGTCTTAGCATCTTTATGGTGGATGTAAACGCTTGCATCAGGTGCAAGCTATAAAAGCCAACCTGATAACTCAAAACCATCACATCACATTAAGCATCTCAAGTCTCAAAATAAGATAATTCAAACATAAGGAAAGAAAACCATAAAACACAGCCCAGTAACTCAATTGCGCCCCAGTGTGCTTCTAAGCCATTTTCTTTTACTTTGTCACTTTGTTATGCTTTCAGAATTCAGCCAAACCTCTTCTCTTTTGAACTTCACCGGCATATAAACTCCTTTAATTTCTTATTATGCTTGTCTGTCTGGTGCTATCTCAACAATTAATATTTATTCCCTATTTTTGTAGAGCATTTTTTCAGCCCCCACCCAAATAAAAAAAAAATCTACTGTCTTGCTTCTACTGGGTAAACACTTACCTCTTGCCTCAAGGAATTAGGAGAATCTCGTCTCTTCAGGTGTCTATAATATTTGTGTTACTGATCTTCAGAAGTTCATTCTTCAAGCCTTACTTCACATTTTTATAGCATGATTTAATAATAAAATTAGGAAAAGGAAGAGTTCATGTTAGAGGCTACTATTGTGTTGAAATTTGTAATTTGTTATCTGTGCCAGTGGTGCAGCTTCTTTCCTCCTGAATGATATCTGCTTGACCCATATTTTCTTCACTCTTCCCTCTCCTATTATTTAGCTCATTAGTACATAGGGAACATTGCCACCTTTCTTTCCTGCTGAACAGTACTAACATATTTTATATATTGGCCCTGCAAAGAGTCCTTTTTTGTGTGTGTGTGTGTTGGGGGGGGATGGCTGGAAGATTGATCTAAGTCTTGTGGAAAAATGGTGTCTCCTGTTTAAACCTCCTGTTTAGAAGGACATTTCTGATTTATTCCTTCTTAACGCCCAATGTCAATAGTGTTCGTATTCTTTGTCTGGCTTCGGTCCTTTTTTTGTTTTTAATATTACATTATATTTTGTATATAAATTAGGTGCTTCTATGTAGTTTTCCCCCTCTCTGACTTACCCTCTTGCTTTAATTGGTTTGACAGATGTTTTAATAGATGGGAGGTGAAACTCTTAGTCATTAGGGGTGGGAATGCATGGATGTAATTCTGGATCGGCTCTCCTTGTAAATGCTGAGGTTGATTCCATGGGAGGAGTTGTTGATGGCGGAGTTGGCATAGGGTTGAAAACCTCTCCCCGCCGAGCAGCCATTGAGAAGGCTCAGGCAGAGCTCAGGTGATGAGAGCTTCATTTTTGTACTTGCGTTTTTTTTTTTTTTTTTTTTTTTTCCTCTTGAGTACCAATATGATATTTTATACTATGCACCAACTATAACCTATTGGATGTTGATAACAGACAGGAATATGATGTTCGTGAGGAAAGAAAAAGAGAGCTAGAATTTCTTGAAAAAGTAGGTGGCTTTGATCATTTGCGCACTGTATTTTCTGATAGTTGTGTGCAAATGTTGATTACATTTTATTCTTTGTAACTGCAGGGTGGGAATCCTCTGGATTTCAAGTTTGGGAATGCTGCTTCAGCCAGTGTCCAGTCTACTTCTCTCACTGATCAACACCATGAGCAGTTTGTGACCAGGTTGGTTGTTATTTTACTTGTTTTTCTTAGATCCTTTTTACTCTTACCAGTATCTTGTGCTTTTTATTCATGATTGTCTTTTGCATTCAATTTTTAATTTGTAATGATGTTTCATTGAGTCTTTCTCTTGACGTTTCTATCTTACTGTGATCTCAGTGAAGCGAAAGGTAGTTTTGCCTTGACGGCCTCCCCTCACGGTGACTCTGTTGACAGTAGTGCTAGACCAGGTGCTGCTTCAGTTAGTGAACCTAATACTGCTGATAATCTCTTAGTTTTGGGTATTGATACTGAGTTACCTAAAGGTGAAAGGAGGTCTGTACACCAAAGTAGAAGGAACAATGTTGCTCCATCGGAGCAGTCTTCCAAAATTGATGGGAGTCAAAATGCCAAGGATTCTGAAGATTCTGCCATTTTCCGCCCATATGCTCGAAGAAATAGGTCCAGAACAAATCATGGTCCTCGGGGCAGTTCAAGGGATGGGAAGGGGTTGGTATCTGAAACAAGCAACTTGAAGGACCATAATTTGCCTTCTGTTTCTCAGCCCAAGCCGCCAAATATAAATGGAGAGGTAGTTACCAAAGATAACATTTCTATCAACCCTTTGGTGAGCAAATCAGATGGTGTTCAAGCTCATCAAACAACTAGTAGCAATAGCGTTCCTGAAGTTAAATTGGATGTCCCTACCAAAAGAAACTGTAAGGAAGATCAGGGTACTCTACCTTCTCAAGATGATAATGTACAAACCCCAGTTGTCATGGCTTCTAGGGAGGCTGATGCAGTTGAAGAAAGGGAACCCGTAACTTCTGCTGATCTGGAGCCTCTGCCTAAAGCTACAAAACGAGAAAATGAAACCTGTTCTTTCCAGCCAAATGGAACTGCAAACATAAAAGCAGATAAAAAGGGCATAGTGAGTGAAGAACAGAATGGTGATGCTGCATTAGGTGCGACGCATTTAAATTCAGGGTCCTCTTGTACCCAAGCTAGTGTAGGTAGAGATGTTAATAATGATAGCGATATGTGTAATAATGCAAAAAACGTTAATGGCAATGGAAGTGCTGTGGGAAAGATGCCGGAATTTGATAAGAAACTAAATTTAACTGGCTGTGAAGTAAAAGAAAGGATCAAGACCAGTGCTGGTGAAGGTGGGGCTACTGTTAACAATGGGAATGATGCTGGTTGCCTTAACCATTCGAGTGGTTGTAATATAGTCAAAGCCGAAGAAGATGTTTGTGTTAACAGTTCTTCCATGCAAAAGAAGATGAGTGATTTTTCCAATATCAAGGGACAAAATGACAGTACTGCATCAAAAACTGATAAAGAGTCAAGTGATGTCTTGGTGGATCATTCCAACTCTGTCAAGGGCAATAGCTCTGGAAGACCCCAACAGGAGCCAATGGATGTGTCCAATTGTGAACTTCCTCAGGCTGTTCTGTCAGAAAGGGTTCCTACTGCGGCCTCTGACCTTCAGCCATGTTCCAATCACCATTTATTTGTGGACAAGGCACGCGAAGATTCGATTTTGGAAGAGGCACGGATTATAGAGGTCCTCATTTTTTATATTCCATCTCTAGTGACTTATGCCCATTTTTGTCAACTTCTGAAACGATTTCCTTTATCATCTGATTAACGAACTATATAAATGACTGACATGTATTGAACAGGCCAAGCGGAAGAGGATCACTGAATTGTCATCAACTCGCATGTTACCCACACAGAACCACCGAAAATCTCACTGGGGTTTTGTCCTTGAGGAAATGGCATGGCTGGCAAATGATTTTGCGCAGGTTTTAATTTCTACACCTACTAATGATTCTCTTCTTTCCCACTCCTCCTGTTGTAGTCTCAACCCTATATGGACTGGCAAAAATGCACAAGGCTTATCTTACTATAATTCTGTGATATTTTTTAAAGAAAGGTTCTTTTTTGGTATTGCTTGCAGGAGAGACTTTGGAAGATGACTGCTGCAGCACAATTGTGTCATCGAGCTGCTTTTACCTCTCGGTTAAGATTTGAAGAGAGAAATAAACATAGGGAAATTAAATTTTTGGCACACAACATAGCTAAGGCTGTCATGCAGTTCTGGCATTCAGTTGAGCTTCTTCTAGAAAACAGTGGTGCTAATATTAACTACTGTGGTGCTATCTCAGAATCTGAGAAAGTTGGAGTGGTAGAAGCTTCTAGGAACAAGGGAAGAAATTCAGATGTGGTACTGATTATCTCTTGGTCTTTTGCTTTATGTGTATAAACAACTTGCTCTTGAACCTTATTGTTGATCACTACTTTGGTCTGTTATATGATAGGACATCACTGTTTATTTTCCTCTCAGTTTGTTTAATTCAAAGAGATGATACAGATATTGCTTCTGTAGTTCTATGTATGAACTCTATAATGAAGTAAAAATGAATGAGATTTTTATTATCATGTTATATATGTAAAGCCAACGATTCAAGAAGTTAATTTTTTTCCTATCATTTACGTCTGTATTTGAAGAGGGTGAGCCTTAGCGCAATGGTATAATGGGTTCAAATCTTGAAAATAGCCTCTCCATATGGGGTAAGGCTGGTACATATATCCCTCCCTATGCCCCACCTGGTGGGAGCCTTGTGCATTGGGCTGCCTTTTTTTAACATTTGAATTTGAATATTTGATCTATGGGCTTGCATGGAATTGTAATTTCAGACCTATCCACTGATATCAGATGATGTATAGCTTTCAATTCCTATATATTTTCTTTCTTGCTAGCTTTGCTATGTTATGGTGATATTTTCATTTGTGCAGAAGTTGTCCCATTTCCCCTTTTTCTTTATGCTAGTTAGATGTATTGCAGGTTCAACAACTATTGCATACTTTGAGTGTTTGATATGTGTTATAGCTGTCTTTTGGAAGATTTGGGACATATTAGTTCTCCCCCAATCCTCCGTCTTTCTTAAGTATTTGTTGTCTTCATAAGCTACTTGTTACTGATTCCTTAGTGCTGGTTGTTTTGTTCAGGACACAAATGAATGTTTGGAGGAGCAACATCCTGGAAAAAACGTGGCTAAGAAAGTGCAAGCTTACGCTTTGAGATTTTTGAAGAACAGTAAGCCTCATGAAACTTCTTCCCAAGCTGAAGCACCTACAACACCTGAAAGGATATCTGATTCAGGCACTCTGGGCATGCCATGGGAGGAACATCTTACAGAAGTATGGACCAAATTTCCTTATCTATATTGGGTTTGCTTGTCTCTGTTTACATTAGTGATTTGTCTTCCTTCATCTCTCTTCTGTTGCATTTTTGGCATTGATATTTCAGTTTTGTCATTGCTGTCTTTGAGTTCCATTGGATGGGGGATGCTTCATCTATTAGGTTATTCAATGGATTGTTTGTGTGGATAATTTATGGTTTATCCATTATAATGGATGTAGGCAAAATGCACCTTCACATTTCATAAATTTAATTGGCAGGAAAGTCTCTTCTATACAGTTCCTTCTACAGCAATGGAAGCATACCGAAAATCTGTTGAATCTCATTTCCTACATGTTGAGGTAAGTTTATGACCGAAGATCTTGTACTTGCTACCCTTCCGTAGACATTTCAGAAATATCTTTTTAGTTTAACTTGCTAAAGATGTCTTAAAATATATTATGAGGCCATCTGATTCTTTTAGCCCACTTTCATATTACTGTGTCAAATTATCATTTGACTTTTTTATGGCCATTAGTGCTAATAAATATTACTTTTTCAGAAACCTGTGAGTAGTTTGCAAGAGGAAGTTGAGACATCTCTTTATGATACTGCACCAGGTAATGTTGGATTAGTTTGCATTTTGATTTGCAAGTGAATAACGATCAATTGGAACTTATTACACTCATTTAAATTGAATTGTAGAGTTTGGGTCGGAAGAGAATGCATATGATGAGGATGATGGAGAAACAAGTACTTACTACTTGCCTGCTCCCTATCAGGGTATGAAATCATCAACTTCAGCGTATAAGAAGCATAGAAACATGATGAAATCTTACCCTCCGAGGTCCTGTGAGTTTGGGGCTGATTTGCCGTATGGAAATTATACAACTGGATCTCAACCATCCATGCTAAATGGAAAAAGGCCTGCTAGCTTAAATGTTGGGCCTATAACAAAACGCATGCGCACTGCTACCAGACAAAGAGTTGTAAGTCCTTACACAACTGGGGTCACAGTGACACTGCATCCTCAAGTTAAGACAGATGCTTCGAGTGGAGATACCAATTCCTTTCAGGATGACCAAAGTACTTTACATTGTGGATCTCAGATTCAGAAAAGTGTGGAAGTGGAGTCAATTGGAGAGTTTGAAAGGCAGTTACCTTATGACTGTGCTGAAACGTCTGTTAAAACAAAGAAGAAGAAGAAGGCTAAAAATCTGGTAATATTAATATGTATATTTATGTAATTTGAAGGGTAGTTTATTTATCTATGTAGATATGTGTTTATTCATCTTGTATGTATGTATTCCTCTGCTTTAGTTGCATAACTATTATATCTGCAGGGTCTTACATATGATCAGGGATGGCAGGTGGATTCAGTTCTAAACGAACAGGTGATTCTCCTATTATTATATAATAAGCACTACGAACATCATTCTTTCTTGTCAGAATTGGTGTAACTTGAAATATAAATTTGGCAAAAGTGCGCTCTATTAAGAAGGTTGATGTTGCATCAATATGAGGGAGAAAATTGCTTAATGCAGTATCTTCTACTTGTTACATGCTGGGTCCATTATGTGAAGCTGATGTTTCCAGATTTTAAAGGGAAAGATGTTTTGGGGAAAGAGAAGAGGAATTGAAATGGGAATGGAATTCTGTGGCCCAAAATCATAATTGATTTGACAACGCAAGAAATGGGAACACTGTTTCAATTTATGTTTTGGTAGAGTAGAATTACTGCTCAAAAGGAAAGGAAAGCTAAGCAAATGACAAGTACTGATGAGCTGAAAGGAGATATTGAAATATTTTTTGTTAAGACAGAAAAGAAAACAAAAATTTAATTGGGATTAAAGATGAATAAAACGTTATTGCGTCTAAGCCCTGAATGTGAAATTGGTTCTTTCCTCATTTCTTCTCTTCATTCATTAGCAGAAGCTTGAGATGTGGAGGTTTTTACTATGCTGTGTGAGGGGTAGCTAAAGGACGATTAACCTGAAAACTTTACTTTTTTTGGTAAACCTTAAGCATAAAATAGTATTTTGTGCTTCACATTCCTTTTAAATCAGTGAATTCCCATCCAATGGTTGATGGAAAGAGCATTTCAATATTTGGAGGGAGAGAGCTTCCCTAATAAAAGGAATCCTCTTGTACGGAAGCTTTTTTCCCCATTCCCTTCTCCTTTACCATCCTTTACCATCCTTTACCTTGTATCATACAGGGTGTTCATTGTGATTCTTGCCGGGCTCGATTTGATTGTGCTCTGGCATAATTCCCTTTGGATTGGCTTTTTTCCTTGGCTTTGTTTTGTCCTTTTTTGGGTTCAGGGTTAAGCTCTTATAAAATAGCCAAGCCCGACGGGATTGAGTCTGGACTTGACTGTAGGCAAGTTATGTTTTTTGATGTGGTCTTGGGGAGCATAGAGGAAGACTAAGCATTATCAATGGTTATATTTTAATCTTATGTAGTAGGTAGCTGAGTATAGCTGAAAATAAGAGAACTGGATTCCCTTCGGCTTTCTTATTGTTGCTTTAATAATTGAATTTTTAATTCTTTCAACTTGTTAAATTGTATTTTTTCTGAGGTTTACTGTGGTGAATTTACAATGCAGAGGGATCATTCCAAGAAGAGATTAGATAGTCATCATTTTGATCCCAATGGAAGCAGTGGTAAGATTAGTTTGCCATCCTGTTAATGTTAGAATTTGTTGAATTGTTTAATATTATCGAGTATTCTGTTTTCTGAGTTTTTACACATTCGAATGTCTTATTATGAAGGTCTGTATGCCCAACATATTGCGAAGAAGCCAAAGACAATGAAGCTGACACTTGACAATACATATGACAACATTCCTACAATGAACGGGTCTATTCCTTCTCCAGCTGCTTCTCAAATGAGTAACATGTCCAATCAAAGTAAACTCATTAAAATTATTAGTGGCCGAGATAGAGGCCGCAAAGCTAAACCACTGAAGGTAATTCTGTTGTGAACTTAGATTGTCACGTGCTTGTAAATTTTCTTCCTATGACTTTGTTGAAGCATTTTTAATGTATTCATTATTTTTATTTATAGATACCTGCTGGGCAGCCTGGCTCTGGAAGTCCTTGGTCACTTTTCGAAGACCAGGTCTTTTATAGTTCCTTAGCCATCTTATGTCCCCAGTTTTATTTACATTTGAAAACCTTTTTTTTTTCTTTCTCTTAAGGAAAAAATTCAATCACTTGTGCTTTTAAAGGCTTACTGCTATCTTTTCCCTGTTACAGGCCCTTGTTGTCCTGGTACATGATATGGGTCCAAACTGGGAGCTTGTTAGTGATGCTATTAATAGCACTCTTCAATTTAAGGTAATGGTCTGTTTTGTATGAATAGAGATACCAAGATAATGGACTCTATATTATTTAAGGAAATATCGAAATGAATGTCCAAGATTTATTTAGTTTTAATAATCTGTTGCACTAGATCATCCAGGATTTTTTTTTTATTATTTATTTATTTATTTGGGGGTGGTTGTTTAAAATAAACAAACGCAACTACACAAGTTATCTTTTGATGTAACACTCCTGCTTCATAGGATGTCTGCATAACCTTTAGTGACAATATTTTGATAGATTCAGCATTGATTTTGATATTTTCCTTCACATTAAAACAAGATGCTCTGTTCATTGTGAAATTTTAACTGCTTAGTTTATTCCATTCATAAACATGGCTGTTTCTATAGTTGAGTTCCATGAAATTTGGCAACATTTTCAGTGTATCTTCCGGAAGCCAAAAGAATGCAAGGAACGTCACAAGATCTTGATGGATAGGAGTGCTGGGGATGGTGCTGATAGTGCTGAAGATTCTGGGTCTTCTCAGTCTTATCCATCTACACTACCTGGAATTCCAAAGGCAGGGATTTTATGTCAAGTTTTATTTTGTACGTTTTCCATTGGGGGAAGTGCATGTGTTTGACACAAATTTTGTGGGTTTTGTGACTTGTGTTTTCTTGCAGGGGAGTGCTAGGCAGTTATTTCAAAGACTGCAGGGACCCATGGAGGAGGATACCCTCAAGTCTCATTTTGAGAATATTATAAAGATTGGGCAGAAGCAGTACTACCGTAGGAATCAGGTCTGGATCTATAGATACTGTAAGAAATCTCATGTTGCTCTGACCTTGGAGTTGCCTTAGAAAAAAATGCTACACAGTTCAATCATCTTCCTATTTCTCTTTACTTTTCAGTAACAAGGTTTGACCGAGGCCTGTAATTAGGTTTGTGACTCGGCAGATATAATTTATTAAGAAGGGTACATTTTGATTGAGTATAGGATGCCCTCCTATTGAAACCGCAAAATAGGAGTACAAAAGATCATAAACCATGTCAATCCAACTTGTGATAAAGCAACCTGTTTACTGTATATTTGATATGGCAAACCCCTTTATCGGAACCTTGAATAGAAGACCAAATGGAAGACATGCAAACTGTTGTCTTATAGTGTCTTAAGCTATAAAGATATATATTATCTCTATCAACGAAGACGCACCCTAAAAATGTTAGCAATCATCTTGTATTAAATGCACCTTGACATGTCAAAAGTCAGCTATTGACGTAAGATTTAGGCCTCTTTTCTGACCAAAACCATTTGGACCTTATCAGACGAACCCCTCCTATGCCTGAGAGTATACCCTTTACTTGCCTAAGGCGGTGTTTGGTTTGAGGGGAGGGGAGGGAGGGGAGATTCCCTCCTTAGTGTGAAAAGTCAGATATGACTATGATGTGAAATGTTTGTGTAGAAAACGATGCGAGTTTATGGTCATATCTGACTTTTCATACTAAGGAAGAAAGCTCCCTTCCCTCCCCTCGCCTCAAACAAAAAACAGCCTAAGACTCCAAATAGTTTATTCAAAGCCACAGAGATAGAACTGTTGCAGCTAATTCTGAGCTGATGATACTTGTAATGCAAGTTTCAGAAGTTAGATATCCTCAGCTGCAACATTTCCTCAATGTTAACCTTACTGAATACTGCAGACTAGACGAATGACTTGATGCTATTTGGTTGGGGATGACTGGATGCGTTATATATAAACCATGTGAAAGAAGTCATACTTTAACCATTAGCTGAATAAGTAATGCAGTATCTTACATTTTGAGGCACAGACACTCCTATGTCTTTGGGAAATTTAATACTGGTAGTGGTAGATATGAGCATTTCATTTACGGCTGCGCTTGGGGCGCAACTAAAACTATGTTTTTTTGTGTGTTGTGTACATGTTTATATTCTTTGACTCTTGGATTTGTCGTGTTTTCACATTCTGATGGGAAACATGACTAAGATTATTTTAAGATAATTAGGATTTTTTTTATGATTTAAACTGGACCATTTAACTCGAATTAAGATGTCTAGATTATCATTTAGATTTAATTTAGTTTTCAATTAGGAATTATTTTATATTTGAATAAGGATTACTTTATCGATTAGAACTCAAGGATAGAGTAATTAGGATTAGGACTAGCGATCTATTAATAACTCTAGTTATTGACTCGTTTTTCTTTTTGGCCTGTTGAATAAAGTTTGAGTTGTCCAATTTTTATCTACTTCTTCCTCCTCTTACACTGTTGCATCACCTTTCTTGCTTTATGCGTACATAATTTGGTGCTTATGCTTTACCTCCCCCCCCCCTTTCTTTTGTTGTCTTTCGAATTTGAGTTTGGCTTATCATCCATTGTGGCAGATGATTTAATATAGTTGATGAGTTGACAAAAATTTGGGTCCAGTCTGCGCATCTTTGTAATATTGATAGAAGGAAAATTAAATGGCCACTGGAAAAATATTTCAATAGCGTAGTGTGGTTGTGCTTGCGGTCATGTTCGCTATGGTGCATGACTCTGTTCTTTTCAAATTTCAATGAAGTTATTCTGAACTGAAATTCTTGGTTTATTGCAGAATGATGTTCAGGATTTGAAACAAATAGTACCTGCCCATAATTCACATGTAATTGCCCTTACCCAAATCTGTCCAAACAACCTTAATGGAGTTCCGCTAACGTAAGTTCTGAATTTAATTTGGTTTTTTGGGTGATAAAGTCCTTCTGATGCTCGTCCAAGTGGATTTAGGTTCACCTTGTTATTGTTACATTTTTGGCTCACATCTTTATTCCGTTAATGCAAATATTTTGATTATGTTTGTTTCTGGATGAAGGCCCCTTGATCTTTGTGATACAAATGCACCAACTCCGGATGCCCTTCCCAATGGGTTCCAAGGCTCATCTGCTGGGGGTTTGGCATTATCAAGTCAAGGTTCTTTGCCTTCTATACACCCTGCATCAGGTGCAAATTCCTCACTTGCAGGTTCTTCTGGCATGGTAATGGGCAATAACTTGACATCACCATCAGGTCCAATTCCCGCCTCTGTCAGGTATATGCTTAAATATGGATGGCAGTTCTCTCTTCACAACTGTGAATTACATACACATTTTATAACTTAGTGATGGGTATATGTGTATTCCCATTAGATACGGGGTTCCGAGAACTTCACCTTTATCAGTTGATGAGCAGCAGAGAATCCAACAATATAATCAAATGATGTCCGGCAGAAATATGCAGCAGGCTAACCTGTCCATTCCTGGATCCCTTTCTGGAAGTGATCGTGGTGTTCGCATGCTGCATGGTGGAAATGGTATGGGCATGATGTGTGGCATGAATAGAAGCATGTCCATGCCGAGGCCTGGACTTCAAGGTATGGCACCATCATCTATGCTGAATTCCGGTAACATGCATTCCTCTAGCATGGTGGGGATGTCAAGCCCTGTAAATATGCACTCAGGAGTTGGTACAGGACAAGGCAACTCAGTGCTGAGACCTCGTGAGGCTCTACATATGATGAGGGTGAGAAGTTCTCTTATTCTGTCATCCAAGGTTTAATTAAATAGCCTCTTGAGTTTCTTATGCGATTTGTTCCTTGACCAATAAGTATGATATGTGATTAGTTGTTAACTGTCAGTTTTATTTTGGGAAGCATATATTTGGATTTCATTTCATTTCTGCTGATAAATATTTCCCCATTGTGATTAGCCGGGTCATAATCCAGAACATCAAAGGCAAATGATGGTTCCAGAGCTTCCAATTCAGGTCTCCCAAGGGACCAGTCAGGGTATCCCGGCCTTTAATGGATTGAGTTCTGCCTTTAGTAATCAGACATCTCCACCACCTGTCCAGCCATACCCAGGACATGCTCAGCAGCCACATCAGATGACTCAGCAACAGTCTCATCTCAGCAGTTCTCATTCTCATCTTCAAGGTACAAACCATGCTGCTAATCCCCAGCAGCAAGCCTTGGCACTCCGTTTGGCAAGGGAGAGGCAGCTACAACAACGATATATGCAGCAGCAGCAGCAGTCTGCTTCGTCTAATACACTGATGCCACATGTTCAGGCACAGTCCAAAGTTCCCATGTCATCAGCTCCACAGAACAGTTCTCAGATTCATTCTCAAAATTCATCTCAGCAAGGAGTACCTGTCTCCCCTGTAGCATCTCAGCACCAGCAGCAGAAACATCACCTGGCGCAACATGGTTTCAGCAGGAATCCTGGTGCTAGTGGATTGACCAACCAAGCAGTTAAGCAACGGCAACGACAACAACAGCAGCAGCAGTATCAGCAGCCTGGTAGGCAGCATCCTAATCCACGGCAGCATGCACAGTCTCAACAACAGGCAAAACTTCTGAAGGGGATGGGAAGATTGGCTCATCAGAACATCCCTTTGGATGCTTCTCATTTAAATGGCCTCTCTATACCTCCAGGAAGTCAAAATACTGAGAAAGGGGACCCAGTGATGCATGTTATCCAAGGACAAAACTCATATCCTGAATCTGGTTTGAGTTCAAATCAACTGTCAAAGTCATTGCCTTCTGTTTATTCCACAAACCATCCTCAGTTGCAGCAGAAGCTACATCCTGCAGCAACAGCCACTTCATCCAAGCAACCTCAATCAATAGTATCTGCTGATGGTAGTGCTCAAGGACCATCAGGACATATTTTGTCATCTCCACAACAAGCTGTTATTACTTCTAATCATCACCAGATGCAGCTACAATCTCATCCTCAGTCTAAGCAAATCAATCAAACTCAATCAAATATGCAGAGAATGATACAGCAAAGTCGTGCTGTACATTCTGAGTCACCAAGCAAATCTCAGTCTGATTCCACTCAAGTTGATCAGCAGCCTGCTAACAGTACTCCTGAGGTTGGTATGAGCTCTGTTATGACTCAGGGTTGCACTGATTCAGCTAATGCGGCATCTGCTGTTCCTTCTGCATCTTCTCAGTGGAAAACATCAGAACCCCCATCTGATTCCAATATGCTCAATCCAGCCATGCAGACGGGCTCCTTGGGGAGTGCAACTGCCGGAAATTCAGATGTAAAAGAGCAATTGCCGCAAATCAGTCAAGGAATAGGCTCAAGACAGTTATCAGTTAATTTGCCTCCTCATTCACAGAATTCTGGGGCACATTGGCCGCAGCAGCCACTGCCGCTGCCACAGTCTCCATCACAGCCTGTTCTATCCCAGCAGCCATTTAAGCCACAAGAACAGCAACTGCAAAAACATCAGGATCAAGAGAAAAATCCACTCAAAAATGTGGCTTTACAACATCAGTCTCAACAGCAAGTGCAACAGGGACAAAGCAGTATGTTCATCCGCCCCCCGAATTCTAGAGTGGAATGACACATTCTATAGCTGGAGCTGATCAGAGTGGCCAGTTCTGTCAGGAATGGAGTCTGTATGCCCTTTTGACAGCAATGTACAGGTATTTGAATCATTATCTGTGCTAACTTACACAATTATATTGAGCCCTGAACTACAGGAAATTATTCTTGGGGGATGGGCAGAGTATCATTTTCTGAAAGCACATGAAACATATATTGCTGAGCAAGTATTAGATAGGAATTCTGAACTTGTGTTAATGTGGATAACAAGATTTTCCATGGGTCATTCCAGTAGTTAAATCAGTCTGACCTTGTCTATGATGGCAGTTACTATTTTAATTTTATTTTTTTATGGGCTACAATGTGTGATTTTCCTTTTAATGTCAGATCCCCCATCTTGCTTGAAATGAGACTGTAAAGTCGTTGTATGAGTTAATTCTCTCTAGTGTCTTATATAAAATGTTTGTTGAGGTGTAGGTTGTTCAATCCTATATTTTAGCTGCTGCCATTGAATATCAGTTTTGTGTTGATAATGAGATTGATTAATGATGCATGTTTAAATAAATAGCAACGGATGGTGGGCTTTGTATAAATTAGAATTCTCAAATCCATATCATTGTAAATAATTGGCAGTGCCATGTCTGGAGGAAAGAGTTGATATTGATTAGTTTTATGCAAAGAAGATCGAGTGGTGAAATTTAGTCTTGTTAGGTATTGCATTAGTAGTTGTGTTATTGATTGTGCATGGATGTTCCTTACTTCCTTGTTAAATGATTATATATTCGTGTTAAATCATTGACCTTGTTCATGTTATGGGGTTTTTTGTGCAGATGAAGCTGGTTACCCCATCAGGACAACAAATATCCATTGTTTTCTGCAGGTCCTGTTTAAAAATTCACAAAACTTACATTGGCAGGCATTGCTTTAGTTTATTCTTTTTCTGCAAATCTTGTATATTACCACTGTATTTAGAGGGTTATTCCCCAACCCCCACTTTTTTTGGTTTCTGGGGGAAGAGACGAATATAGAGGTATGTGTACAGGATCGTCTCTTCTTTTCCTTGTAGTTGTAACCCCGCTTTTGCTCTTTTCCCCTTTTCTTCTTGCTCATATGCAGAAGAACGTAACCCTTTCTTTTTTTGCCCGAGTAGATTAGTGGATGTATTATTACCCTCTCTTATAAATGGGATAGCAATCATTTTTCTGGGCAAAAAGCCAATTGAAAGTAATGTGAATATAAATTTCTGGTGTAAGTATCAGTCAATGCTGTCTTTTATTATCTTGCACAAAGTACATCCACCTGTGCTTGGGGAATTACCAAGTCTTGTAAACTGTTTTCAGGATATAAAGTGCCATTTTCTTGAAGTTTCAGTTTGAAATGGTTGTCATGAGCAGGTTTTGAAGTGCGAACCGTTGTTATGGCTGGAGGGTGATTGAACTTGGTATGGATTTTCCCCTTGATCATTTCTGAGGCAACATTAAAATTTTAACTATACACACTTATTTTTCCTAGGTAAAGCATGCATTCTTGTGATTAAGTTCTGATGCCTGCAGTTTCATCACGAAACTTGTGCCTCTGGTGACGACCTAAATGTTTGCTCAGTTTACATTATCTATTTGACTATTTTTGCAAAAGAAAACGTAAGGAGAGAGGAAAAAGGCTAGAAGTGAACTTGATATATGAAAATTTTCTGTTGGATTTGAAGAAGTGGTTCTATTCTATATCATATTTGAGATATCCAAGTATTTGTAACCAAATGTAATAATAGCATTATCTGTTTATGCTTGAAAATCCTTCTCCGATTAAGAAGTTTGGCATGTCATGGTTCAAGCGCCACAACACTTACACTGGATTTTGTAGTTGAATGATATGTTGTGAATGGCTATTGGAGAGTATTTTATGTCAAAGACTCACCAATTACCTTTATTCATTCATGTTCCAGGATAATGCATTGGCATAATTATCTGTTCATCTTGCTGTCCTTAATTATATACTGTATTATATTTGGAAACTATATACTGTGTTATATTTGGAAACTATACGTGCTTGCAGCCAATTCAGAATGTGTAAATAGGAGATTATGATCTGTCCCAAGTGGGTTCCTATCAATCTTTTTATCTTGATGCTTGAAAGTTCAGGATTTCACAGTTTGTGATCATACAAATCCAGCTGAATCAACATTTGGATTTATGCAAGTTTGATTGCAATTATTGTCGTTGAAATTAAAAGTATCAAGTCCAAATAGAGATCATTATGCAATACAAATTGTACGTCTTAGATTTAGAGTTTGAAAATTTAAGTTTTGCTTTTGATTGGAAGTGTAAAATGTAAGTCGTGTTCGTAAAAATATTTAATGTGTATGTAACTTTTTGTTGTTAAATTGCAACAGTTAAATATCATACTCAACTGAGGACAGGCTTCTGGAGATGCTTGAAATTCCAAGCCTTCGGGTAAATATTAGAGAAGTGTTGGTCGGAGTATGGACTATGGAGTTATCTTACGTAAATACACCCTTTGATGCTGGTGAATGTTAAGCATATCAAAATTGTGTCAGCTGTGTTTTTTGTTGGTTGATAGAACTATAGTTATAACTTATAACTTGATCGTAAGTGTATTAAATTGGTATAACCATTTTAATTGGTATGACCCATTAATAATTGTTTATCATGCGAGAACATACTCCTAGATGAGGAAACCATACTTCTGGATGAGTTAACCCATTCTCAATGACACACGTTATACATTCATCATGCCAAAAGCTTCCTAGGAGGTCACCTATCTTAAGATTTCTCCTGTCAGAGAGCATGTTTAACTTTGTGAGGTTCTAATCATCACGTCAAACACTTAAATTGATAGTAAATGTGCACCAAATTTTTAAACCGTGACAAGCTCCCCCACCCTCTCATTCATCCTGTCTGATGTGGGTTCCCCATTGCTCAAGGGGCCACCACAGCGGTAGCAAAGGCACAACACATATCACAGACTGTGACAAACTCTCCCACCCCCATACTCATCCTGCTTGATCTGGGACCCCATCTCCTCTCTCAGGGGGGCCACCACAACTGGACGAGGAGATGTTGGCTTTGACACCCAAAGTGCCTCAGCACGTGGAACTTTCTAGGAGGTCACCCATCTTGAGGTTTCACCTGTTTGAGTAGGCTTTACCTTGTGAGGCGCTAACCATCGTGCCAAAAGCTCGAGCTGATAGTAGAGACACATTATATTATATATGCCCCATAAACCCCCTCATCCTATCACGATGTAGGACTATCATGGCTTGGCCGTGACAATATGCTTTACAAAAAGATGATGCATTTTTTTCCCCTTTAAGAAAACGGGCGGTGGAGCTAACTATAAGGTTTGAACACATAGCTTTTAGATCACATGGCCACAAGTATACTGTTGCAATACGACTCACCTTCCTTAAAAAAAAAGAAAAAGGAACATAAGAAATTTTATTGATTCCTCCAGTTCTAAATATAAGACATAATTAAATTTTTTTTAAGAGATTAAGCAAACTAAATAAGTTACTTAATCGGTGTATTCTTTAGATTATATATTAGTTTATTAATTTGGAGAAAAAAATAAAATAAAAATACTTTAAAATAATTTAGTTAACTTCTTTAATCTCTATAAGTAGGAATTGGGAGATCAGAGTTACAAAGGTGAACCGAAAATGCAATGAACTGCCAATCTTCTTGTGAAGAACGGTCTCTGGTAGAGCCGTCAAAACGGGCCGGCCCGTTTAACCCTGGCCCGTTACGGGCCGGGCCTCAAAAATGGAAGAGAGAGGTGACTTCAGGCCCTGCAGGGCCACGGGCTTTTACGGGCCGGCCCTGCGGGCTACGGGCCGGCCCGTTTAGCTCGTCATATTTTTTTTTTTAAATGTTGAAAAATTGAAGTGTGGGTAACCCTAAAAAAGCAAAATTCCATAGTCCACCATGAATTTAGACACGTTTCAGTCGTAGCTTCCTTTTTTCAATCCCAATCACCATGAATTTAATGTTGCAAATAACATATTTCTTCAATTAACCAAGACTAGCTTGCTGAAAAGGCAAAAATTAAAAACCCTCATTTATGAAAAAAAGAAATTTTATTTCTCGTTGATTGAAAAGCAAATTCATTTACAATACACATAATTTCTTTGTCCAGGCAACATTGTGTTTAGATGTATGGCACTAACTTGTACAACAAAAATATCCTAAATGAGACTTGGGAGATTGCAATTTTGAATGCATTCTCCAAAAATCATGAGGATAGTAATCCATAAGAATTAAGAACATAATTTGTTTTTGATAGGTAATTACAACAATTAAAAACTTAGATGCTTTTTATATTTTATGTAAGTTATTTGAGAACATAATTTGTTTTTGATTATGAATTTCGTGGATCGCTTATTTGTTAGATAATTGTGTTTTTTGGATATAAATGTTGACAACATTTATTTGATAAATTAGAGCTTTAATTGTTGTAATTTACTAATTATATTTCTTTGAGAAAAAACGGAGGAAAAATAGTTAAAATTTGAAATAATAATTTCCGGGCCTGCGGGCCGGTCGGCCCTGGTGCTCTCGGGCCGGCTTTGAAAAACAGGTGTTTTTCTTACTCCGGCCCTTGATGGCCCCGACCATCACGGCCGGCCCTGATTGACGGCTCTAGACTCTCTGGGCAACAGGAGGTTTTCTTTTTGTATTGCAGATTTGTAATGATCTTGGGGAACTGTAACAATTGGATTGTAATTGGTGTAGTGAACCCATAGGTATCTGCCAAGGCATCTAACTTTGATATTTTTTAAGAAATCTGACAAAAGGAAAAAGAAATTATTTGATTCAATTTAAATATAGGTTAGAAAGTTAAACGGCTATTTATGGTTTCAAATCATGAACGTTGTTATTGAAATGATCCAGATTAGCTACACGCTCGTGTCTTGTTACAAGCTTCAAATAATTTACATTAACTAAGAAAACAATGGATATTCTTTTATTTTTTTTTATTTATAACTAGGCCCTCATTTATGAAGAGGATGAGTAAGAGACAATAAATGCAATAAATACAGTTAAAGGGTAAAGTTGGAAAAATACAATAAACTTTAAACAAACCTAAAATAAAGCTTATGGTAACAGATAGAGGGAGTATTTCTTAAAAAGAAAAAGTCAATGGGTCCCAAAATTTTAATTTAATTTACTAATGAAAATAAATAAAACCTAATATCTCAAAAATTAAAAAGTCCCAAATTGTGTGAAATTTGGCTGTACCTAAAATTCTATTTTAACAAATCAAATTACTTAGATATTCTATTTTTTTAACCAATATGTGCATGTGTAATTAATATGAACAAGAAGGGGAACAATAAAAGGACTACATAACTATCATGAAAAATACTCATATCAAGTTCCTTACGTTAATTTCGTAAAGTTCTTTAATCATATATCGCCATGTGTCCTATTTTTGAATTGTTATCATTTAACTAATAAACCAATATATAAAAAAAAAAGGACACATAGTCACATGTGACCGGTGAACTTAGTATAATAAACATAAGTAACTTGAAGTATAGTCCAATTATCATTTGATACATTTATTTTCAACCGTACAACTCACAATAAACTTTGACAAATTGGAATTTACCCTAGTTGAATTCCAAATGAAGACCAGTTCTCTTGTATTAATTACTCTCTCTAGTTCTTAATATAAAACATATTTACCTAATTTAATTAGAATAATGAAATTAGTTAATACAATATGTATTTTCTAAAATACTTTAATCATCTTACTTAATTCTCTCATTCACACTCCTCATTGATTATTGTCGAAGAGGTATAAATAGAGATAAATTTTGAAAAGATTGATAGATATGAAAATTATCCCTTACATTTATGATAAAGATCAATTCTTTAAATATGTCTTATATTAAACGCATGAGGGAGCATCGTCTTTTGCATTTACATAAACTTGATTCACGGAGCTTAATTTAAATTGTTCACAACAAATCATCAAATAATACAATTTACCTCAAGTTTCCCGAATATACACAGATCCTACCCTAGGCTCTTTAAAATTGCATTCCCATTTAATAAAGATTCCTTCATTGAGTTGGATTCAAGCTGTTTGCACGTTTATTAAGGATTTCTATCAAACTGCGATGAGTCTAACCAAAGCAAGGTCAAGAAGCTGCTAACACACACCCGTACCCCCACACGCCCAAACAAACTAGTATTTAGTGGTCAGGCCAAATCAAGGGGCGTCTTATCCAATCTCCCTACTGCTTGTAAAGAAAACTTGACCTATAAAAAAAGAAAACTGCTACAAAGACAGATGGTTCTTTATAGAAGTGACAAGCCAATCACGTAGAATATGCAAAGTAATAATACCAACAAGCATGATGCAAAGTAGGCTTTCAAGCTTAAAGCCTTTTTTTTTTTTTTCTTCCTCCAGCAATCAACATCTTGGCTCAAGTTTGAAAGCCAAGTTTACCAGAAAATAGGTCTTTTAGCTTCAAGTTCTTAGCATTCCCTACTCTAATTGTACACTTTTTCCCCAGAAAACAGAAATGGGGTTAAACAGAATTTCCTCATTTAAAAACAGGATAATCCTCACAGAACCAGAAGCCATCCAAGTTGCAGGCATGTTTGCTTCATGAGGGACAAAGTTGAACATTAAAGACTAATTGCTCCCCAGCAGCGAGCCAATTGCAAAGTAGAAGGAAGTCTGATGAGAGACACGCTTGAGTAACACTTCTGAAGATCATTCTTTTTTTTGTTTTTGGTAATACATTGGCAAGGTCAAAGGCTTGAAAAGAAGATCATTCTTTGAATGGGCTTTGTAGTAACACAGACAGACACAAGCACAAATACAAACACGCACACATGGAAGAAAAAAATCGGGGGAAAAAAAAAAAGAAAGATGCTAATCATTTTCATTTTTTAGGGTACTTTTCATTACCAAAGTGCGATGGGTGAAGGGAAGGCAATATCGAAGAATGGGATCTAAATAATTTATGCAAGGTCTATAAGCCTTTTATTATCATTGCTCCCTCGTATCTATCCCCTCTAATATCCTTTTTATGTAAGGGTATGAGGGTTGTTTCCTATCACAAGTAGTCTCAACTCTCATTCCACTAGGTGAAGCTGGCTATTGGATTGCATCATGTTATTGTACTCTATTAACAACAAATCATTCTCATAACATTGAACTTTTAAATCCAGTTTATATAAATATATATATATATATATATATATAGGCACACATATGACAACAAAATTTTAAAACAAAGAATAAATCTTTTTCAATAAAATGTAATCCGTAAATCTTAATTAGAACACAAGAGCTACATTTATGCTCCAACAAATTGAAAACCCCATCATAACAAAATTAGTCCTCTGATATATCCAGCAGCTTTCAACCTAAAGAGTGCTAGCTGCCTCATCACACAATTGAAGCTAGAAAGCTATTTCATTAGATAATCGCAGAACAACATAAAATAACTAGTTTTGTTGGTATGACACAAGATCACAGCCAGCCAGTAAGATTCCAGAATATGAACTACAATAATTAGCGTGAAGCATTTGGGATATAGACAAAATATGAACAAGGAACCTTTAATCACCCATCACTAAATCGCCGAGCTATAAAGAAGATAGACCCAAAAACTAGTTTTGGGCTTTTGTCCTCGCTGACAGCCAAAAAATGGATCAAATCAAATTACAGCTGGCATCCAATGAACAATACATGAGGATCAACAACAGAGCAAATCGAATTCTTACAGCAATTAGTGAAGTAGTGAAGAAGATTAAATGAATCATAAGGGATTTTTAGATCAATTACAAGCAACATTCCATAGAAGACATATTAATCTCAAAGGTCTGACTTTTCTAAATATTTCTAAATCTACTGGATTATTTTATATTTCATTTAAAAGTGCAATAACAAGAAGGAAGATAAAGTATTGGCATAAACACAAACTGGATTTCCTCAGACATGTTGGTTCCTTGGCATTTTACTTCCACCCCTTGATAAAATCAAGGCATTGTGATATACATACACGTCAAATTTGAATATCAGCTTTTATTGAAAAAGCCCCAAAAAAAAAAAAAAAAAAAAAGCTTTTGTTGCTGGACAATTGTAACACTGGAATTCTGAAAGAGAACAACAAATTCCCATTAGGCGGAAACAAATAACTCTGAAAAAAATAAACATCTATAAAATATTCTGTAAAAGCTGCCAGAGTTCCAGCACAGTTGTTAGTAAGATGCTTTTGGTACTCACATGATGGTGTACTGATCATGAGCCATGAATAATGCAGCTCATTTCACTTAGACTGTGTGCTCAAAATCTTCATCTACTTATAACATAACACAATTAATCAAGAAATGAGAGCATGTTCTTTTATTTAAAAAAATATAAATAACCCCTATAAAATGGTGCTAACCCCTGTAAAATGGTGGAAACTGATAATAGAAAGAAAGAAATTTTACAGCTGAAGAAAAATAATCGAAAGAAGCTTTAAATATTTAGATTTCAGGACTTATCTTCATCTTCTTAGGGAACCCGAAAGCCTTCCCAATTGAATCAACAATTCTCTGCTGCGATTTTACAATCATCTCAATCCGCTTATTCTCCATCTCCAACCTACACCTCTCAGTTTCCTTCATCATTTCCATCTTCAAATTCTCCATCCCAATGAACCTTTCCGCAAATGCCTTCATCTCTGCAGCTAACCCAGAAACCAACCCAATTCCTTCCACCATTCTCTCACCATTTACTTCCTCAACCTTCTCTTCCTCCTCCTCAGAGACCCTCCGTAGCCTCTTAGCTACTTGCTGCCGAGAAAATTCAGAAACTTCTCTATATCTACTTTCAGGTCGCTGGCTGCTGAGAAAATAATCAGTACTTCTTGACTGGCTATATTGCCGTCTTTCATCAATGTCATTATATTTATCATAATCATCACTATCATCACCGTCATTTTCCTCTTCGTTCTCATCATAATCAAAGGGCATGAAAGCCACAAGGGGTTGAGCAGAAATAGGCACAGGGCCTTTCTCTAATTGGTCCATGAGGTCAAAGTATTGCCAAACGCGACTGCCAAAGGAGGAGGAGGAAGCTGCGAGACGGTGGTTCTCGGCACGATAACGTTGACGAAGCTTTTCCATCTTGTGGCGACACTGGACGGCTGTCTTGGAAGGCTCATTGTAGTCATAGCCGCACCAGACGGCGACGGTGACGGCGACCTCTTCCCATTGGTTGGCCTTGAGAGGACCTCGCTTGAGAGAATACCATTTATCTTGGTAGGCTTGGATGAGATTGATTGTTTCTTGATGAGTCCACGGAATTGATTGGGCCTTCTTGGTGGGAGAGGCGGTGGTGGCGACTGGGAAGAGGGGTTTAGGTGAGGGAGGCGAGGCCATTGATGGGCTCTACGTTCGCGCTTTTTGGTTGCCCTGGAATGTATTTATGTTATGGTGGTTTAATCTAATTGAAGAGGAAGGGGTTTCGTCGACATTCGGTTTTGGCGGTTGCGGCGGCGGCTATGGCCGTGACGGTGACGGTGGTTGTTGATGCGGTGGTGAGGGCGGAATCGAGTTGAGCCGAGTGGATTGGATGGGAACGGCGAGCAGATGGGCGTTCATCATGGACCATCCTTGGGCCTCAAAATGGAGCTTTTGTTGAGGAAAGTAATTTTGGGGACACGTACAGTTATTTTATTTTATTTTATTTTTTAAAATGTCTTTTTAAGAATCGCTGTCAGGTCCTAAACAACATAAAAAAAAAAAAAAAAAAAAAAAAAATCATTACGAATCCCCTTATCAAAGAAGTCTCCGAAGACTTTTGTATGATTAGTAGTCAATAGGGGTGAACATGGTGCCCAGAGATCCTCAATAACTTAAGTCCAGCAAAAAATTGCCCTCTAAAAAAATGGCCCAAAAAAATTTGGGTAGTTTTGGAATGGATTTGGGGCCCAGGCATTAGGCCCGGGTCTACTTGAAAATTGAATATATTTAAATAAATATTGTTTTACATATATTATTTTATTTAAAATATATTATATTATTATGTCCAAATATATTATATTATACTTCATCTATCTCCAAAGCTTTGAAATTTTGTGAACTATAAACTAAAATCTTTAAGGAGTAGGACAAGGTATCATTACTTGGGCAAGGGAAGCCCGCTTTGCCCAACCTAAAAATGGTTAGGGCTTTTTAGGGTTTGGGCATCGAGCAAAAATGCAAACTTTCATTCTTCTTCAGATTGAGCATCGAGCATGGGTCTTGCCCTGACCAGCCCTGCCAATGTCCACCCCTACTAGTCAATATGAAATGACTAAGTTGCCTGCAAGGAATAAAAAAGGAAAAGACACAGGAGAATAAGGGATGACACATTTTCCCATTAACGAGAAAGAGAAAATGAAGGAAGGCTATGGTGGTTGCAGTTGCAATGTTGAAGGGATAAGTGTGGTGTTTATGTCCTAGTCAAATGTTGGACTTGTATCCTTCATCTACTATTAAAGAGCTTGAACAGTGATTTCAAAATTTATTTTTTCGTCGTGTATGTTGGGTGCATTGAGGTTGAGGGGTTTGTCAAAGGTTGGAGCTTGAGCTTAATGGTGGACTATGTGCTAGGAGGTAGATAAATAATGTTAAATTTTGCTAAAGATATTATATTGACCATTGAAGTTGGGGTTTTATCGTTGTTTGATTGTGTGAATTTTATTGCCCTCTGTTTTTAAGAAAGGTTATAGAGGGAGTGCTTTGTTTTAAGTAGGAATGGTTGAATGTGATGGTGGTTTGTTTGCTGAGAAAACACTAATATGATATTAAAAAAATGTTGTTAATACATGCAATTGTAGTTGTAAAAATAGGCAAAAAGTTGTTAAAAAGCAAAAAAAACCAGATGTGACAGGTGGGAGTTGTCAAGTTCTAAAACCAGAGAGAGCAAAGAAAATTTCTCTCGCCGCCCACAAATTCCTTCCGTGGAGATGATGAAGAGAACCGAAACGCTCAGCCTCTACTCCTCTGTTTCTTCGTTCCTTCTCGTTTTGCGTCTCTCAGATCTGCTCCTCTTTTGCTTCTTCCTTTCTTCATATTATAATCTAAATATAACTTAGGCCGTGGGTCACTGATTCTCCATTTCTTATTAAAATGATATCTTGTAATCAACTCCACTAGATCACACAATTAATTTTGTTTCTATTTTTCTTGTGTGGGACCACCGAATTTGGTTGATTGCATATCCTCTTAATTTTTTTTTCTAATTCTTTCCAAATCAACTAATATTTCCCTGCAAAATATAATAGGAAATAAGTAGATTTTATATCAAAATATCTTTTTATCCTAGAATGATAGTAAAGTATATAAAAGATAATTAAATAGGTATATAATATCAATAAATCCAACTAATTCTCATAAAATATACACCTATTTAATCATAAAAGATATACTTATCACGAAGGAAGTGGAAGATTAGGAATTCTCAAGAGGTGAATCGCTAAGAGCTTGTGAGAAGAAATGGATGCAACCTGAGGGTAAAGTGCCATCGCAAAAGTCATATAGGATATCTCTATTGCAGAATGTGAACTCGAAGGTATGCTGATGGGAGTGTTCTAAGAATGATGAGCTAGAGGACTATGGCGCAAGTACTGAATTTGCTAGGGTTTTGAATCCGAATGATGGACTTAATATGGATTTCTCTAATCCTTTGTGTCCAAAATTTTTATTCAAGTAAAAGGAAAGGGAAAGGCTTATGAAACCATTCTGAAGGACTCTAGTTGTTAAATTGATGGGAAGGCAACATTTGTATGGGTATTGTTAGTATTTAGGTGTCCTAGAGACAATCTGTAAGGACAGATCAGCACCATTTCTACGTTATAGTATTTCATTATTAATAAATGAGCATATTTTATTTTTATCATATTTATGTCTCACCTTTATTTTAAGGTAAATATGTGTTTGAAGATAAAAGCCCTAGGAATAGAACATGTGTTATTCTTGAGGATCAATGATAGAGATCATGATCATGAGGACTCGAGAACACTAGATATCTATTGCCTAAAACTTGTTCCTAGTCTTGAATCACCAAGAAAGGGCATTGGTGATCTCAATAAGACTAAGACGACATCGTCTACTTGTATAGAGATACAAGGTAGGGACCTCATGGAATGCAGGCATGAAGATGCCTTAGCTGATGTCGTGGGTAGATTTGTTAGAGAACAGATAGTACCGAACTGACCCACCGAGAGACTCCACAAAGATTCATTGTAGAGAGTATCATTAGATATGTAAAGTCTCTCATCGTTTGGTAGTGCGGATCGTCTTGGACTTAAGGATGTCATCGAACACTATGTCCTAGGGTTATACTTTGACCGTACAACTCTATCCACCTGAAAATGGGGAAAACAATGTACTCTTGCGTGTAACTTGAATGCATGAGTATAGATGGACATACTGAGAGGACTCACAGTCCCCTACAAGGGATTAGTCATTCACAAGACCTAGGTAGAGCTTGGATAGCTTTTAATTAACTCGAGAGTCTCACGGCACAAAAATGATCATAAAGAGTCATGATCCCTTACAGAGTTAAAATAAGAAGATTCCTGGTTTTGTGAAATAGCTACATTTAATCAATTAAGAGAGATGATACTCTATCTTTGCTCTCGACTAAATGTGAATGACGATGTGAGGGATGATGCCCGCACCAGTATCCAAATATGAAAGGTAGATCACTTGATCAACTCAATTAGTTCGGAGCCGCAGAGCATTGCTAGTGTCTTATGAGATCATTAGATAAATTGAGCTCGTTAAAAGGGTTTTTAATTGGTCCGAGTTTATTTATGTCAGTGACTAATTGGGCCTAATGGGTCACACACAAAAGGTTATTTCCGATTGTTTAAATTTAGAAAACTTGGGCCAATAATTGTTATTGGGCGTTATCAAGAGTAAATATGTAATTGGGTTGGAGTAGGACTCCAAGCCTAATGAGGAGAAAATGGCGTCATATATGGTGTCCCCAAATGGGAAATCAATTTCTCTACAAAAGGGGGCCAAATGTGTTGGAAGACCCAATAGGGTCTTAGGCCAAGTTGAATTTGGAATTCAAATTTTTGAATTTAAGTTTAAAATTTGAATTTGAATTTAAATTCAAGAGATTAGGTTATAAAAGATAATTCTGAATTATCTAATATATATATATATATATATATATATATATATATATATATTAAGATCCAATAATGATTGGATGAAGATAGGAGAAATAATAAATGAGGATTGATTGAAATGATTTTGAATTTTAGTTTAAGAGATGAATGTGATTCATCATCTTAGATTATTATTCAATCAAAATATGAATTTGATTCATTATGATTTGGATTTTCCAAATCAAGTTTGGATTGGGCCTTTCTTATGAGTACTTAAATTAAGGTTAGACTCTTATAAAGTGCTGATTTTTTATATGCCTTTTTTATGGACGTTTTTTGAAGGAAAAATGAAATAAATATAATCCATCATCTTAAATGATTGATTCAATAAATCGATCAAGATATGAATGTGATTCATCATCTTAAATTCAATCAATCAATCAAGATATGAATTCAATTCATTGTGATTTGGATTTTCCAATTCAAGCTTGGATTGAGCTTTTCTTGTTAGCACTTAAATTAGGGTTAGACTCTTATAAAGTGCTGATTTTTGGTGTGCCTTTTTTTGCTGCACGTTTTTCTCGAGAGAAAACAAGATTCTTATGCTCTCTAAATTTTGATCTTTACCAAAGGTTTAGAGAGAAAAAGGCACCATCCATAGAAAGGCAAGGTTCCAATGATCTTGCTCCTCCTATATTTAACCTGATCCTGAGAAACCATCATCTTCTTGAAAAGATAAAAACCCAAGGAAACCACAACTCAACCTTGTCTTCGCCTAGCAAGCATCAAGGAGTGGGAGGTTTCAAGAGAAGTAGTTCTCATTGCAATCGTGGGATAGTCAGTGTGGATCAACGTTAGAGGACATCAACAACCTTGAAGTCTTCGAATGATCTAAGGTATTCTAATCTCCAATAATCGTTTCATCAAATTATCCTAAACCCCAATAGTTGTTTTAACGAGTAATCCTAAAACTCATGAATATTATAAATTGTTATGAATTCTCATGAGTACCGTAAAGAGTTACGGATTAATAATTATTAACTAATTAGCGTAATGAGTTAAGGTTAATAATTCATGAGGACCGTAAAGTGTTACGGGTTTCCGCATCGATTAAACAAATTTGTGTTTTCAACCTCATGAAACTTTGCATGAAAGTCATGTATTTTTTGAAATTAACCAACAGGTTTATGGTGAAGAAGTTGAGGCAAATATGGGAAAAGAAAGGTAACATTGACATTTTTTTTATCTGGAAAACGATTTTTATTTGGTTAACTTTCAGCATACAGATGATTACAAGGAGGTGTTGACTAGTGGTCCTTGGGTAACCACTGATGTATATTTGAATGTGGCAAGATATCATCCCTAATTTAGCCCAAAGAATGAAAAACTTAACTCTGTAGTGGCATGAGTTTGTTTTCCGGCCCAATCAGGGCGTAACTGGCAGCATTTGTTGACTCTCTTTTGATGGTTGCAAATCTTCTTCAAAGTCGAAGCTGTTTGTTATGTTGTTTCGTTTTTTCCCTTGTGCGTTTGTATTTGTCTGTTTGTTCCCCTTGTTGTTGTGTTATTATCTTCACTGTTTGGTTTGCTTCGCCTATCATATAATGCGACCCAAGTTTAACGTAATCGCTTTTTAGTATGTTTAATGTATTTTGATCTTTTGTTAAAGAAAAAAAAAACACCTAAGTCCTAAATAAAAGAAAATATGATAAAAAGATCTTTTGAAATATAAATTTGCAGGGAAGTCTCATTGGACATTTTTGTAATATATTCCAAATATGAAATGTTTAAAATAACTTTGTTAATTAAATAGAGAGAGGGAAGGTATAATTGGGTTATATATATATATATATATATATATATATAAATGGTAGCAAAGTGTGCAACCACTCCGAGGTTCTGTTGGGCGCCGAAGCGAGGACTTCTCCCAAAGAAATTTTTTACATTCATAAGGGTTCAAAACTAAAACCTCTTGCTTAAGAGCTCAGAGCTCTGACCCCTTTCCACTCACACCAACTTCCGTTGATGGGATAATTGTGAATTCATTAAAATTTTATAGTATTTTATAGTATATTGCAAAAATACCTCACCAAACTATAAAATACTCTTGCTTAAGAGTATTTTATAGTATATTGCAAAAATACCTCACCAAACTTCACTACAAATTTGATACTATCCGGTCCTAATTATAAGACAACATTTAGGAGTTGGTTTTGGTCCTAATTATAGGACAACATTCTATTTTTTGTCAATTTCATCCTAAAATACCTTATTTTATTTAATTAAATAGAGAGAGGAAGGTATAATTGGGTTATATATATATATATATATATATATATATATATATATATATATATAAATGGTGGCAAAGTGTACAACCACTCCGAGGTTCTGTTGGGCGCTAAAGCGAAGACTTCTAGCTCAGAACCCTGAGCCCTTTCCACTCAGGCCAACTTCAGTTGGTGAAATAATTGTGTACTCATTAAGAATATTTTATAGGATATTGCAAAAATACCTCACCAAACTTTACTACAAATTTGATATTTGAAATGATATTTCTATCATATTTTTTCTTATTTGGAACTTAAGTAAAATTTTCCCAAAAAAAATCTCTCAAAAAATCCTCGACCAGCAAAATCATCCTCGACAGAGGGTTTGAGAGGAAAAAAATATATGTTTGGTGGGATAGGTTATTCTGCCTACTCCTATTTTACCTACCTCTGCCTACCTTCTTCAAAACCGTTAGATTATGAGATCATCCAATGGCAGAGATTTGAAAGATATAACCCACATTTTACCCCTTCTCCCTCCCACCCTCTCTCTCTCTCTCTCTACTTCGGCACCCCGTAAAATCCCTCTTCTATTCTCCGATCGAATCTCACCGAGACAAGGCCAAATTAGGGATCGTCCGAGGCAAAAGAATCACATAACAAGAGGGATCGCATAACTTGGCGATTAATTCGATCGATAAACAATATTTCCTATCTCCTCTTGCTTCTCTGAAACGAGAGATCTAGGTTGTATACCTGATCAGATGATTCATTTTTTTTTAATTTGATTTAGGGATCGTCTAGAGGTAATAAGCACATAACAAAACCCTTTATTCCCTTGTCGATGCCGCGTCCTCTTGTTCCCCTTCAAGTGTGTTGTTCGACCTTCATTTCAGGGGTCAAATCTAGGAGTTTCGGGGCCGTGTTGGCAGCATCTTCTCTATCACTTGCTCGCTTCGTCCTCATCTTCGCTTTCAGTGTGCAGTGCGAGTGCTTTAAGGTTTTAATTTTACTCCTCTGATTTTTTCCCCATCTATATCGATTTTGGAATGTTGAATTCGTGAATTTGTATTGTGTTTTGTACAAATGCTCTGTTTCTTTCAGTAGTTAAGTGCTTGTGTTAATTTGCTGTCTTGCTTTTATGTCTTAAATACCTTTTGATCTCTGAATTATGTACGCCAGTTTGTTCTTAGTTTTGCACATAAATTTCTGCTGACTTCCTTCCTTTGGAGTAATCTTGTTGTGTACGCCAGTTTGTTCTTAGTTTTGCATTTAAATCCCATCTTTTGATATCTTTATTATGGTAGTTTATATTCACACTGGATATGATAATTAAAAGATGTTTGATTTGGAAAGAGATAATTTATAGGGCAATATAATGAGAATCCAGTGGAATTTTAAGTATCTTATGTAACACCGATCAAAATTTTAATTGGGTAATCTGAGCTTTATAAGGAAGAGGAGTCTAATTTGGTCACACAAAAATGTACTGTTTGCCAAACAAAATTATTGTGAGCAACGCATTGGTTATCAGTCTCTTGGAAATAGAGTTCAAGTTTTTGGGCCTTTAGCATTTTCTACCTTTCTCGTCGTAAATGCAACAATCTGTAGCTCCTCTTCCTTGTTACATAAAATTTGCTGAGTTAATTTTTTTCCAGATGGATGATACAGGGAGCAATTTTACACAACTTGAGGATATTGATGAGGATCCAACAGATTGCATTGACTTTAGTGATGAGATTGAGGATGACATGCCTCATGAAATGGAAGAGCACTTGCAGAATGACTTAATTAACAGTATGCCAAATGTCATTCCGTTGACACCGACAAAGAATATTGATATTTCAATTGAGGTTGGAATGGAATTTTTTGAAAGGAAAGATGTAATAGACTTGTACAAAGCATTTGGCATGACAAAGGGTTTCGGAGTCCAAGCACGACAAACCAAGAAGAATTACATGAAGCTAACATGTGCTAGAGAAGGTTATCCAACCCCGAAGACAAGCAATGTTGGTAAAGTATGTGAAATCAAATCGAGGAATACGTCATCATCACGCATAGGGTGTAAAGCTTGTCTTAAGGCTTCTATCAATGGAAAAACAAACATGTGGACGATTACATGTTTTGACGACAACCATAATCATGCTTTGGTTACTCCGAAGAGTGTTCCATATATAAGATCATATAGGCAAATGCCTAGTGTTGCTAGATCATTAGTTGAAAAATTCAGTGAGTCAGGCTTGCCCACTGGAAAGGTGGCCACCATCTTTAGAGGCCATGATTTATTGTTTGATAGTCGAGATTGTTATAATCATATGAAAAATGTTAGGAGGAAAATATATGACGCTGGAGATGCACAAGCTGTGGTACATTATTGTAATAAACAACAATCAATGAATCCAAATTTCTTTTATTCGATCAAGTATGACGATGATGATCGTATGGAAAGCTTTTTTTGGATTGATGCGAGGTCCAGACATTCCTATGAACTTTTTGGAGATGTCATCACTTTTGACACGACATATAGGACTAACAAATATGCATTGCCTTTTGGACCCTTTGTTGGTGTAAATAATCACTTGCAATCAATCTTGTTTGGTTGTGCTCTATTAAAAGATGAAACTGAGGATACTTTTGTGTGGCTATTTGAGGAATGGCTTCGAGCAATGAATGGAAAACATCCAGCGAATAATTACTTGACCAGGTATAATCAATCTAGTTCCATATGTTGAATTATTTCATATATTAGTGATAGCATACTTACACATGTAGTTGAACTTGCAGGACAAGGCAATTACCAATGCAGTATCCAAAGTTTTTCCAAACACCAAACATCGATTTTGTATGTGGCATATTATGAGAAAGTTTCCAGAGAAGTTGTCCCATGTGTACCAAGACCATGGGTCTTTCAAGAAAGAATTTAATGATTGTATCTATAACTCCAATAGTATTCAAGCATTTGAAGATAACTGGTGTCGTCTTATTGTTGAGTATCGTCTTATCAAGAATGAGTGGATGCATTCACTTTATTCAATTAGATCCTCTTGGATACCAATATTTAACCGTTCCATTTTTTTTGCCGGTATGCATACTACTCAGCGCAGCGAAAGCATCAATGCATTCTTTGATGATTTTGTTACATCTGGAACCACATTGAAGGAATTTGTGGAGAAATATAACCAAGCTGTAAATGCTCGCTACGAGTCATTGAAAAAGCAAAATTTTGAGTCCATGCACAAAGAAAGGCGCTTGCAATTCAATATGCTATTGGAGGAGCATGCGGCAAAAGTGTATACACGTGCAATTTATGTCAAGTTTGTTAATGAGCTCTCTCATATCCTAAGTTTCTCCAAGGAAAAACTTAAAATTGATGGTGAATGGGTTACTTATCGAGTTTTTAATAGAAGAGACATAAAAGATTCAAGAACAGTTGAGATGAAGTTGGAAAGTAGAGAAGCTAAGTGTTCATGTCTTTATTTTGAGTTCATTGGCATCCTATTTTGGCATGTTCTTGCTATTTTTTTTGTTGAAAATGTTGAGCAGATACCGCTACACTTCATTTTGCGACGTTGGTGCAAGGATGGAAATGATGTGCTAAGTAAAGACAAAGAAATGTGTTCATTTAATGGAGGTGGATTGGTTCACAGCCTTCATCTAAGCTCTAAATGTCAAAAACTTATTGAGCTTGCACAGAGGTCAAATGAAGCGTTTAAATTTATTGATGATGGTCTTGATGCTCTTACTACATCTGCAGAAAAGTTTCCAACATATGGAGAGAGTACACAACTTGAGGATATTGACGTTCAAGCACTTGAATTCTCAACTCGAAGAGTTTTCTATGATGAACTTGAAGGATCCCAACATGTCCTGCATTTAAAGGCCGAAAAGGATTCGTAGCGGAATTGAAGAAGCGTCAAAGCAAACCAATATTTGCGGACATTGCAAAAAACGAGGACATAATAAGCGCACCTTGCAAAGAAATTAATATGCATTGATTATATTTTTTTTTGTGGATTATAATACGCTTTAAATCAAAGGGTGGATTATAATACTTTTCTTTTATTTATTTATTTTTTAATTTTTGTGTGGATTAAGTTCTTTATTTATAAAATGTATGTTATGGTTTTTGTTATTTATTTATAGATTTTTTGTTATGGTTAATACAAGAATACAATTATTGAAAGAAAATAATCAATTTTATTGATATAGCAATTGCTCTGTTACAAATTTGGGATAAAGAAAACCTGACCAATGTGGAAGGATTTAATTTCATGGGCAGCTTTCACGTCTCCTGGGTCCCTGGTTGTTTCAAGAAAAATCTGAGAACGATAGCCTGCTTTGACCCAATTGCCACAATTGTGTTTCGATGTTACATATCACCAAATGTGTGTGTCACAGAGTTACTCGTATCAAAAGATCAATAATTGAATAGACAATATAAAATAATTTCAGAAGACTAATTGCAGGAACAAGATTAATAAAAGAAACTAAGTGACAGACCATAATTAGATAGATAGATATATAGATCATAACATATTGTCACTTTCCCACTGGCAACAACAACACACGAGCAATGTTTCAGCTCATATTGAAACTGACTGTTCTGACACCAAAAGAAAGGAAAAGGAAGAAAAAGAAAAGGGAAACAAGGGTTAAAAAAATATGAAAATGACTCTTGAATGCCAATAAGCACAGTCGGCTCTAGATGATCTTGACGTCTATTGACACTTGCATTGCTTGGGAGCTCTTTCTTGTGACTTTTGGGTGGCTCCATTTAAAGCCGAACATGCCCTGGTTTCCCCCGTTGGTCCTCCAAGTATTTGCACTTTGTGAACCGAGTAACAATAACAACAACAACAATAATAGTATCTTATCTCCTCAAGAATCTGAATTGTTGTTGGATGGGTTTTGGTCAGGTGTGGCCACACTTGCGCAGGAAAGAAGGATGCGCGATGGTCGACCATAATGAGCTTGATCAACAACAGGCCTACCCATGCAAGATCAGATAAAAGGCAGACAATATACAAGCACGATCACCAAATTTAAATTGAAAAGGTGAATAACAGAACAAGCAGACAATATACAAGCACGAGCACCAAATTTAAATTGAAAACGCGAATAACAGAACAGACACCGAAAATTATAGAATAAATAGAAGCAAAATCAAACCTCAGCAAAAAAATTTACAAAATCAAGTGAGTTTGAAACATTATAATAAAGATAAAGGAGAGACAGAATGCGATACCGGCTGTGCAAGAAGTAGGCGGATCCTGAAGGCTAAGCTTCCTCTAAGATATTATTTCAGGAAAATAACAAAAACCCTGAATCATTTCATATTACTTCTGAAATTGAGCAATGGATTTCCGTACAGCAGGAGAGTATGCAAAAATCATATTTACTTACAAAAGAAATTAAGATGAAATGTAAGTAAGACCATATGGTATATGCCATAATTAATGCCATCGAAAAGCATCAATGTAATAATCCTAAAAAGATATTAGAAGTCTAAGTTTTTTCCCTTTTTTCCGAAGATGTCTAAGTAGACCATTATATGCATAGCATTTCAAACAGAATTTGCAGCGATTGACAAGTGGCCTTGGATCTTACAACTACAGAAGGATGATAACCAAGGCAAAAAAATAAAATTCATCTCACAAGACAGTGCAATAGGACCACAGGAAAAGGAAAAACTATGGAAGTGAGTTCCTATCTTATTTAATTTTAATTCAAGTCCTACGTGCACTTCGAAGACAAGGATTAAAAATCATACCTTTGGAACCAACCGCAGGTTCATCGAAATGGTTTAGCAGAGGGTTTTGCCCCCATACAGAGAACTCTACAGCTTGAAGATGGAAGGAAAGAAACATTCCTTCAAGATCCGCTTCGATGCCATGGTGAAACCTAATGAAGAGACTGGATTATTTATTGCTGATGTTAGATCTTCTGCAAATTGTTAGATCAAATATGGACTCCCAATTTCTTCTCCCAAACTCATTTGCAGCACATTGCTTTTATGAAACTGAAGCCCACTCCATCATTCAATTATTATCATAAACTCTAAGAATATGGCGTAAGTGTATAAAATGTCCGACAGACACAGAGACATACAACACCAAACATTGTCACGATGGGAATAATTCATATGCTCGGTAGTATCGTTGTCATCCACTTCTGACCCTAACGCATATGCATCGGAATATCCAGGAGTAAAAGGGCAACACAGATATAGATCATACCAAAGAGAAAATTGAGAGAGGCCCTCGGTTCGGAAGGAGAAGACAAGAGTTATAAACAGGAAATTACTTGATTTGAGATGGCAGGTATCTCTTATAAAAATGCCTAGGGTCGGTACAGGGTCGATCCAGCCACTTTCTTTAATCGAAGGATGACGAGAGGGAAACCGGTCCGCACCACCCTCTTCAATGTCGTATGATTCAATCCCTGATTTGGCCTTGTCTCCGGCGAGATTGGATCGGAGAAGAGGGATGTGATTACACGCTTAGCCGCGGAGGGGGTAGAGAGAGAGAGAGAGTGGGAGGGAGAAGGGGTAAAATGTGGGTTATATCTCTCGATCTCCCGCCATGGATGATCTCATAATCTAACGGTTTTGAAGAAGATAGCAGAGGTAGGTAAAGTAGGAGTAGGTAGAATAACCTATCCCATGTTTGGTTGGGCAAGAAAGAATTTTTGTTTGTTTAGCGCTTCTCTTCTCCTCTCCCAGCGTTCTAAAATTTGGGTTTTTTTTTTTTTTTTTTTGTCGGGCGAAAATTTTTGTGTCTCATCCTTACCAAATTGCCCGTGCTAATTTTTCGATATTCCATGGTTACCCTCACCTTTTTTCCTCTTCGCCTTGTTCTCTTCGGTCTTCACGGTTCAGCCGTTCTCTCCTGGGTCTGTTTCACTGCTTCGCTCCACCTCCTCCAGCCGCCGGCGCCATCGCCTGCTTCTCTTCCTCCATTAAGAAGTTAGTGCGGGGTAATCTGTCTCTGAAGGTGCATACCTACTACTTAGATCTTTTAATTTATTAGATGATAAATTGCTTCTCTGTGCGTTAGTTGTTTATCAATTTTGCTTTCCACAATCAATAAAAGAAAAATATTTTAAAGTAGTTGTTTAGTTATTGCCTAAAAATTTACGAGATTGTGAATGGTCATTGTTTCAATTTGCTGTGATCATACGCGCATCAAACGCTATTTGGACGGTTTTGAATCTGATGCCGTTTCCTATACGGTTTTTGTTGATCGGGGAATTTTACTGGTATCCTTTTTGATTCCCCTCTGTAAATTTCACATTTTTAAGCCTTCTTGATCCTGAAAATTGGGGTGCTGAGTGTGGGCTGCCCTACAGTTTTAAGGTTCAACATGCCTGAAAACTTCTCAGAACCTACAGGAACCGAAACGCCAGCAACTCAAAATCTTTACTAATAATCACGTTGTGAAATCTAGTTTGTCTCAGTTTGTGGAGGGAGCAAGTTTGTTGCTAATTGGGGCCATCACAGGCCATTGGTTTCATTACTCATGGAAGAAATATGTATGAGACCAAAAATGATTGGACTCTCTTGAAAAGGTGAAGATTGCCCCACCATTTTGTGCAGTTTGTTTCCCCAGATAAGGCATACATGGTCAAATTCAGACTCTGAGACTGTGCTCTCCTGCTGTTTGATTGATTATATAGTTGAGGACTTTTCATAGCACATAGGCAATTTTTCTCACTATTTAGGATGTTCATAATCCTTTTGGGATTTGTATTAATATGTAATTCTAGTCCGTTTTTCTTATTGTTGACTAACTGAGGTTTCAATGCATATATGAGATGAGTCATGATAAAACAGACAAAGTGTGTTAAAAAGATTTCTCTCTCTCTTTGTGGATTGGAATTGGTTAAATCCTGAAATGTAGGTGAAAGTTGTACAGAGTTTGCCCAGTTAATTATTCTTTGTATTAGATCTAGAGAGGATCCTGTTGTGGTGTAATTGATATGATAATGTTGTGATTAGATGAAAACCAATTAGATCTTTGAAAACCCATTTGAAGGACATTCCAAATCTTACAAATTCTCAAGTTATTTAGGAACTACTTTATTTTATTCAATAAATTTCATATTAAATATTTGATTACAACTATTGAAAAGACCTTTTCTCATAAACCAAACAATTAGACATATAGATTAGAAAAATTCAATAAATATTATTTTTATACATGTAATTTTTTATAAAACTATTTAATAATTTGCTTATATTTTAATTCATGAAAAATTCTTATTTAAAATTTTATTCGCCGGAGTACTTGATTTTATTTGCTCCTTCTGGTCATTTAATACATTCTCCAATCTCCAGAAAGAAAAGCTTTTTCTCTGAAGTTTTAACCTTGGCTCATCAGCACCTACAGTATTATAGCATTGAGCCCAGGTAAGGGGCTTCGGCGAAGAAGAAATTCAGCAACAACAGGTAATCCCTTGCTCTTTTCTTGTTGAGTTGCTTGCAATGTCCCACTCTCTTAAAAAGCTTTCAGAAATAAATATACATGCTATATTTCATTCCCTCCTTTTCCTTGTCCTAGTTAGCTTGGAGCTGGAACCTTGTGTACTTGAATAATTTCCCTTAATGATTTATGGTTACAATTTCCTTTCTTTTTCAAAATATTACTTGGCAGGCTCATATTTTGAACTAGGCACTATACAAAACATCTGGTGGCATCTTAATACTTCAGAATCAAAGGCAACACTATTCTTTTCCAGCTGATTCATTACACAGAACAAGGTTGTGCTTTCTGGAAACTCGTTGCTGTGTATGAATAGTGTTACTAAATTGACAGCAGAACGACTTGTTAAACTGAATGGTTTGCTTGCAGAGCTCACTCGCTCAGGCCATTTCTCAGACTGCTTCAAACTTTTTGGCCAAATTCACTCGTCCTACTCCCTGAGACCTGATCAGTACACCCTTTCCACAGCTCTCACAGCCTGTGCTAACAATCACAACATTTATTTTGGTAACCAGCTACATGCGTATGCGATTCAAACTGGCCTTAAAGCCTACTCTTTTGTTGCAAATTCTTTACTTTCATTGCATGCGAAGGCTAAAGATCTCGATTCTGTTATATGGGTGTTTAAAGATATTGAATACCCTGATGTATATTCTTGGACAACATTGCTTGCTGCTTGTACTAGGTTGGGGCGCATGGGTTATGCCTTCCAACTCTTTGTTGAAATGCCAAAGAGTAATGTGGCAATTTGGAATGCCATTATTACTGGATGTACAGATAATGGCCATGAAAAGGTTGCTATGTATCTATTCAGAGAGATGCATAGAATGGATGTTAAACCTGACAATTACACATTAGCCAGCATATTGAGTTTATGCTCTGTGAAGACTTTGGACTATGGGCGACATGTTCATTCCGCAGTAATCAAAACAGGCTATCTAGTAAGGTCTTCTGTGATTAATTCTTTGATAACTATGTATTTTAGTGGTGAATGTGTTGCAGATGCTTTTTTGGTATTTGAGGAAGTAGAAGCAACCATTCGTGATTGTATCACATATAATGCAATGATAGATGGTCTTGTTGGCGTGGAAAGAAATGAAGATGCATTTTTAATGTTTAAAAAGATGCAAGAGGCTTGTCTCAGTCCAACAGAACTGACTTTTGTGAGTGTCATGAGCTCTTGTTTATCTTCAGAAACTGGCTGTCAGGTACAAGCCCAGGCTATTAAGATGGGTTACGTTGATTGTATTGCTGTGAATAATGCAACAATGACCATGTATTCCAACCTTAGGGAGTTACGTGAGGTTCGAAATATTTTTGGGATGATAGAACAAAAAGATCTTGTCTCATGGAACATAATGATTTCAACTTATTCTCAGGAGAATCTTGGGGCATCTGCAATTTTGATCTTCGAGGAAATGAGGAGGCAAGAATTTGAGCCAGATGAATTTACTTACGGGAGTCTGCTAGTTGCCTCTGACTCTTCACAAATTGTAGAAATGATTCAGTCCCTCTTGTCCAAAAAGGGGCCTATGAAAGTTGAAGTTTCTAATGCTTTAGTTTCTGCATATTGCAGGCATGGAAAGATGAACCAAGCCTTTCAGGTATTCTCTGATCTCCCTCATAAAAATTTGACATCCTGGAATTGTCTTATCTCTGGGTTCTTTGTAAATGGGTATCCCCTGCAAGGATTAGAGGAATTCTCAGAGTTTCTTAATACCAAGCTCAAACCAAATGTCTTCACTCTCACTGTTATTTTGAGCATTTGTTCTAGTATTTCAGCCTTGAGTCTTGGGCAACAGATTCATGGTTACATAATCCGACTTGAGTTTTATCCAGATATTTCTTTGGGTAACGCCTTGATCACAATGTATGGCAAATCTGGGTCCTTAGACATGTCTCTGAGAGTATTCAATGCAATGGTGGAAAGAGATACAATCTCTTGGAATGCCATAATATCTGCTTATGCGCAGCATGGGCAAGGCAAAGAAGCCGTGCGCTACTTCGAGGCTATGCAAAATTCACCTGAGATCAAACCAGATGAGGCTACCTTCACTGCAGTTCTTTCTGCTTGCAGTCATGCTGGTTTAGTTGATGACGGTACTCGTATTTTCTATTCAATGGTGAAAAATTATGAATGCATGCCCAAAGTAGATCATTTTTCTTGCGTAGTGGACCTTCTAGGTCGCAGTGGACATCTTGAAGAGGCAGAAAGAGTAATAAATGGAGGGCAATTTGGGGCACATACTAACATATGTTGGTCTTTGTTTAGTGCTTGTGCAGCTCATGGTAATTTAAGACTTGGAAGGACAATTGCTAAAATTCTGCTGGAAAGAGAAGGTGACAATCCATCAGTGTATGTGCTTTTGTCAAATATATATGCTGCAGCTGGGCATTGGGAAGAAGCAGCTAATCTCAGAGATTTAATGAAAATGAATGGGACAACCAAGCAACCTGGCTACAGTTGGATTGGAGTTTAGGACTAGAAAGATTCAGGTTTTCATTGGTGTTTTGTAGGCTAAAGATGATGCAATTAATGAAGATTCCCTGAAACTTTGTTTTCTAAAGCCCTAAAGAAGTAAAAGGGAAAATCACAGTATGGTCCCAAGGGAAAAAAATTCAAAAAAGTCTCGGTATATGACTTACTATCTAGAAACTTCCAAGGGACCTTTGTGATATAGATTTGAATTGTGAAATTATCTGTTTGTCTCCATTGTTTAGTGCTTGTGCGGTTAATGAAGATTCCCTGAGGCTTTGTTTTCTAAAGTCCTAAATTAAGAAAGTGTCTGGCTAGGGGCCTAGTAGTGAGGTGCTTAGGGTCGCAAATGGCACATGCGTCTATCGAACATTTAAAATTGAATTGACTTTGGTTCGATTTAATTTGCACTTTTGATGTTGTTTTGCTCTCCCCTAGACCAATTTTTGTGTTTGTGATATGTAAACTATAAATAAATATGCGAGTTGGTTAGGTAGGAAGTTAGTAGTTAGTTGTTATCACTATTATGACTGTTGGGAATTACTCCCTCCGGTCCTTATTATAAGGCACCAACTAGCAAGTTTATTTGGTCTTTTTTTATAAGGCGCACTTGCTTGTTAAACAAAGATTAATTATTTGTTTCAATGTCTCCCCCATAATTAATGAGGGTAGTGTGTGAAAGTAATAATTAATATAATATTAGAGTTTAGTGCAATTAGTAGGGGTAATATTGGAAGTTATTTAAATTATAGGGCAATTTTATTGACTTTAACTGTTTTTATTGGTTTGTGAGAAAAGTTAGTTGGTGCGCTTATAATAAGGACCTAGGAGGGAGTAGTTAGGAACTGCTTATGGAAGTCTAAAGCCACATCCTATTCTATATAAGGAAAAGCCTAGAGTAAGAGCCTCCAGATCCTCTCTTTTTTTAAAAGCTACTTTTAAGTTTAAAACTAAAAAAATATATATATTTTTTTTTTAAAAAAGCCGAAAACTTTTGGTGGTTATATAAATTTTTTAATTTAAAAAGTACTTAAAAGCTCATTTAAAATAAGTTGTTTAGCAAAATTTGTCATAAACACTTTCTAATAAAAATTATTATACAAGGTATATTATAAATGAATACAAATGTTTTCTTACAAGTTGATATTAAATAATAGTACATTACTAATTGGATCATCTATCCCTAATAAGTTGAATAATGGAAAACATCATCCTTGGAAATTTACATCGTCAAGCCTAACAAACATCTGATGTCAATTTACAATATTCATTTTGAGAAAATAAAGTTATGGCACTTATAAACCACCTTCGAGCTCTAGTTACTCATCTCGGAGACTCTAATCTACATTATGATCTCTGAATCTTGATATAACATACAGATCTAAACTAAACCATCCACATTGTATGTATGTTGAATGTTGAGTATAATGAATGAATGAAAATGCACTGTGATGTGATTCTGTGTCTTTCTCCTCTTCCCCTCTTCTTTCTCCGGTTCTTCTAAATTTCTACAACTTATCTAACACTTTGCCACTAGAAGATTGCAAATTATATCACTGATGGATGCATTAACTAGGGATTTGAGTGTGTTACCTCCCCAGCAAGAAAAGGTTATGGGTTCAATTTGTCTGTTTTGGGGAAAAATTGCTAATATCTCATTCTTCAATATTAAAAAGATAAAAAAAAATTATATATATATAAAAAAAAAAAAGATAAAAAAATGAGGGAATCATCTTATGCAATTGTTGAGGATTTTAAATTTCTTATGGACACTGCACACTGGAGTGGCGGGGGTTCGAAATTGGTTGCAACATCTTCCAATAACTAGGAGACTGGTTTATTTTATAATTTATAAATTTAAGACAATTTACAAATATAAATATAAATAATGTAATTAACTGGTCGATTTTATCAATTATAATTTTTATTTCAAACAACATATATTGTTGTAATCAAGACATAGGAGTATAAAATAAATTTAGTTGAATGATATTTGTTCAAAACTTTTAACATTATATTTAATCATAGCACTGTAATGAATCTTAATTTAATTTAAGGTGAATGGGCAAAAATACTAATGTAAATATCTCATATGTGCGCCTGTCGCCTGACACCATATAAAAACGCTATATGCAAAAATACCCTCACACTTTTCTAAAGAGAGTAAAAATGACATTTCAGTTAAATGTTACCTCTGATTTTATTTATAAGTCTATTTTGATCAAAAAAATTATCCTTATTATAAGTCTATTTTTAAAGTAATAAATGTGTTTTTAACCTTTTTGTCCCTTTTAATTGCAATAAACAAAAAGAAATTATTTATGTTGACTTTTGAAACCAATTATAGATAAGGACAAAATTTAAAATTTATCTCATAATTAATTAATTAATTAACTGTCCTTGATCTCATAATTAATTTAATTAGGGACTATGAATGTTATTAAAAGACCTAATCCCACAATCCACTCCTCCCTCGAACATCGGGATCTCAACATTTATTGGATTGAACAATATTGAAGGTTAAGTCCTCATAATTTTTTTAACACTAATGTTGCACAATTTACATGAAATGTATATGGGATGCTTGAAAAAATAAACACCTATGGTCTGTTTTTGTAACTAAAGATTCGAAAAAAAAAAAAGTTAACTTCGATTTGCCTAAAAATAAAATCAGTCCAAATTTCAAGATATATAAATTAGCTTCAATTAGAAAATTATTTTCGTGGTCATATGTGATTGGAGAGAGACTCAAAAAAGAAACTAAGACTTTAATAACATGTCAAATACTAAATCAATTGGAGAAATCTCATGATGGGAGAGGAGATGCGAGGAATTGACGAGATACAGGTGGATATTTTATTAAAACAAGAATGAGACAGAGAAAATAACACAAGAACATATTGGTGAAATTAACAAATTCATAAATCCCTAATCAGGTCTATAGGCTTTATTAGGGATTTGTGAAAAATGCAGGCCTGATTCTCAATTTTGGTATTTCAAATAAATTTAAATGAGATTTTCCCTAATTTATAACCATGTTTATTCATTTTTTCAAACAAATAAATAAAATAAAATAAAACTTGAAAACGGGGTATAGAATTATAACTGCAGTTTATTGTTAGAATTTTATGAGCCCACCGACTTTTTAGTTGAAAATTTGATAAAAGTTGCTGTTAAAAATTTATTGATGAGGAACTCGGAATAAAAATATATATCCGTTTTGGGAAACAAAAGACATTTTTATAAATGCTTGAATATCTCTTATATATTCTCATTTTGGTTGGGGAAGGAAACAAGAGATATCTAACAAAGGTTTAAATATCTCCACTTTCAACCTGTTTTAAAACTATGAGCAGTAATGAGTAAGGTTGTCAAACTCATGAGTTTAAGTAAACTCGTGACAATGTATAAACTTCGTATTGTAAACTCGAATCGTAAATTCGTAAGAGTTTACTTTTATTATTAAATAGGTATTATTAGTGTATAATTAAATAATTAAAATATAAAAATGACAACAATTTAATTTAAATATATTTTAAACCCAAATAATTGAAATTAAATACATCAACATTCATTATTTATCATATTCAATAAAGAAATTTCTATATAAAGTCATTGAATATGATCAAATCAAAAAAGTCAATATGAGTTTAAGAATAAGTTAATACGGTTTTGTAAGATAGAAATATAAAAACGGCAAACTCAGTGTATAAACTCGTGAGTTTGACCCGAATTTATAACTAGCACGAGTTTATCACTGATTTGACTCGTTTTTATAAACTAGAAACGTAAAACGGTAAGCTCAGAGAGTCAACTCACGAGTTTGACAACAATGGTAATGAGTTTAAAACCAATAGAAATGTATTGTGAAGTCTCACATGGGCCCCATAATGCATGAACCTATTTCTATTACAAATAGTATTAGAGTCAGGTTTGGATTAATATGATAATGAGGACGCTAGTCCAAATGATACCTCATCTCGATGAATTTTAAAATGATATGCCAACAAGGACCAAATGATATCTCCCCTTGATGTATTTTAAAATCATGAGGGAAACAACAAAAGATGAGTAGAGGGAAACAAAGGGATAAAAATATATTCACATTTTTGTTGGGACTTGGGAGGAAAACAAAAGGACGTCTTATAAAGGTTTAAATACCTCTTATCTATTCTCATCATAGATGGACACAGGGGCCAGGGGGTGGTCCCCACCCCCTAATTTATTTTTTAAAAAAATATATATAAACATGTTTGCTTTCATATATATTCACTAAGATGGGGCGCTTGCTTTCACAGACCGTTTTCTTTCATATATATTCAGAGACACTGGTTTGCTTATATATATATATATATATATATATTAAGAAAAAGTAAAGAGGTGGGGCTCACACCTTTAACATATATTCCCAACCATACTTGTTTTGCACTTTTTCGGAAATTGTCATTGTCTCTTCTTCCTCTCGTTGGCAGCTCGTCCGCACTTTTTTCAATAGCTTACGACAAATTTTGAAAATCAAGAAGGTATTTTAAATCACTTCTTTTTATTAAATTTCCTTCATGAAATTTATTATACATGATTTTTTTATTTCTAATGATACTACTTTTATACGATTATAAAATATTTTAGGGTTAGTATTTTGGACAAGTTTTGATTTTTGTTAACAGATGGCTATGAGAATAATGATGATGACTAATATTTAATTTTAATCATTTTCTTGATGATTCTTTAATTACATACATTTAAAAAAAATTGTTTTGAGTTTTAGCATGAATTTAATTATACATGAATTTAACAATATAAAAACACGTAGAGTAAGAGTCAAGTAAAATAAACTTAATTTCTATAATATATTTCTTTCAAGTTTTTGTAAATTTTAAGTACTTTTATTTATGATATAGTATTTTTTATTTTCACCCCCTATAAGTAAAATTCTTAGGTTTGTCCTTGATTCTCATGTCGGTTGGAGAGGAAAATAAAAGACGTCTTATAAATATTTGAATACTTTCCCCCTCGATATATTTTAAAACTGAGGAGTAATGAGGTAAAAGTGGATAATATCACGAGGAAGATGTCAACAGTAATAGTACACTTGCTGACATGTTAATTATCAGTATCTTCTCTACCTTTATATCAAAAAAAGTTTCACCTTTATGGTGAAACTACCTCAATTGGAAGACACTCATTATGGAATTCCCTCCGCTCTCTTTCTTCCTCTAATACTAATTTGCCTTGGATTGTTTTGGGTGATCTTAATGTTTATCTCTCCCCAAATGACAAACTTGGCGAAGTAAACCCTCCTTGGAACTCAATGAAACATTTTAGGGATTGCATCGATGATTCTGATCTTATTGAAGCCAAGATTCAAGGAGATAAATTCACTTGGGAGTGAAGGGGCTTGAAAGAGCGCTTGGATTGGGTCTTCACCAACTTTACCTGGCTCAATTTTTTCCCTAACTTTTCGGTCTCTCACGAGCTTAAATTTAAATCGAGATCATAGGATTGTTGTGGTCAACTCTAATCCTCTTCCCCAAAGAAGGAACTTCAACAAATCATTTTCTTACCAAATCGCTTGGTCTCTTCGAAAATGATTTCGTTGATGTCATCAAGGAAGCGTGGCACGATAAGAATTGGATTAACGGGTTGCATGACTTTCAAAATTCTGCTCGCGTTTGGAATGACAACAGGGTGGGTAATTTTTCAAAAAAGAAAAAAGAGTTGATTCGCCGTCTGGAGGGAATTGATAGATGCAAAAAATCAAACCTGCGGACTGGTCTCTTTAAGTTGGAGAAAAAATTATGGCAGGATTACCACAAGGTTGCCACCCAAGAGGAATTCACCTAGTTCCAAAAATCCCGATGTAAATGGCTTCAGGGAGGTGACAGGAATACTCGATTTTTCATGCCTCAGCTATGATTAAAAGACGTAAGAGGAAGATAGGAGCCATTCAGAATGATGCAAGGGAGTGGATTACGGACCATGATACGGCGAAAAGGATGGCTCATGATTACTTTTTAAATCTTTACTCTCGTGACGTCTCGTCAAAAATCCCGACGAGTGGTGCTCTAACTTTCCAAGTATCGAAACTTGTGACTTGGATATGCTCTCGGGACACGTTACGACCTTGAGATAAAAAATGCTGCTTTTGCCATAGGCACGTTTAAAGCTCCGGGTCCTAATGGTCTTCAGGCCCACTTCTTCCAGACCCAGTGGTATGTCATCGGTACTAAAATTTGTGATCTCATTCGTGAATGTTTTAATAACCCCCCAGCATGGCCGATATTAATAAGTCTAAGGTTGTTCTTATCCCTAAAGTTGATAATCCTTCAACGCTAAGAGACTTTCGCCTCATTTCCTTATGCAATGTCAGCTTCAAGATCATCATGAGCTACCAGATTTAGAAGAGTTATGCCTCAAATCATAGGCCCTGAGCAATGTAGCTTTATTGCTAACAGATCCAGTTGTGATAATATTTTAGTTGCTCAGGAGATCATCCACTCTATGAGAATGAGGGGCAGAAAGAAAGGATTTGCTGCTATCAAAATTGATATGGAAAAGGCTTTCGACAGGCTGGATTGGGGCTTCATCAAGGACACCCTTCTTTGTCTAAAGTTAAAAGATAACCTTATCCATCTCATCATGGCTTGCATCTCCACTAACTCTATGTCTATTCTCTGGAACGGAGATGAAAGTCCTAGTTTCACACCCTCAAGGGGGGTCAGGCAGGGGGACCCGTTGAGTCCGTATATATTTGTCCTCTGTATGGAGCGTCTGGGACACCTTATCAAGGCTGAGTGTGATGCTCGGCGATGGAAACCGTTCTCTTTCAAAAGAAGTGGCCCCCATATTTCCCATCTTTTCTTTGCTGATGATCTTATCCTTTTCACTGAAACTTCCCCCAACCAAATGGTTGAAGTTTGACAAGTGATGCAAAGCTTCTGTGAAGTTTCAGGTCACAGAATTAATCTTGCCAAATCCAAAATGTTTTGCTCCAAAAACGTCAATTTCAATCGAGCCCTCGAGCTAAGCCAGTTGCTTGGGATAGGAATTACTTCAGATCTTGGGAAATATTTGGGGGTTCCGATTATTCATGAGAGTTACTAAAGCTACCTACCTACCCATTGTTCAGAAGGCTCGGAGGAAGCTTTCCATGTGGAAAAGCAAGTTTCTGACTATTGCTGGTCGATCGGTTCTGATTAAATCTGTATTATCCTCTCTCCCCAGCTACTACATGCAATCAACTCTTCTCCCAATTTGTATTATCAATGAATTAGATAAGATCTCAAGAAACTTCCTTTGGTCTCAGCAGGAAGATGTGAAAAAAATGCACCTAATTGCTTGGGATAAAATCACACAAGCTAAAAAGCAAAGGGGTCTTGGTTTCAAGAATCTTCGCCGGCAGAACAAGGCTTTTATTATGAAACTTTGCTGGAATCTGTTGACAATAATCACGCTTTGTGGGTCAAATGCCTTCGGTCGAAATATAATTGTGGAAACCTAGTTGTGCCCTCCGTCTTTAAGAAGAGAAACTCATCCTCTGCTTGGAAGGCCATTGTTGAAGTTTGGGATATGTTTCTTGCCGGAGTGGGAAAGAAGGTTAATAGTGGTGCGGAAACCAAGTTCTGGCATGATCTTTGGCTTCCTCTTGATCGACCTCTTATAGCCTTCGTTCCAAACCCGTCTTTGGTCAATGAAGAAGAGATGGTTAAGGATCACTTTTTGACTAATGGTAGATGGGACGTTAGTAAGTGGCGGGGCATTCTGCATCCTTCAATCATCAATACTATCTCTAGAATGCGCCCTCCTTCTAATAGTATTCCTGATTGTTTCACTTGGAGAGATGCGAAAGATGGTTGTTTCTCTATTAAATCGGCTTATCTCTACCTTTCGAATCAGGGAAGAGTGAATATTAATAACTTCTGGACTCATATTTGGAAATGACAACTTCCGGAAAAAGTTAAATTTTTCATGTGGCAAGTTGCCCATGAAAGATTGGTCACCAACTCCTAAGAGCTAGGAGAGGAATAACAAATGATAATTTGTGCCCTTTCCCTTGTAATGAAGAGGAAAGTATTATCCACATAATCAGGGATTGTGAGAGAGCAAAAAACCTATGGAAACAACTTTTGCTACCTAATTATCTCCTTTAGTTTTTTGCAGGTAATTTGCAGGTTTGGCTCAAGTGGAACACCATTCACAATCCCGAAAAGGAAGATTCCAAAGCTTCTTATGGCCGAGAGTCTTCGGTTTGGGATCTTTGGATCCTATGGACCACCGAGATGCAAATTTACTGTTTCAAGACGAAAACACGGATACAAGGGAGATGTTACATTTATGTAATTATCTTTTGATGGAAAATACAACCAATGAATCTTTAACTCATAAAGTGTTTCATCTTGATAGGTTTGAAGAGAGAACGTGGACTCCTCCGCCTGTAGATGCGGTTCGCATGGATGTGGATGGATCAGTTCGACATTACTATCAGGCAGCATGCGGAGGAGTGCTTAGAAATTCTCAAGGCCGGTGGTTGATGGGATTACGCAAACCCCTTGGAACCCGTTACGTTATTGAAGCGGAGCTGCATGCTTTGTCTTTACGGGGCTAACTTTGGGTCTCCGGATGGGCTTCAAGAGAATCGTTCCATACTCAGACTCTTTAGACGCAATCAACATCATTATGAGAGACCACTACACTGATCACCCGCTTAGAGACATCATTAATGACATTCGTGACCTTATCTATCAAGACTGGAATGTAGAGATTCACCATACGCCTAGGGACAATATTGCGTGCGCTGACTATATGGCAAAGCAAGGGCATGACTCTCCAAATGCTGATGATGTGGTTCTTCATCCCACTGTTCCAACAGGGTGTCTTCATATGGTTCTCAAAGACCAATTGGCTTGTAATGACTAGTTTATGTTGGTTATGTAATATGGGATGGGCTTCCAAGGTCTATTTCCCATTTTGTACCTTTCAAGATTAGGCTTGCCGCTTTCAATCAAAAAAAAAAAAAAAAAAAAAAAAAAGTATCTTCTCTATCCACCGTTAAATTCCATTTTCTTTTTAACTAACACCATTTAATCACGTTAACCGTATCCCATAATTAATATCATTTGTATTTTCCTATTATCATAATTCAAACTGCATCAATACTTGTTTTCAATTTAAAATTTGTAAATTAATTGTAGTTCACTTATTTACCTTTTCTATTGCGTAACTCAAAGCCATTATCATTCTCCATAAAATCATGACATTATTATAATTCAAAATTTAAATAATTCAGAGTTATCATTCAATAGTTGTTCACTTATTTGCTTAATTCTAAGAATATTATGAGTCAAAATGATATGAAATGAAAAAAAAATGTAATCACATTGAAATGATAGTTTTTTTTTCCCAACATGCAGCTTTTTTTTTTATATGCAAACAAATAAGAATAAGATTTTTTTTTTTTTTTTTTAATGATAGTAAAAGGGGAATACGAATGTTTTGAAGAGGGGGACTTGTATATTTATGAATTAATATGAATGGAAGCATGATTTATTGTACATTATCTTTTGATTATATTATTGGTGATTGAATATATATATCTTATTGGTTAATTTTGGGTTGTTGCATGACTTTCAAGCAAAAGCTCATGAGGTTAAAAACAAAAATTTAGTTAATCATTGTGGAAACCGTAACTCCTTACGGTCCTCATGAGTTACTAACCTTAACTTCTTAGACCAATTAGTTATTATTATTTTTCATTAATATGTAACTCTTAACCTTAACTTCTTAGACCAATTAGTTATTATTATTTTTCATTAATCAGTAACTCTTTACGGTACTCATGAGAACCCGTAACTCGTAATTAACTCTTTACGGTACTCTTGAGAACCCGTAACTCGTAATTCTTTACGGTCCGTAACTCTTTACGGTATTCATGAGTTATGTGTAAGATGATTCTCATGATATTGAGCAACCCATAACTCTTTATGATGTCATGAGTTGATTAGACATGCCTTCCTAAAATTAGTTTAAAATTATTAGTTGTTCTCATGAGAACCCATAACTCTTTGTTGGAAGATGAGTCATGTAAGTAACCTTTACGGCACTCATGAGTTACTTGAGGTTTACGGCACTCATGAGTTACTTGAGGTGTCTAATTAACCAATGATTTATTATATGAGAATCCGTTATAGTATTTATTATAAGAGAACCCGTTACGGTACTCATAACTTATTCCTAGGTAATTCTCAAAATAGTCCATTATATCTCTCATAAGTTATAACCCGTAACTATGCTGCTCATAGGTTATAATTTGTAACTCTTTATGATACTCATGAGTTATAATTATTTGGAGTTGATTAGGATCTACTCCTTAAAACAACTGTTCGGGGTTTAGGATTATCGTAGATCACGCGAAGACTTCAAAGTTTACTCATGAGTTTTAATTATTTGGGGTTGATTAGGATTTACTCGTTAAAACAACTATTTGGGGTTTAGGGTTACCGTAAATCACGCGAAGACTTCAAAGTCTATGATTTTCTCTAACGTTGATCCACACGGCGGCTATCTCCCGTTGCCTTGAGAACTCATTCTCCCTAACTCCTCCTTCTCTTTGGATGCTTGTTAGGCGATGTCAAGGTTGAAGATTCAAGTTCTTGGGTTTTTTTCTTTTTCTTTTTCTTTTTTTTAAGACGGTGATGATGTCTTGAGGTTAGGTGGAGGATATGATGAACAAGATTGAATCTTACTTTTCTTAAGTTGAACCTTAGATGCCGTGCCTTTCTTGGATGAGCGTACGCATAAAACTATCCAAGACTACACGGGCAAAACTTCTACGAACCTTTTTTATTAAGGTTAAACCTTGATTAAATTAATTAGAAGAAAAATTTATCCCAAGATTTAATCTGAAAAAAATCAAGATAATGGATCTTATCTATATCTTGAATTCAAAATTCAAGATAATGGATTACATCCATATCTTTAAATTATATCTTGAATTCGAAATTTAAGATTACTTTTTACCCATTCTTTATTCATTATTTTTCCAATCTTTATTAGATATACACACACACACATATAAAGATAATTCAGAATTATTTTTTTATATCCTCACCTCTTGAATTTCAAATTCAAATTTAAATTTCAAAATTTGAATTCCAAATTTAAATTGGCCTAAGACCTCATTTGGTCTTCTAACACATTTGAGCCCATTAGCAGAGAAACTAATTTCCCACCAGTAGACTATATGTTGCGCCATTTTACCTTATATTGGGCTTGGAGCCCCACACCAACCCAAATACACCTATTGTCTTGAAAAAACTCAATAACAATTATTGACCCAATGTTACTAATTTGAAGAAATCAAGAATAACCTTTGTGTGTGAGTCATTAGGTTTGATTAATTATCGACATAAATAAACTTGAACCAATTAAACTCTTTTAACGGGCCCAATTTATCTAATGACCACATAAGACGCTAGCAATGCTCTGCTACCCAGAACTGAATGAGTTGATCAAATGATCTACCTTTCTAATTTGGGTACAGTACCGGCATCATCCCTCACATCGTCATTCACATTTAGTCGTGAGCAAAGATAGAGTATAATCTCTCTTGATTGACTAAGGGCCCGTTTGGATGGGGTTTTTTTTTTTTTTAAAAAGTGCTTTTTTTGTAGAGCTTTTTTTTTTAAGCTTCAAATTGGAGCTTTAAAAAAAAAATCAGCATTTTGGCTTTTTTTGTTTGTGACTTTTTCTTTTTTTTTTAAAAATATCATCCAAACACATAAATTAATAAAAAGAGCATTTTGTTTGCTTTAAAAAAAGTGCCTTTTTTTAATATAAAAAAAGCCCATCCAAACGGGCCCTAAATGTAGCTAATTCACAGAACTAAGAATCTTCTTCTATTTACTCTATAACGGATCATGACTCTTCATGATCACTTACGTGCGCACAGATTCCTAAGTCAATTAGAAGCCATCCAAGCTCTACTGGTCTTATGAATGACTAATCCCATATAGGGGACTATGAGTTCTTTTGGCATGTCCATCTATACTCATGTCTTCGAATTACACCTAAGAGTTCATCGTTCTCCCCATTCTTAGTCAGATAGAGTTGTACAGTCAAAATATAACCGTAGGATATAGTGTTCGATGACACCCTCAAGTCTAGAACGATCCGCACTACTAAACGATGAGAGACTTTACATATCAAATAATACTCTCTACAATGTATCTTTGTGGAGTCTCTTAGTGGGTCAGTTCAGTGCTATCTATTCTCCAACAAATCCACCCACGACATCAGCTAAGGCATCACTATGCCTGTATCCATGAGGTCCCTACCTTGTATCTCTATACAAGTAGATGATGTCGTGCTGGTCTTGTTGATATCACCAATGCCCCTTTTTGGTGATTCAAGACTAGAAACAAGTTTCAGACAATAGATATGCAATGTCCCCGAGTCCTCATGATCATGATCCCTATCATAAATCTTCGAGTAAACACATATTCTATTTAAGGGCTTTTATCTCGTAAACACACATTTACCTTAAAATAAAGGGAGACATAAATATAATAAAGATAAAATGTGTTCATTTATATTAATCATGAAATACTAAAATGCATAAAGTTGTTCGTTCATCTATTGAAACATATTGTCTCTAGACACCTACTTACTAACATATTTGTCATGATGATTGCATTTGTGATGTGTTGGGGTGAGGAGGAATTTGTATCTTGAGATCTTTTACCAATAGCATGCAATCACTTGGTGTACAGTGGACGTACGACATTGTTAAAAAGGCCTATTAATTAGTTTTATCTTTTTTGTTTGTTTCTTCTAACACTAATCTTATATTAAAGATAAGAGGTAATATTTTGTATTAAATAGTGTCATCTACCAATGTAGATTGTACTTGATATCTCAAGTACAAAATAACATATGAAATTCATATTTTCTTTGATAATAAGATAGTTTGACTTGTTCGTTATTTAGTTTTTAAAATTTTTAAATTTTTACAAAAGAAAAAAAAAATGAGTCTGTTTCCAAAAGTTGATGAGGAAATTACTAATTTTAATAAGCAATTCAAATTCTTTTTTTTTTTTTTTTTTTTTTTTTTTGTAAATACCTTATTTAAAATTTTACAAATTCATAGTCTTTTTTCTCAGATATTTTAGGACCATATGGAGATTTTCATTTTAAATCAAATTCAAATTGGAGACTTTTTTTTATGGGTTTGAGATATATTATCCTCGTCATCTTACTTACAACATAACATCTATACGGGTTTTACATTTAAATAAATTTATTATTTATTTTCGCCATTCTATCTCTCTCATTTTTTAATCTTTCTCCTTTTCTTCTCAAAATATTATATCCATCATGATATTAAGAAAATGGATGGTTCATATTTAATATCTTATAAAATTATTATTTTTGAGCATTTTTGAATTGTTAAAATCTTATTCACACAATCATTATTTTTTTTAAAAAAATCTTATCTACATAATTCATAATATACCAGATTTTTTTAAAAAAATATTTTTATAAAATATGAAATTTAAATCATTCATTCTTACATCTAAAAGTGGAGATGAGATAAGATCAATTTCCTTTTTTCTTACCAAGATTCTTCTTCTTCTTCTTTTCCTGTTTTTTAATATAAATTTTCAAAAACCCTTCGTTTCAACCTCTCAGTTCATTGAAGATTTGAAAACGCAATAAACTATTTTTCAGATAAAAAAAATTGAAATAGAGGATCAATTTAACATGGAGAGAAAAAATTTAGGCCAAAGTCTCAAAGTTAGACCGAAGAGAAAGAAAGGAAGAACAAAAAGTTTACGGAATATTTTCCAGTCGCTACAGAAAGTAAGTGATAACATCGTCAAAACTTTCAACCGTTATTTGTTTGGCAACAAAAAAACAAACGTTTATTCATTTTTTCGGGAAAAAAAAATCGTAAACAGCTATCCATTGTTAGAATTTTATGAGGACTTACTTTTTAGTTGAAATTTTGTTAGGAAAATTTGATAAAAAATCCTGTTAAAAATTTTATTGATGAGGTAGGATAAAAATATATTCTCATTGTTAGGAGGAAAACAAAATATGCCTTATAAAATTTTGGATACCTAAATTTCAATATTTTCCCTTTTGATGTGTTTTAAAATCGTAAAGAGTGTTTGATTCAAAGCCAATACAAATATATTGTGAAGTCCCATATGGATACCTACCCTCAATGCGTTGCCCAGTTTCCATTACAAATGGTATTATAATCAAGTCTAGGTCAAGATGCCAATGAGGATGCTGGCCCAAAAGATACCTCATCTTGTGGTGTTTAAAAATAATATACATGTCAATGAGGACGTTAGTCCTAAAGGATACCTCCCCTCGACGTATTTTATTAAAATCATGATGGGTTTAGGGTTTAGGGTTTGAGGTTTGGATATACCTCCTCTCTCAACGCTTTTTAAAACCATGAGGGGTGATAGATTCAGAGCCAATACGAATGTATTGTGAAGTCTCACATGGATATGTGGAACCTTGACGTGTTGACCTGCTGTTTCAATTTTAAATAGTTTTAAAGTCAGTTTTATGTCAATATGCCAACAAGAACATTGAGGTCAAAAGATACCTCCTCTCAATGCATTTAAAATTATATGCAAACGATAATGTTGGTCCCAAAGGATACCTACCCCTCGATGGATTTTAAAACAGTAAGGGGTAATGGGTCCAAGCCAATACAAATCTTTTTTGTTATGGTAGATCCAAAAAAATTTAAATTTTCACTTTTAAGCCATAGTATTGTTTATTATATCATAACAAATGGACAATAATTAATTCTTGTTTTTTTCTACCTTTTTATTTAATTCTATAAAACATAACCACTTGTGTGACCCTAAGAAATTATTATTTTAATTTTAAAAATATTACTGATTTTTATATTGCAGATTGGAAAAATATATCGTTTTTAAAACATGAATTATGATTTAATACTTTCAAATTAATATATTCATAATCCTGTATCTATAAAGTTTATATTTTATGATATTTTTGTTTATCTCCATATTTCTATAAATATTTTCTCTCTTTTACTAATTATTTCTGAAACCTCCCCAATGTAGCTTCTCAAAATAATAATAATAAAACTCTTACAAAAATATTAGTTATCGGTTTCAAAAATTCATAAAATATGATATTTTATGCAGAGGGCTTTAGTCTCAAATCCTATCACAGCAAGTAGTAGAGGGCTTTCCTATGCTATTGAACCATCAAGACCGGTTCAAGCGGCAAGATGCGAAGCGCCGACATTGGGCACATGTAATATTAACGTGGAAGCAAATAGAGGGCTTTTCTATGCTACTGATGAACAATCCAAGCTGGTTAGATGGGAAGCGCTACCATGTGGCACATTTAAGATTAACGTGGATGGAAGTTTCATCATTAAATCAAGGGAGGCCGGTATCGGAGGACTCATTCGAAACTCAAATGGGCAATGGATCACTGGTTTCTCAGAGCCGCTTAAAGTTGAAATCGTTTTACATGCGAACCGTTAGCTATCAAGAAGGGACTTGAGCTTGCATGGAATGTAGGATGCCGCAACGTTATCGTCGTGAGACGCTTCGACTTCCGCTCTCGAACGATTAAATGGGCTAGCACTAATGTCCATATGTTTAGAGAAGTTATAGGAGAAATCCGGAAGATATGTGAAAGGAAATGGGAAAGAGTAGAGTTGGTTCATGTACTCAGAGAGGGAAACCAGTGCGCAGACTATCTCGTAAAATTTGGATCTAGACACCCATATCACTGTTTATGGATGTTCCCTCTATATACACTCGTGAAGCAATTGGAGGATGATGCTAGGGGAACTTTCTACTTTAGAAGAAAATTATAAATTCCCAGATTTTTCTTTACTCAAACAGGATTATAGTCTAACATTGACGAGGAAGGAAGAAGTTTTTCTCGGCTTAATCTTCCTAATACAAATAGTTCATGCTTGCAGAAACTTATTGGAGGGGTAGATAGTATTGATCAAAGCAAAAGAGAAGCTACAAGGAATCAGATCTTACTACTTGCAGGCGGGGCTCAGATGGTGAAAAAGGCATATGGAACAGATGAAAGACATATGGATCTTACTAATACTAATAAATAAACTTTTTAGATTTTAAATTGGGATACTTGAATCAAATTCACCACGTTTATGATAATTTTCTTAAAAATGTAAATTTTTTTAACATTATTATAAATAAGTCTATCTTTAGTCCAGATGAAGACTTCGGAGGAATCATAATACACAGCAAAATTTAAAATTTATTAATTTATGATAAAATAATAATTAGAATTAATTGTTAATAAAACACCATATTTTTTTTCTGAATGAAAGACAAGCTCTCCCCAAGCCAAGCCTGTGTCACTTCTCAATACTCATTTTTCATATTTCATTACAAAAGTACATGTACGTTTTTGCAAACAAACAGTTGAGATCAAGTTGTATTGAACACAAGGTTTCAAACAAACCATAAGTATATATTTGTAATACGCTGAACTATTTGGCACAGTAACTATACTCCATAAACGAGATGTTATGATGTGTTTTTGGGTCCCAGCAGTGGAGGCAGAGTGAAGTCACTCTTTCCCTTCTTAACCTTTTAGAGTGTGTTTGGTTCGAGGGAGGGGAGAGAAATCATTCGCTTGAAGCTTTCTTGGAGGTGGGTTTACTGTTTCTTGGCTTCTTTCTTTTTACCCGACTCCTTATTTCTCAAATCCCGAGTACCAACTAAACATTGGAAATGTAAACCACAAGAACAGAAAGGAAAGCGAAGAAGATTTAGCAGTAGTGAATATCTTGATCAAGAATCAATTTCCTGTTCTGGATTCCTTAGTTCCCGTTCTTGCATATCCACACTGATTGGATGGGGAAGGAGGTTTATACCAAGAAGGTGGAAGTTCGCTCCTCCCCTTCTCCCTCCCCTCAACGATGTCAATTTTTTTTAATATAATATTTAAATTATTAACTAATATTCTACTACTAAACAATGATGCAATAATTTAATATATTTAAATTAATTTTTAATATAATTTACTCCAACATCTCATTAATAATTTCTCTATGCCAGTGGATGGTAATTAGTACATGCTCATATAAATCAATATGGGCTTGTAGCTGGGGCTTTATTAGGATTCTTCCCTCTTAAACTTATTTTTCTTAAAAAATCATTTAGTTTATAAAAGCATTAACTAATTATTTGGACAAATATCTGGAAAATTAAATGTAGACATTAAAGTTAGTTCTGTTTATTATAAAATTGATGAATTAGATAGAAACCATAATTAAAATAAGAGTAAACACCATTTCGGGCCCCCCCCTGAAAAAACACGGACCCCATTTTGGTCCCTTACAAAAAAAATTGACCTTTATTCGTCCTTTTTAAGGGACTAAAAATGACTTTTTGGAAATTTGTAAGGGATCAAAATGTCAACTAATCGACCCTTATTCGTTCTTTTTATGGACTAAAAAGGAATTTTTTTTAAGGGACCAAAATGGGAATCACGTTTTTTATCGTGGACCGAAAAGGGTATTTACTTCTAAAATAAAATAAACTTGATAATTTTTTGGGAACGATGAAATATATATATATATATATATATATATATATTACCTTTTAAAGAAAATAATACCACATTAAAAGTTTGTTGAGAACTTTGTACATGATAACTTTTTGGGAAAAAGAAAAAAAAAATATTGAAATTGGAAAACCCAAAATTAGATTTATTGTTACGGACCGGCCCAAAAGCCCCCGAGTCCATAGCATGGCCCAAGCGGAGCCAGGAGGCGTAATCCGCTAATCATAGCAGGAGATCCGGAAATCTCGGCTAGGCAGAATCCACCCTATCATATCGGCCTGTCGAGATACACGCCCCCATTAATGACACGTCCCATTAATGGCACATCCGATATCCGCCCCATTAATGACACGTCCCATTAATGGCACATCCCGATATCCGCCCCATTAATGACACGTCCCATTAAAGGCGTATCATCCGATATCCGCCCCATTAATGGCCCACCATTAATGACGTGCCCCGATATCGCACCGACACCTCTATAAATACAGTAGGCAGTAACAAGGTGCACACATTCTAACCTAGACTATTTACATACAGTCTCACCGTGCACACACACCACCCCTTTGTCGTGTACGGTGATCCCACGCTCTCCCGGTTATCTCCTTCATAGATATCCAGCCACCTATACATCCAAGATCAATCTACCAGCCCCTCTCTACCGACATCCGTGTTCTATACCGTAACATTGGCGCCGACCGTGGTCCTTAAATTTCTATCCCCGTGACCACTAATGGCTCACACCAGAAGCCACACGCAAAACCAGCGATCGGACCGGCCGAACGAGGAAAGCATGGTACCTCCAAATCAACCTCAGGCCGGCCCGAGTCGACCGCAGGCTCATGATCAACCCCCCCGAGGAAAGACTCCAGAAGGACACGTTACCGACACGGAGAGCACCTCTCCTTCCCTCGACGAATCTTTGCCCGAGGGGCCGCCAAGAGTCCAGGCCCGACATGGACCCGGCCCGACACTCGAGTACTAGACACCGACGTCCGCATCCTAAGGAGAACCCAAGAGTCGATGATTCAAAGGTTCGAAAAAAGGAAAAGCTAGACCACCTCCAAAGGCAAGAGGATTTTCGTGCTCTGGAATTGATGATAGAGGAAAAACTTGAAAACCTTTTTCAACGCGGAACCCAGAGAAGCCCTCGTAAGGGGAAGGAGGTTGTACGCCTGGATAGCAATAGTCCGCGTACCAGCCCGGAATCGAATCGAGGCCCCCGTGACAGAATGAGGGGGACGCCGTAAAGGAGCGAGAACGCCAACCACCCCCGGAGGAACAAGGAAGGACCTTTGCGGATCCGGATGCGGAAGACCGAGGCCGAGAGACCGCCATGATGGCAATAAAGACCAGAAAACCGAGACCGTGATCGACTCGACGAGCTACGCGAGGCGGCCACTACGCCTCGACTCGAGGATCCCCGCGGCAAGATAGGATGAAATACTTGGCCGGCGCAGGTGGGACCCCATTCTCTCGAGCAACGGCCATGGCCCCCTACCCAAAGAATTTCGACCTAGCCGATCTCCCCAAGTACGATGGGACCCAGGATCCACGTCATCACCTGGAGATATTTGAAAAGTTGATGTGGGTAAGGTCCATAGAGGTCCGTCATCTTAAGACTCTTCTCGGCCACGTTAACCGGCCGGCCCACAAATGGTTGAGTTCCTTACCCAATAATTCCATTCGGAATTTTGAAGACCTCGGCGTAAGTTTGAATTGCACTTTGCCACCAAAGAAGAAACAACCAAAATCTCAATTCACGTTGAGTAAAGTAAAGCAAAAGAAGGGCGAAACGTTGCGAAGTATCTGGATCGGTTCGTAGATACGGCAATACATGTACGATCATTATCCGAAGAGGTCCATGTACATTGCCTCGTCAACGACCGGGACCCAACGACACGCCTGGCCAGACATCTGTGCAAGAATCGAGTATATTCATTGACGGAATTCTATACCGAAGCAAAGAAGTACCTAGACGTCGAGCAAATGGAAATTGCCAACGCAGATGAACCTGAGAAGGCGAGGAATTCGTCGCCTGAAAGAAGGGATCTGACGGACAAGCACAAGGCGGAACCCCGCAGACGCGGCAGAGAGAGCCGACCCCGACCAGAGAGAACGGACAATAAGGGGAAATATGGCAACTACACCCCCTTGAATGTCCCGCGTTCGCAGCTGTGGAAGGAGGTAGCCCAGACCGAGATGAAAAAGGTGACCAAGCCGAGGCCTCTCAGAAACCGGTCCAATACAGACGGGAAAGTTCTGCACCTTCCACGATCGCTCCGGCCATACCACCGACGAATGTTATGAACTCGTGGATGCTATTGAAAAGTTTGTAAGAGAAGGGAAACTGCGCCAATACGTCATCAAAACTCAAGGCAAAACTAGCAAGCGGAATGGTAGCCGCCGAAGCAGGAGTCCGGCCACGAACACTCCGGAGTCTGAAAAGAAACGGAGAACCGGCCCTCCCGAGGGTTACCCAGATGCCGATCTCCAATGCAATGGGATCAGTGGCGGTTTCGGAGGAGGTGGAGATACTATAAGTCAGCGCAAGAAATACCTCGCGGAGGTGTTGACGGTAAAAGAGGTACCGAAGTTCAAGGGCACGTCATCGAAACCGAAACCACCCCGTTGGTCTTCACGGACGAGGAGCTCAAGGAGGTTATTCCCGCCACCAAGACGGATTGGTCATCACCGGATCGTCGTGAACTGCCGTGTCAAACGGATATTCGTCGACGCGGGTAGTTCGGCCGACATCATAAGCTGGGATGCATACCAGAGGATGCACCTCGATGTTGAAGACTTAAAGCCGTGCAAATCTACCCTAATCGGGTTTAATGGAGAGCGTTCCTTCCCAAAAGGATATATCGACCTCGATTAACCTTGGGAACGAAGGAAGCCTTCAAGTCGAACGGGTAAGGTTTGTAGTGGCCGACTTCCGCTCTCCTTACAACATTATACCGGGCCGACCCACTATACACAATTGGGACATGCCAAGGCCCACTAAGCACCAGAAATTGAAAATGATCAATGATAAGAATCAGGTGGTCGAAGTGTCCGAAGACCAGAAAGCGTCACGACAATGTTACTTCGAGACTCTCCGTGTTGAGGAGGAAGGACCGTCATCCCCGCCGCGTCTCCGAACCAACGAGGTGATGACCGATGTCAGAAATGAGGGGCGGCCCCGGCAATCGGTCAACATGGTAGAGCTGGACCTCCGTGAACCAGAAAACCCACGCCCAGAACCGGAAGGGGAGTTGGAGGAATTAATCCTCGGACGGATCCCTCCAAGACAACTAAAGTCGGAAGGGACATGGACGCGATATAAAAGCAAGACGATCAAATTCTTAAGACAAAACCAGACGTCTTCGCCCGGACGTCACCGAAATACCGGGGATCGACCCACACTTCGTTGTCACAAGCTAGCCATATGGCCGGGGTCGAAACCAAGGGCCCGAAGAGGAGGAATATCTCGACGACAAAGTAAAGCCCTTGAGAGTCACATTGAAGAGCTCCTTGCCGCCGGATTCATCGAGAAGTACAATACACGACTTGGCTCTCGAATGTGGTCATGGTCTTAAAACCAACCGGTAAATGGAGGGTATGCACCGACTACACCAATCTTAATAAAGCATGTCCAAAAGATTCCTACCCTATGCCCAAGATTGATCGCCTAGTGGATAACTCGGCCGGTACCACCGCTTCCTTTATGGATGCCTATTCCGGCTACAATCAGATTGCCATGCACCCCGAAGATCAAGAAAGAACCGCCTTCATGACGGATAAGGCGAACTATTGCTACAACGTCATGCCATTCGGATTGAAGAATGCCGGAGCTACATACCAACGAATGATGAATCGTGTCTTTGAGGATCAAATCGGACGTAATGTGGAGGTCTATATAGACGACATGATCGTGAAGTCAAAACAACCAGAGGAGCATATCCGGACCTAGAGCAGACGTTTGACAAATTAAGACGATACCGAATCGATTGAACCCGCCAAATGTGCATTCGGAGTGCCCGGGGAAATTCTTGGGTTTTATGTTGACCAATCGAGGGATTGAGGCCAACCCGGACAAGTACAAGGCCGTGCTAGATATGCAAGTCCCCAACTCCAAGAAGGAAGTGCAGCAATTAACCGGTCGCTTGGCGGCCCTGATAAGATTCTTACCGAGGTCCGCCGAGAAAGCTTTACCTTTCTTTAAATTATTGAAGAAAGAAACCCAGGGAGGATGGAATACGGATTGTGAGACGGCCTTTGAAGAAATTAAGAGATGCTTGGCAACTCCTCCGGTATTGACAAAGCCGGAGCAAGGAGAGACCTTGTTCTTGTACCTTTCGGTGGGAGAGGAAGCGGTAAGCGCCGCCTTGGTAAGAGAAACCGAGGCCGGACAGACACCCATCTACTTTGTGAGCAAGGCGTTACAAAACGCCGAGCTCGATATCGAAGCTTGGAAAAAATGGCGTTCGCATTATCGACAACGGCAAGGCGGCTTCGCCCATACTTCCGGGGACATCGGATTGTAGTCCGAACCGCCCCCAATCCGGCAGATTTTGCACAAACCAGATTTGGCAGGCGAATGACAAGCCGGGCGATTGAACTGTCCGAATTCGACATCACTTTTGAGGCCCTAAGCAGCGATCAAATCACAGTGCATTAGCGACTTCATCGTGGAATTGACTCCGGTTATGGCTAACGAGGAATTTTGGAGGGTATTTGTTGACGGATCTTCCAATCCAAAAGGCAGTGGTGCAGGAGTCATCGTTGAAAGCCCCGAGGGAGTCGCTACTGAGCATTCCCTCCAGTTGGAGTTCCCGACCTCCAACAACCAAGCCGAGTACGAGGCCCTCTTAGCCGGATTGTCTCAAGCAAAAGAAAGCGGAGCACGGCGGGTTAAGGTGTTTACCGACTCACAACTCGTCGCCGCACGTATCGATGGCAAACTATCAAGCAAAAGGTCCCTTGTTGGCCAACTACCTAAACAGAGCAAAAGAGGTAATGACTGAATTCGAAGAGGTGATTGTCTCTCATATCCCGAGAGAAGAGAATGCCCGGGCCGACATTCTCTCTAAGCTCGCAAGTACCAAAGGTCCGGGAAATCATAGAACGGTCATCCAACAGAATTTGGCCGAGCCCACATGCATCATGACTATCTCGTCCGCCTCGGACTGGAGAAAACCAATTGAAGATTACCTGGAAAGGGGGATCGTCCCAACAGATTCCACGAAACAAAGAAGCCGATGAGAGAAGCCGCCATCTACACTATGGTCGATGATCACCGTACAGAAAGGAGTACACGCCCGATGATGCGATGCCTCGGTGAGTCCGAAGCAAGGTATGTACCGACCGAAATACATGAAGGATGTAACGGCCAACACATGGGGGCAAGGCTCGGCAAGGAAGGCATTACGCGCCCTACTATTATTGGCCCACCATGAAGCATGACGCCATGGAAGCCGCCAAGCGGTGTGATAGTTGCCAGAAACACGCCGGAATCTTATGGCCGCCGCCTACGGAGTTAAAAGGGATGCCGGCCCCCTGGCCCTTCTATAAATGGGGAATGGATATTCTGGGACCTTTCAAACCGGCACCTGGACAGCTCAAATGGCTCATTGTCGCCGTAGACTACTTCACCAAATGGATTGAAGCGGAAGCATTAACTACGATCACGTCGTCCAGGATTATGAGATTCGTTCGTCATAATATCTTTGCTCGATTCGGGATACCTCGCGAGGTCGTCACCGACAATGGAACCCAGCCACGGACCATAGATTCCAGGCCTTAATGTCCAACTTGGACATCCAACAACACTTCTCCTCCGTCGAACATCCGCAATCTAATGGCCAGGCCGAGTCCGCCAATAAGATCATTCTAGACGGATTGAAGAAACGCATGTTAAAGGCCGACTCTTGCTGGACCGAACAACTCCACAGTGTTCTATGGGGCTACAGGACGAGTGTGCAGTCCTCGACCCAGGAAACCCCATTCCGACTGACATATGGATGTGAAGCAATGATCCCGGTGGAAATCGGGCAGCCATCATGGAGGAAGATCAGAGCCGGACAGGAAGAACCGGCGTCAAATGACGACGCCTTAAAGACAGACTGACCTAATAGACGAGATCCGAGTCACACCATTGCCGGAACCGGCCGCCAAGCAAGTTACTCGCGGCAAAATATAATCGTAAGGTTCGACCACGATCCTTCAACCGGGTAACTTGGTACTTCGGCGGGCCGACATAGGTAACAAGAATTCCCGAGATGGAAAACTCGGCAAAGAAATTGGGAAGGACCATATCGGGTTAAAGAAAAGCTCGATGTCGGGGCATATGTTCTCGAAACCTTGGCAAGGAAGCCTTAAAGGACATGGAATGCCGATAAGCTAAAGATCTATTACAGCTAGGCCAAGGCTACACAACTGGCCATTTCTTACTTTCTTTTATGTTTTTTGCAATTGCTTTCCAACTTGTTCTTTGCTTTGCATTTGAATAATTTATGACCATTTGTACGCTCTTTAGAGCTGCTTTATTTAATGAAGGAATCCCTCAAGGAAAGGCGACAATGTGCACAATTATTTGCTTAAGAATGAAGCCGAGGCCACTAAGCCCGACAAAAACCTGACTCTGAGGTACTTATACCCGGTCAAAAACATAAAAACATCTAGATGTATGACACCGGCCGTTGTACTCCGACGTGCATTGGTAAGAGCTCTGGCGAAAACGCCATACGTGGCCTTCGTGAAATTGACGCGTCAACGCCGCCCGAGTTAAGAAAGCAGTGCTGCCATTCCGACCTTGATCAAGTCAAAATGTCGATTTGAGGTAATAGACACCTCGGCCGACATGTGACAGCCTCGCCTTAATTCGGTTCCTATCACCTTTTCCGGCCATTTAAGCCGGATGAGGCAAACATGTTAAGTTAACACCCCCGCAGGGTAAGACGTAAAACCCTCGTCCCACACTCCCACACCTCGGTGTTGGTCGAGTAAACGACTCGTATCTATACAAATAATAAATTTCAGCTATGGAATTTATAAAATGGCAGAAGGGTGAAGCAATAATTCATCCATAAGTCATAAAAAATATTTACAGATGGTTACACAACGGCAGAGATGCCGGAAACCTTCAAAAGAAAAGAGGCACAGACGCCCACTAAAGACTGAAGACAAACTTAACTAGACGGGCCGGCCTCTTGAGAACCTTTGGATGCCTCGCTCTCCGCACCCGAATCTCCTCCCTCTTCTTCGGATCGGGACGGATTGGCGGAAGGAGGTTGATACGGAACTAAGACTCCGTCCTCAACAAAGGCGCGAAAGTCATAGCCGTCCAAGTTCAGCTTCGCCGTCGGATTCAAGAATCGGATCTCGCTCCAAGGCATTGTCAAAGCAATCGGCGGCCGTTTGCTTTAGGAGTTCGTCGGACTCCAAGCGCGCCGCTCCGCTTACGGCGAGGGCTGCCTCGGCTGTTGTAACCTTAGAAGACAATATCATCACCACTTCTCACCGCTTCCATACTCGCCGAGCGCCTTCGGGGTCCGACACACTCGAGGCCGACTTCTCCGCCCCTTCTCGCGCCCGGTGCAGATCTTTTTCAAGGTTCACAAACGCGGCCTTGGAAGCATCCCGTTCAAGCCGGGCGGTATCCCGCTCCTCCTCCATAAGGTGCAGCTTGGCCTCAGCATCGGCCAAAGTTTTTTTTTGTGGACGCCGCCTCCTCCAGAGCCTTTCGCAGGGCCACAACCTCCCCCGAGACGCTTTCAATCGCCGTCTATTCTCCGCATCCGCAAAGTGTACTTTTCCCTCACAATCACATAGGCTTGCAAAAACCAATAGATTTACAAAGGTACCGCTCCGCTGCAAGCACCTCCCGAGCACTAGGCGGGACAAGGCCCGCTCTCCATAAATTCCCGGGGGGGAAGGAACGCGACATCCAGCTCATTGGTCACCCCCTTGTCCCATATGAAACTGCGAGGAAGCAAGGAAGAAGGACGTAAGGGCCCGGTTGAAGGAGGAGGAGGAGGCGGAGTGGGCGAAGGCACCGGAAGAACCGATGCCGAAGGAGCGGTCGCGGCCTCCGTAGATGCAGCTTCACCCGCCGAGACAGCAACCTGTTTCCCTTTGGAAGTTTCAGGAACACCTGCCTGAGGGGATCCGGAGGGTACGGATGGAGCCGACTCCTCGACACCTGAGACCTTAGCCTTCTTAGCCACAATAGAGGCATTAGCCTCAGGCACAACAGTCTTGACAGGGGCGGCCCGTTTCCGAGACCGACTACTCAGAGATACCGCGGCCGGATTCACTTTTTTCAAGTAACCAGAAGGGCCTTCATGTCTTGAGCCGAAAAGGGCAGTAAAGGGAAATCGAATAAGCACAAAGTATGCCAACAATATACAAAACATGACCAAAAGAATAAGGAACATGGCAAATAAGGGACTCCTACAAGTAGAGGGGATTGGCCTAGATCCCTCCCCTGATATGAAAAAGGCCGCACTCAGATGCCATACTTCTCCACGAAGGCATCCAACCTTGGGACGCGAGGGGCCATCTCGGGTAGGAGATCATCTTGCGAGATCTCGGAAGGACGAGGGGGTTGCTTTGTGGTGACTCTCCATCCAATATAAAGGGAAGCGCCACACTACGTCGGCAGCCTCGACCCCCTTCAGAAACCAAGTCGGCTTACCAGGCACGGCGACAACCTTGAAAAACGCGTTCTTAAACCGCTTAAAAGAATCGGAGAAGGGCTTCATGAGCTTCCTGGCCGGGATTAACGCGGAGAGACACCAGCCCTTTTAACTTGTCACCTTCCTTAGGAGAGCCAGGGGTAAAGGGGCCGAAGTAGTAGAAGAAAAGATTGGTCGAGCAGGGAATTGGAACCGGGTAGGAGCGACACAATTGCTCGAACGCTACAAGATAAGCCCACCCGTTCGATGAAGTTGAGACGGGGCGAGTCTCAGTGCATCGTGGCAAGCATTTGAAAATGGGTGAAAGGGAAACAGACACCGACCCGAGTAAGATAATCCCGATAAAAATGAAAGAAATTGGGATTGCCTACGTCCCGTTCAGCACAAACAGGCTCGTCGGCCTCCGGGCGGTGTAGGACGCATCCCTCCATGGCGGGTAGATCCAACCGAGCAATGTCCGTATCCGACATAATGGACCGGGTCTTCAAGACCTCGTGGGACACCCAGGGATACCTACGACACAGGCCTCGGTGGACTAGAAGAGTCCGATGCCTCGCCTCGGCCTTTTTCTTTGAAGGCGTAGATTTCGGAGCCATTAACCTATATGCAACATAAAATGAAATTAGCAGAGTTGGAAATACCTGGTAAAACAAGGTTAGAAGGCAAAACAGATGGCGGACTCGACGAAAGGGCACGCCTTAAGAGGGGCCCGAAGGACGCCGATGCCGGCAAGAACCAAGAACCGAGGTAGCTCGAGTCTTCGCCGCGCGCAATGTGGAATGAACTCTCGCCCAAGCAACCCCAAGCAGGGCCGAGATAATCATCGATAAGGGTCCAAGCTCGCAGGGGTGGGACCCTCACAAAAGTTGAGCGGTTGGGCCAACAAGGCAGGAGACCGAGAGCCGGCAAAAGAACCAACCCCGGGCCGAAAAGGTGATAAGGAAGGAACGTTGTACGCCGGAACTCGGACCGAGGAAGGTGACAGAACTCTAGCAGGTATGGGTTGGGGCCCGATTCGTCCAGAAGAACCATTCCCACCTCGAAATAGAGGCGCCGACCTTTCGCTCCGAAGCTCGCCCCGAGAACCCAATAAGAAGCTCTCGGGTAACGAGTACGAAGAAACTCCTCTTCCTCGGGGGCGAGCATTGATCCGGGTCTAAGGAAAGGCCTATTTCTATCCATCGAAGAGGAACTAGAACCTAAGAGCTACAAGGCTTTACGTCAAAAGGGAGGAGCATATAGAACAAAAAACCCGAAAACCGATCTTAAAGGGAAACTCGAAAACCGAGGAATGGGAAAAGTAGATAAGAGACCGAGGATATCTAAACGGTACGAAATATGCCGTAAAAGAGTAAAGAGAAGGACGGAAAATACCTGCGTGAGTACGAAGAAGGTGACTTGAACAAACGAAATGGAGAACAATGGAGTTTTTACGGAAGAAACTTGGAGCAAGTTCACAACAAAATTGTAGGCGGGAAATAATGAAAAACGCAAACATGAAGCAAACACTTCATATAAGAAGAAGGAGAGGGAACGCCGGGGGCAGTTCGGTCTTTGAACATTGACACGATGGGAAATGCACAGAATGACGTAGGAGCATTAAATGTGCACGCAAATCGGCACTCGGAGCGGCGGCGCGACGGCCGCACCCTTTCCAATCGACAAGCCGTGTGTAAAGTAGTAATGATGGTGCTTACGGAAAGAAGACCAAACGACTTACCCACGAGCAGGGGACTAATCACGTAAGTCCGAGGCCGCCCAATGCGCCCTCGGCCGACAAGACCCAGGGCACCACGCAGACTATCATAAAAAGGATTGAGCCGCTGCATCAGAAGCCGGGTTGGCTGAAGCACTGGCCCCGGTCACAAATCGGGCCAGGGGAATCATGCACCTCGGCCGCTCAGAAGCCTGAACAGCCGAGCTGGGGGGCAACTGTTACGGACCGGCCCAAAAGCCCCCGAGTCCATAGCATGGCCCAAGCGGAGCCAGGAGGCGTAATCCGCTAATCATAGCAGGAGATCCGAAAATCTCGGCTAGGCAGAATCCACCCCTATCATATCGGCCTGCCGAGATACACGCCCCATTAATGACACGTCCCATTAATGGCGTATCATCCGATATCCGCCCCATTAATGACACGTCCCATTAATGGCACATCTCGGATATCCGCCCCATTAATGACATGTCCCATTAAAGGCGTATCATCCGATATCCGCCCCATTAATGGCCCACCATTAATGACGTGCCCCAGATATCGCACCAGACACCTCTATAAATACAGAGGGCAGGTAACAAGGTGCACACATTCTAACCTAGACTATTTACATACGCCTCACCGTGCACACACACCACCCCTTTGTCGTGTACGGTGATCCCACGCTCTCTTGGTTATCTCCTTCATAGATATCCAGCCACCTATACATCCAAGATCAATCTACCAAATTTCTCTACTGACATCTCGTGTTCTATACCTCTCGAGAAGATCATTCCTTTTTTCTTATCAAGATTCTTCTTCTTCTCCTGTTTTTCAATATAAAATTTCAAACATATACTTCGTTTCAACCTCTCAGTTCATTGAAGATTTGGAAAAGCAATAAACTATTTTTCGGATAAAAAAAACTCTGAAGTAGAGGATCAATTTAACATGGGGAGAAAAAAATTTGGGAAAACCATTTTTAGGGCCCTTTTTACCAAAAAATCCCAAAAAAATGCCCAAGAGTATGAAAACCTCAAAAAAGGCCTCAAGAGTCTGAAAATCCCAGAAAATGCCCTTCAGAATTTATGGAGTTTTTAATGGGGCTGATATGGTTGTTAGCGGAGTACATATATAGTTGTTAACTGGGCTGATTTAATTGTTAAAAAATGAGTTGTTAACAACTAAATCAGCCAAGTTAACAACTATATCAGTACCCCGCTAACAACTATATCAGCCTCGTTAAGAACTCACGTTGGGCCTTTTCTGGAATTTTTAGAATCTTAGGCCCTTTTCTGGAAATTTCAGAATCTTGGGGCATTTTCTGAGATTTTCAGAATTTTGGGGCCTTTTTAGGATTTTTTGGTAATATGGGCCCTAAAAAGGATTTTCCCAAAAAATTTAGGCCGAAGTTGACCTAAATTTAGGCCAATTTGGTCTAGCGAGCCTCAAAATGTCGGTCTCCCTCTCTTCACTAAATGAATCTTCCATCCTCCAGGCCCACCAAATGGTCCAGCTGATGCGGCTTGCATCCGCTGCAAGCTTTGGTCTGCTGTGTCCGCTGCAACAGAACTGTGTTTTTTTTAATGCAATAATTGTGTAACTTTGGCTTTTTTTTAAAAAAAAAATGTTTTAGGATACGGACTTGTACTAAAAAGATACTTCAGGATACTAATTAGTGTTAGAAAAATGCTTTATGATCTTAAAAAAATATTTTAGAATCTTGAGAAAATATCTTAGAGTATATTTTTAGTATCGATCAAGATTTAGAATATTTTTTTAAGATCCTAAAATATCATAAAATATTTTTTTAGTACATCATATCGTACACTATCATTTTAGTATTAGTAAGCATCTTGAAATCTTTTTATAAGATTTTTAAGTAATTTTTCAAAATAATATTTTTTGTCAAAGCTACAGAGTTTTTACGATGCTGTTGCAAGATCCTACAATTATTTTAGGGTATTGACTGGTATTAAAAATATACTATAGGATATTTTTTTAAGATTCTAAAATATTTTTCACATGTGAAATTCCTCTTCTGCCCTTCATTAATCCTCCAAAATGACATCTTTAACATTGACCAATTGACAAAAGTTGTGTCACATCATCTCTAAATTCACAAAAGTAAATTCCATTATTTTTCTTTGCTCAAACAGGATTATAATGTCTAACATTGACGAGGAAGGAAAGAGTTCTTTGTGGTTTGAGTCCAGCGCCATAAAATTCCTATTGAAAAATACTTTAGAATGTTAGATATACTTTTGTTCAAATAAATATTTAGGAGTTAACAATGAGGTTAAAAATGCTTTAAAAATACTTTAGGAGCAAAATTTCTCATGACAAATAAACACTTCAAAGGTGAAATTGAATCACAAAATAATTTCTTTATGATATTAAAAAATTATATTAAGATCTTGAAAAAATATTTCACCGACTGGTACTAAAAGGATACTTTAATAATACTGATTGATACAGATAAAATATTTCATAATCTTAAAAAATTATTTTAGTATAATGACTATTATTTTAATTTTATATACTCAAATCCTGTCACAGCAAGTAGGGCGCTTTCTTATGCTATGGAACCATCTAGACCGGTTCTAAGTGGTGAGATGGGCAATGCCAGACATATGGCACATTTAATGGTAACGGGTAGAGGGCTTTCACGTGCTACTAAACAATCCAAATTGGTTCAAATGGTTAAATGGGATCTAACATCTCAATTTTTTTTTAAAAGAGAAAATATCATTGAAGTCTCAAGGAGAGAAAAATATCAAACAAGTCTCTATAGACTTTTTTGATATTAATTATAGAATTTTAATATATAAAAATATCATTATTAAAATGATTTTTTCAGAAGGAAATTTTAACAACAAGAAAAGTCATTACATGAAAACGAGACTAAAGATAGAGGCCGTAAGGTTGAGACTTTTTTTATATTTTTCTCTTCCATGGGATCTCACTGATATTTTCCTTTTTGAAAAAAAAAAATATAAAACTAAATAATATTTTATGAGTGATTAATTCATAATAATTAAAATTTATCATATAATTACTTAGTATAAGAATAATTTTTTTAAAATGAGTGTTAAAGGAAAAATGTAATTTTTATTTTTTTAAAAAATAGCATAATTTATTAAATATTGAGGAAATTTTATTTAGATTAAATATATAAAGAACGTATATTGTTTTGCTGTTTTCTTCTTCCAGTTTGTGGTCTTATCAAAAAAAGAATTTCAAACTACCTTTTATTTTCTCCAATATCTCTTAGCTCGTCTTTTCAAAAATATTCTAAAAAGATCAGCTTCCTTTTTTTGTTACTGACATTCTGAAAAATTAATAAATTTATTAAAATGATAAAAGTAACTGATGTGGTTTAATATTATAAATTAAAATGTTAATGAAGTTAAATTTAAATTTTGAAATGTCGAGGGTTATTTGTAAATAACCAAAGTTCAGGGAGTTTTCTATATCACTGTTCAAATTTCAAGGAGATTTTATGAAATTAGTAATTTACACAAAGATACCACTTGTCTTCTCATAATCTAATGTGGCATTTTTCATTAAAAATATAATGATCATTTAATGGTAGGGAGTTAATAGTTAAAAAATAAAAGGTCAAGGGTTTAAATATAAACTTTGATATGTCAAGGGATTGTATACAACCCCAAGTTAGGAGAGGTTTTATATAATTTAGCCTTATGATTATTGATTTTCCTTGACATAATTGACTACAAAGTCAAGAAAAAGAGAAGAAACTCTACTGGTCTCAGACTCTTGATCCTCATTATCCGTAAATTGTGCTTGTTCCTCTTCATCATGATCTGGATAGGGAAACCCGTTGTTAAAGCAGACGAACTCGAAAACCCAGATGCTTGATGTAGAGATCCCAACAATAGCGAAAAGGAATAACGCAATTCGGCGAATCACACCGGACTGAGGAAATTCGCAAGAAAACGCCAATGAACTCGGAGTTCATTGGAACCTGGATAAAAGTTAAATCAAAAATCAAAAGACCTATCACGACTCGGATGTGAGGTCTGGGTTAAAAAGCAAATACACCCCGACATCTTAGAGACCTGAGCTACGGGGTCAGGGGGCAATCACACGGACCTACATTAGGTCCATTTACCGCATAGCCCAACAAGGGGCAATCCGTATCGTAATCCGCCTATAATAAAGGGAGATCCTAATGGACTAACATATAATCAAGGATCTCAACCTAGGTGTGGCGGCACAATACCTGGGTTATAAGGCGCACAGGGCCCATAAGTCCAAACTCTAAGGTAATTTCTATAAATAAGAAGTAAATCTAAAAGGTACCCAAGTTATTTCTATTCTCATTTATTTTTCAGCCATCACTATGCATATATACCACCTCTTTTGGCGAAAGCCTTCAGTAAAGGAGAGAGCCTTCAGTCTCGTGCACAGTGATCTTCTATTCTCTTGGGTATCTAACTCATAGATATCTAGGAGCAAGTTATCTGATCCAATATCAATACACTAGTCCAAAGAGGACTAGACATTTGTTGTTCTTATATAGAACACTGAATTTATTTAATATGTCATGTAAAGCATTAAAAAGGGATCAAAGAAAATTATAGGATTAAATATTGTTCTCGACAACAAATTATAGGATTAGATGTCATAAACTTACTTTTCTTAAAAAATCGGTTTATGAATAAAGCATTAACTAAAGTTATACCTCACATTTGTTAAAATTGAGAGGGGTTTTTTTGTTTGAAAATAATTATAGATAAAGATATTTTTATCTCTAAAATTTGCGATCCAATGTTTGAAAAAACGATACCAGGGGATATAAAGTTTTGGTCCAATTCTTCGTATGTGGTATCGTCTATTCCAGACTTTTATCAATCACACGTACCAAACAACACAAATGACTCAATTCCTGACCCAATCCGAATCCTACATACTAAATTGGGAACCAGTTTTGGGGTCTATCTTTTGGATAGGCACTGTTTACCTAACTCTTTTGGACGGTCCAGATATGATTTTGTTAAACTGGTCATTTTTAAATTAAAAAAAAATAGTATTCATATTTTTGAAAAAATATTAGTTAAGATATATTTTTTTAAATTCTCTACCTATTAAAATATTTTTTTTAAAAAAATAGAAAGTAAAAAAAAAAAAAAAAAAAAAATATGGACCATCCAAATGGACAGTCCATCTGAAATAGGCAAATGTTTGGGTAGGCCTCCAAACTAGATCCCCAAACAGGACATAAAGTGGAAGAGTGATTAATCGTAAAATTGACAATTATTTGAAAAATTAAATCTACACATTTAAGTTAGTTCTGTTTATTATAAAAAATAATGAATTAGATAGAAATTTTAATTGAAAAAAAAAAAAAATTGATGTAAAACATAAATAAGGAAAGAAGATTATATTTGGAACGATGATTTTTTTGTTTTTTAGCTTTTTAAAGAAAATAATACCATCTTAAAAGTTAATTGAGAAATTTATTTAACTTACTTTATATGATAGATTTTTTAGGACCATATGAGATTTTCCATTTAAATCGGAGACTTTTTGATAGGCCAATACATTTTTCTGAGATACGCTTCCCTCATCGTTAGGTGTGAGCAGAGACGGAGCTTGAGAAAAATATTTGGAGGGCCAAAAATATATTCATTAACTAATTACAAAGAAAAAAATATTTGGGGGCCAAATGTATAATTTTTTTGGGTCAAATGTATAAAAAATTTCATTACCATTAAATTTTTAGGACAATTTTTTTTTTTTGGGGGGGCATGTAATCAAAAAGATCTGTCCCCGGGTGTGAGTATGGTGTCCAAATGCCCAATATGCCTGCTCAAGCCCAACAAAAAATTGTCCAGCCCTGCCCTAAAAAAGTGGCCCAAGAAAAATTTGGGCGCTTTGAAATCAAGCCAAGAATCGGAAGTAAAGCATCGGCGGGGTCCCGCCCGCCCATTTGGCCCCGCCTAGAAAATTAAATATATTTAAATAAATATTGTTCTACATATATTATTTTATTTAAAATATATTATATTATTATGTCTAAATATATTATATTATACTTTAGCTATCTCCAAATTCTATGAACTATGAACTAAAATCTTTAAAGAACAAGGCAAGACGTACTACTTAGGCAAGGGAAACCTGCCTTACCCAGCCGAAAAATGGTTAGGGCTTTTATCGAAAGCGTGCATCGGCCGCAAATGCGGTTCGTTCATTCTTTCTGAAGTGGCATCGGGCAAGGGTTTCACCCGCCCATGCCTACCCCTACTGATCATCTTACTCACAAATCACGATGTAATATGAATAAGGGTTTTACCTTTAAATCAAATTTATTATTTATTTTCGTCATTCTATCTCTCTCATTTTTTAATCTTTTTCTTTTTCTTCTCAAAATCTTATATCCACCCTCACATTAAGGAAATAGATGGTTTAGATTTAATATTTTATAAATTTATTATTTTAAACAAAAATATGCTTAATATCTTATCCAAATAATTATTATAAAAGAAATATTACCTATACAATTCATAACAGACAAAATTTAAAAAAAATATATGGTTTATAAAAAATATAATAATATTTTTATAAAATATTAAATTTAAATCATTCCTTTTTATCTAAGGGTTGAGATAAGATCTTGATAAGAAAATATCATAAAAAATATTCTAAAAAGATCAGCTTCCTTTTTTTTTCTTATCGACATTCTGAAAACCTAATAAATTTATTAAAATGATAAAAATAACTGCATGTGGTTTAATATTATAAATTAAAATGTTAATGGAGTTAAATTTAAATTTTGAAATGTTAAGGGGTTATTTGTAACTGATCAAAGTTTAGGGAGTTCTCTATATCACTGTTCAAATTTCAATGAGATTTTATGAAATTGGTAATTTACGTAGCATGCCACTTGTCATCTCATAATTTGATGTGGCATTTTCCATTAAAAATATAACGGTCACTTAAATGGTAGGGAGTTAATAGTTAAAAATGAAAGGTTAAGGGTTTAAATATAAACTTTGATATGTCAGGGATTATATACAAATAACCCAAAGTTAGGAGAGGTTTTATATAATTTAGCCTCATAGATGTTGATTTTCCTTGACATAATTGACCACAAAGTCAAGAAAAACAAAAAGAAACTCTACTGGTCTTGGACTTTCGATCCTCATTATATACTTAACATAAAAAAAATGTCTCTCTTGATTTTATTTATGAGGAAGCTGCAAGAAATTGTAACATCTTTGATTCTTGATATAAGACTTAGTTAAGTAATTTTGAAAGATTGAGAAAAAATTAGAAAAATTACTTAATTATAAATCCAATAGTAGAAGATTTTTTTTATTTTATTTTTTTATTTGTGGCGTGAAAGTTGTATTTTGTTGGAGCACAAATTCACTATATACCCCACATCAATTTAAAATTCTCCAGTCAAAGTGGAAATTAATGAAGACGTCTTGAATGGGTTCAAAAAGAATCTTCTCAAGGTTATAATCGTCCTTGATCGAGTCAATTTAAAAATCTCCAATCAAAGTGGAAATTAATGAAGACGTCTTGAATGGGATTCAAAAGGAATCGCAAGGTTATAATCCTTCTCCGTGTGTTATGCAAGTGCAAAAGGCATCTGCACTTTTCGTCCTCTTGTATAAGCATGAATACCTAACACTTACTTCTCAATTTTTGTTGGTGAAAATACTTTCAGGATAGAAATATCAAAAGATAAGAATCTGTGTAATCAATATGCATAATCTGTAAACATACTATAGTACTGTACTAAGAAGAAAACCAATAAAAACTCACAAGACTGCCGAATATGGAATGAACTATGAAGAAATCCGGCCCAACTTTCGTTGTGTCCTTAAGATAATTTTGCTCCCTCTATGTGGATGCCCAAGGATGATGAGCAATTGTCTCCCGGGATAGAGCGGATTATTCGTCTTCGAAAGATGGCTCTCTCAATCAAGCCCAAGCGAATCCAACGAGTCGCTTTCGTAATCACACAAACTATGTCTACGTAATGTAATATGTAGAGAGGAATGTTTGAGATTAATTTTAGATCTAGTTTTTCTATATCTAGGATTTTCAATCTCTGATTTTCTGTCACTAGCACATCCTATTTATAGATGAAGGAAATTAAAAAGATGGACACCCGTTGGCGAACCGACGCGACTGTGGCGAACTGACGCGACCAGTGATGGTGAACCATTGGGACTTCTTATTCATAACCTATGGGATTTAGATCCTAAAATCCAACAATCCCCCACATGGATAAGAAGTTAGTCCATCACGACCAAATGCAAATGATCATGTATGCAAAGTGCGATTCCTCTACGAGCAGCAACTGCATCGAGATAGGTAGGGGTTACCTTTGAACCTTCTCTAGTAAAAACCTATCGGATATACTGGTCAATCTGGTGACGCGCTGTCTTGAACCATCGACCTTTTAGCGTATACCAAGACAATAGGAGTTACACAGTTGCTCCTCTAGCATCGTTGGTTCTCATGCTGTGTCCATTTTGGCCTTGGACACCGCCTGGTTTTGTGAGTGTTCTAGAGAAACGGCCGTTTTAAATTCTCATAGAAGCGGCCCGCACTTCACACTCACATAGGTGATTCCTTGTAATGTAAGTCATCATACATCATCTCGAACACATCGATTAAGAAACCATTAAAAGCTTTAGAAGCTTACTCTTTATATATATGCACTTGTTTTGTCTAGGAATGAGTATGAGTTTAAAACTCCACAGTGTTAACAGTCGATTAAGACTTAGTTGTCTCTTTGAACTTAGTTCGTGGGATCTCCACTCTACTAGGTAGAGTTACCGCGATAATCAAACATATGGAGAGGCTATGAGCTCTCCCGAAGCACCACTGAAAGAAAGGCTATCGATAGTGAAACCGAATCCGTTCACAAACTACACTGGGAATTGGTTGACCTTCCTCTTGGCAATAAGCCTCGAGGAACTAAGTGGGTCTTCAAAAGGAAGATGAAAACAGATGACACTATTGATAAGTACAAAGTTAGGGCTGGTAGTAAAAGACTACAAACAACGTGAAGGCCTAAATTACTTTGATACCTATTCACCTATTACAAGAATTACATCCATTCGGATGTTACTCACGTTAGCAGCTTTGAATGGGTTGGAATTACATCAAATGGATGTCTTTGTTTTAAGATTGTTGGTGAAAATACTTTTAGGATAGAAATATCAAAAGATAAGAATCTGTGTAATCAATATGCATAATCTGTAAACATACTATAGTACTGTACTAAGAAGAAAACCAGTAAAAACTCACAAGACTGCCGAATATGGAATGAACTATGAAGAAATCCGGGCCCAACTTTCGTTGTGTCCTTAAGATAATTTTGCTCCCTCTATGTGGATGCCCAAGGATGATGAGCAATTGTCTCCCGGGATAGAGTGGATTATTCGTCTTCGAAAGATGGCTCTCTCAATCAAGCCCAAGCGAATCCAACGAGTCCGCTTTCGTAATCACACAAACTATGTCTACGTAATGTAATATGCGAGAGAGGAATGTTTGAAATTAATTTTAGATCTAGTTTTTCTATATCTAGGATTTTCAATCTCTGATTTTCTGTCACTAGCACATCCTATTTATAGATGAAGGAAATTAAAAAGATGGACACCCGTTGGCGAACCGACACGACTGTGGCGAACTGACGCGACCGGTGATCATGATGGTGAACCATTGGGACTTCTTATTCATAACCTATGGGATTTAGATCCTAAAATCCAACAATTTTCCCTCACTTAAAATTTTCCCTTTATTCCCTCATTCATTAATGCAAGAAAAAACTAAACAATAAGGTCAGGGGCATTTTAGTAACATATTAACTTATTTTTTAATAAGTGTGAAATGGTTGACGTTTACTTATATATGAAGACAGAGCTAGGGAGTATGCATTTGACTAAATTACATTATCTAAGTTGTTCCATTAAATTGATGAACTTGTTGGATACGTTAAATTGATTCTTCCACTTGTTTACAGCCCAATGCATCCCTTTTTCAAATATCTAAGGGCGATTAGTGTGATTATTAATTAGATTGAAGACCTTCTGAAGTTTCTTAGCGTAATTTCAGGGCAATACTAATGAACGTTGTGAAGTTATTACAAGCAAAAGTTATAAATAATACGAGTACATGTTAATTTACTTTTTAAATATAAATGTGAATGGTTGACGTTTAATAATATATTAGTCATAGTTGTTCAAATAAATTAAAGAAAACGGACTACAATTTTATGTGATAGGCAACTATATTTTATGCTAAAAGTTGGAATTGACGAACTTGTTGCATACATTAAATTGATTCTACCACAAAATTCCAATGCAATCCTTTCAAATATCTAAGGGTGATTAGTGTGAATGCGTGATTATTAGATAGAAAACCGTTTTTCTTTTTCTTTTTTTCTTTTTTTTCGCCCCAACTTACTTCCGAAGTTTCTTAATGTGATGTCAAACACTTGTGAATGGCAATGGTTGTGAAGTCATTATAAGAAAGGCACTTAATCTAAATGCATCTTATTGTTTCTTGTTCATCGCTCTGCCTTTTTCAATATTCGACTAGAATTTGTGTTATTGCGTGTAAACTTATTGCATACTTTCTCGTATTGTTTCTCTTCCATTTAGTCAATCGATCAACTCAACTTAAGTTGGACGCATTGTATTGTTTCTATTTCAACATTCTCTTTTGTCAAAGACTGATTGAAATTTGTGTTATTGCCTATACCAACTTATCACATACGTTTCTTATATTGTTTTCATATCATTTTGTTTGGGTCAGGTCAACTCAACTTGATTTGGATGCATTGTTCTGTTTCTAGTTTTGAAAGATTGACTGGAATTTGTGTTATTGTGTATCATTATCACACACGTCTATTACATTGTTTTCACACCACTTTATTAGAGTCAGTCAACTCAACTTAATTTTGGATATGCACACATTATTATATGTTGCATAATTCATTGTGTAGATTAAATATTTAATATTATATATGCTTTTTAAATATTAGCTAAGTTGTTTAAAAGATAAATATATCATTAAGCACTTTTTTATGCGAGTGAGATGAATTACAACTATTATATTATGAGCTATGTTGTTTAAAAGAATATATGTAAAAATTGAGACTTGTGGTTAAAGATGGAGGAAGTAATTTTTAAACATTGGTAGGTATAACCTTTATTTATAAGCCTCAAAGATCTAGGTCACTAATCATAAATTTCATTACAATGTTTAACGTGTGATGAAAATAATTTTCTTTTCCTATATATTTATTTTAATTTTAAAATCAAATATATTTTAAGGCCAAATATTCGTTATGGTGCTTTAAATAAAAAAGACATGAAATAATTTTTTACTACGGACAGGAGGTCTTAAAATAAAAGGAAAGAAAATAAAAATATTTTCTTAACAAGCTTTAAAGAAAAGTAGACATTGAATGCGGGGATCTTAATGTCTCCGAGAGCTACGCAAATAACAAAGATTAAGATAATATTACTTTCGAAAAAAAAAATAGATAAAGAAGATTTCCTCAAGAAGAGGTAACTTAATCACTATATTTTTCTTGACTAATCGCAGTCTAGGATTTTTAACCCTTAACTTTTGTTTGTTTTTTTGGTTTTTTTTGGCCTGGCAGCCCTTGACTAATCATTTAATATAAACAAGTTTGGTATATCCTTAAGATGCGAATGCATCAAAATGAACTTATTACAATTGGTTATATACTGTTGCCACTTTTCCTTTGATTTTTATTGTTTATTTAATTAATTATTTTTTTCATTTATGCACAGTGATGTACACATAGCATACATCACCGTGCATGTCTTCGTCTGCATGAGTCCCTTTCACTACTTGTAAATCAAAAAGAGAAGTCAATGAAAATAGCAGAAGTTAGGCTAATTAAGAACAAACTGAAGTTCCTATTTAAGCATCACCATTTCAATATATGAATCCACAAAACCATTCACGTACACTCTTCAGCATAACCATGGCTTTTGCCTCCACTTCTTTTTCATTTCTTTCCAAATACTACCTTCACCCATTATTCCTTATCATCTTCCACATCAACCTGCTTTGCTTCCAGCATGTCAGAGCTACATCAAATGAGACTGATTATTTGGCATTGATCAAGTTTAAAGAATCAATAACTGATGATCCTAAACAAATCTTGAGCTCTTGGAATAGTTCACAACACTTCTGCAACTGGAGTGGAATCACATGCAGCCGCAAGCATCAGCGAGTCACAGAGTTGAATCTGGAAGGTTATTATCTTGGTGGGATCATATCACCTCACGTTGGCAATCTCTCTTTCTTGAGAAATCTCTTTCTCACAGACAATAACTTCCATGGAGAAATCCCATCAGAGTTGGGACGCTTGTTCAGGCTAAAGACACTTTCTATATCAAACAACACGTTGACAGGTGAGATTCTTTCGAACTTGACGAGTTGCACAAAATTGAGGATCTTGCATTTGTCAAAAAATAATCTTATTGGTAAAATTCCTTATCAGCTGGGGTTTCTTCAGAAGCTTGAAATTTTGAGACTTGGTCTCAACCATTTGAATGGAGAAATCCCAATGTCCATATGGAATCTTACTTCCCTCACCCATCTTGAAATAGGCCAAAATAACTTGGAAGGAAGCATACCAGAAGAGATAGGCCACTTGAAGAAGTTGATGAATTTTTCATTAGGATTGAATGGTTTGTCAGGTCCTATTCCTACTTCGCTTTACAATCTATCATCTCTCACTAAGATATCACTAGCAGAAAACCATCTTAATGACAATCAACTTCCAAACAACATGTTCTCCACACTCACAAGTTTGAAATATTTTGGCATACATGGGAATCAAATTTCAGGTTCAATCCCAAATTCTATCTCAAATGCATCTTCACTCCTACTTTTTGATATTTCTTCAAACCAATTTTTCGGTCAAGTTCCCAATCTAGGAGACCTAAAAGATCTATGGTGGCTTAGTTTAGGATATAATACTATTGGGGGCAGCTCAAAGAGGGACCTTGATTTCATCACATCTTTGAACAATTGTAGCAAACTCGAAAAATTAAGTTTGGCCAGCAACAAATTTCGCGGCACTTTACTCAACCCCATAGGAAATTTGTCTACCCAACTCACTTACCTATATCTGGGTGGGAATCAAATATATGGTACTATTCCTGATACTTTAGGAAAGTACACAATTTTAAGTGGCCTGGGCCTCGAATACAACAAACTCTCAGGCACCATTCCAACTTCATTTGGGAATTTACATGAAATAAAAATATTAGTTCTGGAGGGAAACCAACTCTCAGGAGAGATACCAGCTTCCTTAGGAAACCTTAGTGAATTGATTACGCTAAGTATTTCTGAGAATATGCTTGAAGGAAAAATTCCTACCACAATTGGAAACATGAAAAGTTTGCTAAGCCTAGACCTTTCAGAAAATAATCTCAACGGAGTTATACCCTTTCAGATTTTTGGCCTTTCTTCTTTGTCCATTTTATTAGACTTATCTTACAATTCATTGAATGGATCGTTGCCTATTGAAGTAGGAAAACTTGAAAACCTTGGCACTATGGATATCTCTAAAAATAATCTTGTTGGAGAGATTCCTTCAACCATAGCAGAGTGCACAAGTATGGAATCCCTTAATTTGCAAGGGAATTCCTTCATTGGGCCCATGCCTTCTTCTTTAGCTTCGATGAAAGGTCTTACACATTTAGATATATCTCAAAACAACCTATCTGGACCAATATTAATCGGCCTACAGAACATTTCTCTTCAATACTTAAATGTTTCCTTCAATATGTTTAATGGTGAAGTGCCAACAGAAGGCGTTTTTAGCAACGCAAGTGCAGTATCAGTGGTTGGAAATATCAATCTTTGTGGGGGCATTTCAGAGCTACACTTAGCACCCTGCCCTGAGAAAGCTGTCACACAAAGAAAAAACAATTTGAAGCTCATAACTATAGTGATTTGTGTGGCTTTTCTTCTGTTATTGATATTTTTGCTTAATTTCTATCGGAGGCATGAAAGAAACAACAAAACACCTTCAACTTCACCTACAATTGAACATTTTCCCAAGGTGTCATATCAAAATCTACACATGGCAACTGAAGGTTTCTCCGCCAACAACTTGATTGGATCCGGAGTTCTGGATTAGTATATCAAGGAAGGCTAGAATCGAAGATAAAGTTGTTGCAATAAAGGTATTAGACCTTCAAAAGAAAGGAGCTGAAAAGAGTTTCATTTCAGAATGTAATGCATTGAAAAACCTAAGGCATCGGAATTTGGTTAAAATTTTAACATGTTGCTCAAGCATTGATTACAAGGGACAAGAATTTAAGGCATTGGTCTTTGAGTACATGTCAAATGGAAGCCTTGAAAAGTGGTTGTATTCTGTGCAAGAAAATGCATGTCGGTCAACATTGGATATTCTTCAGAGATTAAATGTAATTGATGATGTTGCCTTAGCACTACATTATCTTCATTATGAAAATGAGCAACCTATAGTGCATTGTGACTTAAAGCCCAGCAATGTCCTTCTTGATGATGATATGGTGGCTCATGTAAGTGATTTTGGACTAGCAAGAGTGCTTGCTACCCTTAATGGCACTTCCCAAAAACAAACAAGCATATCCAGAATAAAAGGGACAATTGGCTATGCCCCTCCAGGTACAATTTATTATTATGTTGGCTTGAAGCTCTTGTAAATTCCATTTCATTTCCTAAATTATTTTAATATTTTATTTTGTTAGTTTCACAAGGAATTTCTAAATATTAACCATAGTCTAACATGTATATTTCAGAGTATGGAATAAGTTTTGACGTATCAACACAAGGTGATGTATATTCTTTTGGTATTCTTATTTTGGAAATGTTAACTGGAAAAAGACCAACAGATCAAATGTTTGGAGTTGACTCCAATCTTCATAGCTACGTCAATTCTGCATTTCCAGACAATCTTTTGGAGATTGTGGACAGAGCTCTTGTGCCCCAACAAATACAACAAACAACAATAGAAGATGGAGGAGAAATTACGGTGGATGCGGTGGCTTTTGTGCATCCCAACCATAAGAAGACTCTAATTTCACTATTTGAGATTGGACTTGCTTGTTCAGTCCAATCTCCAAAAGAAAGGATGAACATGATGAGCGTATTAAGGGAGCTAAATCAACTTAAAAATGCTTTTGGTCTTGGGGAACAGGTTGAAATTGACTGCAACAAAGATTATTGAGCTTGAAATGCCACTTTAGATGTGCCATTATTGTGAATTTAACGGCTAATAAAATTCCTACGCCATGAACTATATTTCAATCTCGTATCTTCTCTAAGACTCTTCTGTTGTGAACAAAGAAAAGTAAACCAATGTGGTTGAATAAATTATTACTTTGGTTTTGTGAATCATGCAACTATTTCATTAACTTCTAATTTTAAATCGCTATCAGCAACATTATTATGGGCTGCTATATTACCAATTTTCTTCTAATAACTGTCTTTCTTGGGGCCCAACAAATTGCAATTGGTAATAGGAAACCAAATTAGACAGAGCTAGGGAGTATGCATTTGACTAAATTACATTATCTAAGTTGTTCCGTTAAATTGATGAACTTGTTGCATACGTTACATTGATTCTACCACTAGTTTACAGTCCAATGCATCCCTTTCAAATATCTAAGGGCGATTAGTGTGATTATTAATTAGATTGAAGACCTTTTTTTTTCCAACGGACTGGAAGTTTCTTAGCGTAATTTCAGGGCAATACTAATGAACGTTATGAAGTTATTACAAGCAAAAGTTATAAATAATACGAGTACATGTTAATTTACTTTTTAAATGTAAACGTGACTGGTTGACGTTTAATAATATATTAGTCATAGTTGTTCAAATAAATTAAAGAAAACGGACTACAATTTTATGTGATAGGCAACTATATTTTATGCTGAAAGTTGGAATTGGCGAACTTGTTGCATACATTAAATTGATTCTACCACAAAATTCCAATGCAATCCTTTCAAATATCTAAGGGTAATTAGTGTGAATGTGTGATTATTAGCTAGAAAACCTTTTTCTTTTTTGTCCCAACTTACCTCCGAAGTTTCTTACTGTGATTCCAAACACTTGTGAATGGCAATGGTTGTGAAGCCATTATAAGAAAGGCACTAAATCTAAATGCATCTTATTGTTTCTTGTTCATCACTCTGCCTTTTTCAATATTCGACTAGAATTTGTGTTATTGCGTGTAAACTTATTGCATACTTTCTCGTATTGTTTCTATTCCATCTAGTCAATCGATCAATATATCCATATAGTTAAAGATGGAGGAAGTAAGACTTTTATTGAAATAACCCATTTATTAAGGTCAAACATATTTTTATATTCTTTAAACCAAAAAAAGGACATGAAATAATTTTTCAATATTGGTAGGTATAACCTTTATTTACAGGGATATGATATTGTCACTACCTATTTTATGTCACTACTAAATCATTACCACTTTTTTACCGTTAGATCATAATCTTATCTACATTTATCATTTCTCTTTCCTATTGAGATTTCTAATGGCGAAAAAGAGGTAGTGACTTGGTAGTGACATAAAATTGGTGATAATATCCTATCCCTTATTTATAAGCCTCAAAGATCTAGGTCACTAATCATAAATTTCATTACAATGTTTAAGGTGTGATGAAAATAATTTTCTTTCCTATATATTTATTTTATTTTAAAATCAAATATATTTTAAGGCCAAATATTCGTTATGGTGCTTTAAATAAAAAAGACATGAAATAATTTTTTACTACGGACAGGAGGTCTTAAAATAAAAGGAAAGAAAATAAAAATGTGTTCTTAACAAGCTTTAAACAAAAGTAGACATGAATGTGGGGATCATAATGTCTCTGTGAGCTACGCACATAACAAAGATTAAGATAATTTTACTTTCAAAAAAAAAAAAAAAAAAAAAAAAAGATAAAGAAGATTTCCTCAAGAAGAGGTAACTTAATCACTATATTTTTCTTGACTAATCGAAGTGTAGGATTTTTAACCCTTAACTTTTATTTGTTTGTTTGTTTGTTTTTGTTTTTTTTGGCCTGGCAGCCCTTGACTAATCATTTAATATAAACAAGTTTGGTATATCCTTAAGATGCGAATGCATCAAAATGAACTTATTACAATTGGTTATGTACTGTTGCCACTTTTCCTTTGTTTTTTATTGTTTATTTAATTAATTACTTATTCATTTATGCACAGTGATGTACACATAGCATACATAACCGTGCATGTCTTCGTCTGCATGCGTCCCTTTCACTACTTGTAAATCAAAAAGAGAAGTCCATGAAAATAGCAGAAGTTAGGCTAATTAAGAACAAACTGAAGCTCCTATTTAAGCATATCACCATTTCAATATATGAATCCACAAAACCATTCACGTACACTCTTCAGCATAACCGTGGCTTTTGCCTCCACTTTTTCATTTCTTTCCAAATACTACCTTCAACCACTATTCCTTATCATCTTCCACATCAACTTGCTTTGCTTCCAGCATGTCAGAGCTACATCAAATGAGACCGATTATTTGGCATTGATCAAGTTTAAAGAATCAATAACTGATGATTCTAAACAAATCTTGAGCTCTTGGAATAGTTCAAACCACTTCTGCAACTGGACTGGAATCACATGCAGCCACAAGCATCAGCGAGTCACAGAGTTGAATCTGGAAGGTTATTATCTTGGTGGGATCATATCACCTCACGTTGGCAATCTCTCTTTCTTAAGAAATCTCTTTCTCACAGCCAATAGCTTCCATGGAGAAATCGCATCAGAGTTGGGACGCTTGTTCAGGGTAAAGACACTTTCTCTCTCAAACAACACATTGACAGGTGAGATTCCTTCGAACTTGACGAGTTGCAAAAAATTGATGATCTTGCATTTGTCAAATAATAGCCTTATTGGTAAAATTCCATACCATCTCGAGTTTCTTCAGAAGCTTGAAGGTTTGAAACTTTCTATCAACAATTTGAATGGAGAAATCCCATTTTCCATAGGGAATCCTACTTCCCTCACCTATCTTTCAATAGGCCAAAATAACATGGAAGGAAGCATACCAGAAGAGATAGGCCACTTGAAGAAGTTGACAATTTTTTCAGCACATTTGAATGGTTTGTCTGGTTCAATTCCTACTCCACTTTACAATCTATCATCTCTTACTATGATATCACTAGCAGAAAACCATCTTAATGGCAATCAAATTCCAAACAACATGTTCTCCACCCTCACAAGTTTGAAATCTTTTGGCATAAATGGGAATAAAATTTCAGGGTCAATCCCAAATTCCATCTCAAATGCATCTTTCCTCGTAGTTTTTGATATTTCTTCAAACCAATTTTTCGGTCAAGCTCCCAATCTAGGAGACCTAAAAGATCTACGGTTGCTAAATTTAGCATATAATACTATTGGGGGCAGCTCAAAGAATGACCTTGATTTCATCACATCTTTACAAAATTGTAGCAAACTCGAAATGTTAAGTTTGACAGGCAACAAATTTTACGGCACTTCACTCAACTCCATAGGAAATTTGTCTGCTCAACTCACTTCCCTATATCTGGGTGCGAATCAAATATATGGTACTATTCCTGACACTTTAGGAAAGTACACAATTTTAACTGGCCTGGGCCTCGAATACAACAATATTCTCAGGCACCATTCCAATTTAATTAGGGAATTTACGTGAAATAAAAATATTAGTTCTGGAGGGAAACCAACTCTCAGGAGAGATACCAGCTTCCTTAGGAAACCTTAGTGAATTGATTACGCTAAGGTTTTCAGAGAATATGCTTGAAGGAAAAATTCCTACCACAGTTGGAAACATGAAAAGTTTGCTAAGCCTAGACCTTTCAGAAAATAATCTCAATGGAGTTATACCCTTTCAGATTTTTGGCCTTTCTTCTTTGTCCATTTTATTAGACTTATCTTACAACTCATTGAATGGATCATTGCCTATTGAAGTAGGAAAACTTGAAAACCTTGGCACTATGGATATCTCTAAAAATTAGAGATTCCTTCAACCACTGCAGAGTGCACAAGTATGGAATACCTTAATTTGCAAGGGAATTCCTTCGTTGGGCCCATGCCTTCTTCTCTAGCTTCGATGAAAGGTCTTACACATTTAGATATATCTCAAAACAACCTATCTGGACCAATATTAATCGGCCTACAGAACATTGCTCTTCAATACCTAAATGTTTCCTTCAATATGTTTGATGGTGAGGTGCCAATAGAAGGCGTTTTTAGCAACGCAAGTGCAGTATCAGTGGTTGGAAATATAAATCTTTGTGGGGGTATTTCAAAGCTAAACTTAGCACCATGCCCTGAGAAAGCTGACACACAAAGAAAACACAATTTGAAGCTCACAACTATAGTGATTTGTGTGGCTTTTCTTCTGTTATTTATATTTTTGCTTACTTTCTATTGGAGGCATGAAAGAAACAAGAAATCACCTTCAACCTCACCTACAATTGAACATTTTCCCAAGGTGTCATATCAAAATCTACACATTGCAACTGAAGGTTTCTCTGCCAACAACTTGATTGGATTCGGGAGTTCTGGATCAGTATATCAAGGAAGGCTAGAATGAGAAGATAAAGTTGTTGCAATAAAGGTATTGGACCTTCAAAAGAAGGGAGCTGAAAAGAGTTTCATTTCAGAATGTAATGCATTGAAAAACCTAAGGCATCGGAATTTGGTTAAAATTTTAACATGTTGCTCAAGCATTGATTACAAGGGACAAGAATTTAAGGCATTGGTCTTTGAGTACATGTCAAATGGAAGCCTTGAAAAGTGGTTGTATTCTGTGCAAGAAAATGCATGTCGGTCAACATTGGATATTCTTCAGAGATTAAATGTAAGCTATGATGTTGCCTTAGCACTACATTATCTTCATTATGAAAATGAGCAACCTATAGTGCTTTGTGACTTAAAGCCCAGCAATGTCCTTCTTGATGATGATATGGTGGCTCATGTAAGTGATTTTGGACTAGCAAGAGTGCTTGCTACCCTTAATGGCACTTCCCAAAATCAAACAAGCATATCCAGAATAAAAGGGACAATTAGCTATGCCCCTCCAGGTACAATTTATTATTATGTTGGCTTGAAAATTCCATTTCATTTCCTAAATTATTTTAATATTTTATTTTGTTAGTTTCACAAGGAATTTCTAAACATTAACTGTAGTCTAACATGCATATTTCAAAGTATGGAATAAGTTTTGACGTATCAAAAAAAGGTGATGTATATTCTTTTGGTATTCTTATTTTGGAAATGTTAACCGAAAAAAGACCAACGGATCAAATGTTTGGAGTTGACCACAATCTTTGTAGCTACATCAATTCTGCATTTCCAGACAATCTTTTGGAGATTGTGGACAGAGCTTTTGTGCCCCAACAAATACAACAAACAACAAAAGGAGATGGAGGAGAAATTACGGTGGATGCGGTGGCTTTTGTGCATCCCAACCACAGGAAGACTCTAATTTCACTATTTGAGATTGGACTTGCTTGTTCCGTACAATCTCCAAAAGAAAGGATGAAGATGATGAGTGTAATAAGGGAGCTAAATGAAGTTAAAAATGCTTTTGGTCTTGAGGGAACAGGTTGAAATTGACTGCAACAATGATTATTGAGCTTGAAATGCCACTTTAGATGTGCTATTATTGTGATTTTAACGGCTAATAAAATTCCTCACCTCATGAACTATATTTCAATCTCGTATCTTCCCTATATATATTGTGAAAAAAGAAAAGTAAACCAATGTGGTTGAATAAATTATTACTTTGGTTTTGTGAATCATGCAACTATTTCATCAACTCCTAATTTTAAATTTCTATCAACAACATTATTATGTGCTGCTATATTGCCAATTTTCTTCTTATATAACTGTCTTTGTTAAGGCCCAACAAATTGCAATTTGTAATAGGAAAAGAAATTAGACAGAAAGTAATTTTTGCCCATTGGTACAAATACGCCTAACTTGATATTTAAGAAAAGCGGAGAACAAATAGATCATGTTTAATTGGTCCGAAAAATGAAAATAAATAGAAGCGTATCTTGAAAAGCAGAAGTCAGATCCATCATTAATATTGATTACGTTCGTATATGAATATAGGACACAACATTCATTCTCTTTCTTTCCATTTTGCCAAGTCACATGGTACCAGAGCCGGGGTTGTGCCCTCTCTAAAATATTTTTTTCTATACACATTTTTTAGGTTTTCTCATTCTTCCCCTTTTTTTTCTTCTCATTTTCTTGAGACCTATTCTCTATTGATCTTTTTTTTTTTCTCCTCATTTTCTCAAGACCTATTATCTTGATTAATCCTTTTTTTTCCCTCATTTTCTCGAGCTCGATTGATATTTTTTTCCTTGTTTTCTCGAGACCTATTCTCTCGATTGCTCCGTCATGATCGATTTTGCTTCCGCCCACCCCTGGTTGCTTCACCGTCCATCGCAACAATTTCTTCACCTGTTCGTTCTATGCCTCTGGTGTGGAGCTCTCACCATATTTAGAGAGGGAGTTAACTTGGTCTCCCTCCAAGAGAGAGTTAACAGTCTCTCTCTAAGAAGGAGTTAACATGATCTCATTCTAGGTTTTAGAGTTAACTCAAGTGGGTTACTCATTGTATGGGCGTATTGCTTTTTTGTGGTTCACATAATATGATTCTTCATCTTTTTTTTCTCCATATTATTTCTTCTAATCATTTTTTTTTTGGTATTCTGATTTATCTTCTAATTAATCACTTTTGTTAACCGTTTGGTGTTGGTTCTTGATGAGACCTTTGGAGTATTTTTTGGTCCCCATGTGATCGTTTGGTGTTTGTCTCTGACGAGACGTGTGAAGTATATTGTTAGGTCTCTTGTGAGACCGTTTGTTGCAGACATATTTACAAAGCCACTTCATCCTACTTGGTTTCATGAACTCAAGTCCAAAATGGGCATCCAAGACATCCATACTCCAGCTTGCGGGAGGTGACAGGGATTACATAGGAAATTGTATATTGTATTATGATTTATAGGAATCCCTGATTTGTAGGGATTAGGAATAATCTTCATTAATAGTCATTATTAGATTTCTAGGAATCTTTGATTTGTAGGGATTAGGAATAATCTTCATTAATAGTCATTATGAGCCATTACTATTGAGGCTCTCTTATCTTGTATATATATGTAACGTTCCTATATGAATATAGGACACAACATTCATTCTCTTTCTTTCCATTTTGCCAAGTCACAATTTCAGCCTTGAGTCTTGGGCAACAGATTCATGGTTACATAATCCGACATGATTTTTCTTCAGATATTTCTTTGGGTAACGCCTTGATCACAATGTAATGCCAAATCCGGGTCCTTAGACATGTCTCTGAGAGTATTCAATGCAATGGTGGAAAGAGATAAATCTCTTGGAATGCCATAATATCCGCTTATGCGCAGCACGGGCAAGGTAAAGAAGCCGAAAATTCACCTGAGATCAAACCAGATGAGGCTACCTTCACTGCAGTTCTTTCTGCTTGCAGCCATGCAGGTTTAGTTGATGAAGGTACTCGTATTTTCTATTCAATGGTGAAAAATTATGAATGCATGCCCAATGTAGATCATTTTTCTTGCATAGTGGACCTTCTAGGTCGCAGTGGACATCTTGAAGAGGCAGAAAGAGTAATAAATGGAGAGCAATTTGGCGCACATTCTAACATATGTTGGTCTTTGTTTAGTGCGTGTGCAGCTCATGGTAATTTAAGACTTGGAAGGACGATTGCTAAAATGCTGCTGGAAAGAGAAGGTGACAATCCATCAGTGTATGTGCTTTTGTCAAATATATATGCTGCAGCTGGGCATTGGGAAGAAGCAGCTAATCTCAGAGATTTAATGAAAATGAATGGGACAACCAAGCAACCTGGCTACAGTTGGATTGGTGTTTAGGACTAGAAAGATTCAGGTCTTCATTGGTGTTTTGTAGATTAAAGATGATGCAATTAGTGAAGATTCCCTCGAGCTTTGTTTTGTAGCCCTAAAGAAAAAAAAAAGGGAAAATCGTGGTTTGGTCTCAAGGGGGGGAAAAAGTCTCGGTCTATAACTCACTCTCTAAAAACTTTTAAGGGACCTTAGTGATATAGATTTGAACTGTGGAATTATCTGTTTGCTTCCGTTGTTTAGTGCTTATGCAGTTAGTGAAGATTCCCTGAGGTTTTGTTTTTGAAGTCCTAAATACAAAAGGTGTCTTGCTAGGGGTCTAGTAGTGTGTTGTGAGGTGTTTAGAGTCACAAATGGCACATGCATTTACCAAACATTGAAAACGGAATTGGACATTGGAGCGGCGGGGGTTCGAAATTGGTTGTAACATCTTCCAATATAGACAAGTAGGAGATTGGTTGTAACATCTCGAAGTAATTTATAAATTTAAGACTGTCGATTTTATCAATTATAATTTTTATTTAAAACAACATATATTATTATAATCAAGACATAGGAGTATATAACAAATTTAGTTGAATGATATTTGGTCAAAAATCTTAACATTATATTTGGTTTTTTAATCATTGTACTGTAATGAATTATATATAGTTTAATTTAAGGTGAATGGTCAAAAATATTCATCTAAATATCTCATAAATGCGCCAGCCGCCTGACACCATATAAAAACTTTCCATGCAAAAATACCCTTATACTTTTCTAAACAAAGTAAAAATGTCATTCATGTTAAATGCTACCACTTGATCTTATTTATAAGTCTATTTTGACTAAAAATTTTGGTTCTTATTATAAATCTATTTTCAGGGTAATAAATGTGTTTTTAACTTTTTTGCCTCTTTTAATTGTAATAAACAAAAAGAATTTATTTATGTTGACTTTTGAAACCAATCATAAATAAGGAAAAAATTGAAAATTTAGCTCATAATTATTGAATTAATCAACTCTCCTTGGTCTCAAAACTGTTAGACCAACAATAGAGAGAAAGAGAAAGAGAGGAAGAACAAAAAGTTTACAGAATATTTTCCACTCGCTAAAGAAAGTAAGTAATAACATCAATAAAACTTCTTATGTGGTTTTCAACTGTTATTTGTTTGGCAAAGAATTTAGGAAGAATCATGTGTAAATCTATTTGAAACACCTAAATCTAAAATTAGGCCTGTATTTTAACAAATTTCTAATAACGCCTACATGCCTTATTAGAGATCTATGAACGTTGTTAATAGACCGTAAAACCCCTTTATAATTTTTTAAAAAAAAAATTTGAAGATTTTTAATTGAAAAATTCCTATTACCTAATTCTAGAATCCAGTAAGCATTGGGATCTTTTTGCCAAATAAATACCATATAAATTTGTAAAACCCCTAATAAAATTATCTTTTTGCCCTTACTTTTAAATAATAATAAAAAACTAAAAATACCCTCACCGGATAGCCGCCGCGGGCCACCCGGTGAGGGGGGTGGAGGTTTTTTTTTCTGTGGGGTTGGGTTTTTTTTTAATAAAAAAATTATATTCATTAAAAGTATGGGGGTGGGGTTCAACCCCCAACCCCCCCCCACACATCCATAGAGTCAAGTGACCCATTTGGTTCCTTTAATATATATATATACATACATATATTGACAAATATATATATTCTTCTTAACATTTTTTCAACGACATTTACAAAACTTGCAACGGTATTTACAAATCCAGTAACGTCATTTACAACTTTTTTTTAAGTTTACATTTTTTTCCTCTTTAATGCCTCAAAGTTAAAAAAAAAAAAAAAAAAATAGTATTTACAAAACTTGCAACGGTATCTACAAATGCAATAACGCCACTTACAAATTCAATAACGCCATTTACAACTTTTTTCAAGTTTACATTTTTTTTCCATGCCTCGAGTAAAAAAAAAAAAAAAAAAAAAAATCAACGTATTTACAAAACTTGCAACGGTACTTACAAATGCAATAACACCATTTACAATTTTTTTTTCAAGTTTACATTTTTTTCCCTCTTTAATGCCTCTGAGTTAAAAAAAAAAAAAAAAAAAAAAAAAAACGGTATTTATAAAACTTGCAACGGTATTTACAAATCCAAAGGTAACACCATTTACAAATTCAATAACGCCATTTACAACTTTTTTTCAAGTTTACATTTTTTCCTCTTTACAATTTTTTTTTTAAATAAGTTGTAAATGGCGTTATTGAATTTGTAAATGGTGTTACTGATTTGTAAATACCGTTGCAAGTTTTGTAAATACCGTTGATTTCTTTTCCCTCTACAAATTTACAAATTTTTTTTTAAAAAAGTTGTAAATGACGTTATTGAATTTGTAAATGGCGTTCTTTGGATTTGTAAATACCGTTGCAAGTTTTGTAAATACCGTTAATTTTTTTTTTTTTTTTTACTCAGAGGCATTAAAGAGGAAAAAAAAGGTAAACTTGAAAAAAGTTGTAAATAACGATATTGAACTTATAAATACCGTTGTAAATTTTGTAGATATCGTTATTTTATTTTCTTTTTTTACTCAAAAGGCATTAAAGAGGAAAAAAAATGTAAATTTGAAAAAAAGTTGTAAATGGCGTTATTGGATGTGTAAATACCGTTAGATTGACTCGAGACTTAACTCTATTATTTTTTAAAGGGCCCTATATTATTAAAACAAATAAAAATGTCTAACTTTTTAAATTTACTTTACTATCCTCTTCTAGTCGCTCACCTTTGAGTCCCTTGAGGCGGAGATCCGTTATGGTCGATGGAATTCACGGTCTCTCAAGCCCGCTCTCACCATTCCGAGAGACGATAATCTCTCTATCATTTCATTTCTCTTCGAAATGTTCCCACCAAACCCGCCTAGTTTGATGCTGATTCCTCCCAATCTCCATCCTTCGCTCAGCTCAAGTCCTTTGTAGTGAAAGTCTCCCATGACTTCTGAGATTTGGGCATCAACAAAAACAACGTCTTCCTCGTTTGCTCCCAACACCATCCTCTACCCTATCTCGTTTCCTCGGCCTCCGCCCTTGGCACCATAGCCCCCCGGTCAACCCTATCTACACCATGGCGGAGATTTCCAAGCGGTGAAAGATTCCAATCCCAATCTCATGATTCTCGTTCCTGAATTGTGGGAGAAAGTGAAGGGTTTCAACCTCCCCGCTTATTTTGGGTTCCCAAATCCCTTCCCCTATCGTGCCGAATTCGAAGATTACGACCTTCGATGAATTGCTTGAAATTGCGGTCACCAACGGAATTTCCGGTGAGTAATGTCAAACTTTCGGTTCCCGAGTTTTCATAAATGTGTCGTGATTGAAGGTATCTATTCACAATTGCTTACTCGTTCTTCGATTCCTCGACTCCGATCGAATAAACTTCGAATGTCTTCTTCAGTCAGGCGAGACTAATCAGGGAAAAGGGTAATAAAGTAAATTTAAAATTTTGGCATTTTTATTTGTTTTAATAATGTGGGACCCACTTGAAAAGTAGTAGAGTTAACTAGTTAAGTCAATTTAAAGTTGATGGTATTTTTGTCCCAATTTTAAAAGTTCATATGTAGTTTTAAACATTTGATGTTGAACGCTCCTCAAAATAAAATACATGTATATTTTTACACTTTTAACGTTGTTAATTTAATATATAATATAATATAAGGAGTTTACACTTCTCATGTTGCATAAGAAAAAGAAAATTCCTACGCACACATGAAATAGTGGGATCCACATTTTTATATTTAAAAAAAAAAACTCAAGAATGAAAATGGTGGGACCCAAATTTTTTTGTATCTATGACATGAGGATACATTTCTCCTACAACATGAAAAGTGTATTTCTCATAATTATAATACTAGTATATTATAATAATATGATATATTATTATAGGGTTAAGGTGCGAGATTTGTCAACCAACTATTACCCGAAAAGCGTCGGCACAAAAAACAATTGAATGGACCAAATTGGCCAACAAATTAAATTATTAAAAAATGAAAAAAAAACCCAAATAACTATTTTTTAAAAAAATAACTATCACTACTACGTTAAAATATGAGACACTGGCATAGGACGGTGGCGGAGACGCTAGAGAAAAGAGCGGTTAAACTTTCTTGTTGGATAAGGCAAACATCAACAGAGATGAGACTCATGCGAGCAGGCGTTGTGGTAGCGACGGTTGCTGTTTGTGGCATCGGAGGGACACAACCAAGGTGCCAGGTGCGTGTCGGTCGAAAGTTGTGAACTGCTGGATGAGTTCAAGAGGACGAGTGGAACACCCAGTAACAATGGAAGCTTTGGAGACACTGACGTCGCCGACACTGTGACAATCAATGAAAGACGGAGACACCAAGACAGTGATGGGGTAATAGTCTGTTGGCGAATCTGCTTAAAATTGTTTTTTTCACTTTTTAATAGTTCGTTGGCCAATTTAGTCTCTTCAATTGTTTTTGTGCCAGACGCTCCTCAGGTAATAGTTGATTGGCAAATATTCACCTTAACCCATTATTATATCACTTAGTGTGCAAGGAAGGCACCGCACTTAACATCCAATGGCCCAACTCCCCACTCCCCATCCATTATACATACACATACCCATTCATTCATTTAGGAGCAAGAGTGAGCGAGAAAATAGAGCGAGAGGGAGATGGAAGGAAGGTGAAGATGAGAAGAGGGAGTTTTGGAGTAATTTTGGCAATTATTTGTAATCTAGAAATAAAAGGTAAGTCTGAATATTATTTTATATATTTGTGAAGTATAAATATTCTTTGATATATTTATGAATTTTTTTTTTACATATTTGTCAATTATGTATAATTGTAAATGAGTAATGACTATCTTTTATTTAAAAAATAATAATAGACTAAATTATATGTATATGTGTATCAGACTACATGAATGAAGATCGGACTAGATGAAGATTCTAAGAAGTGGACAACTGGACATCTTTCAGTTGTTCAGAAGGCCAATACGACCATTCGGAAGGAAGAATCCACCAGTAGAATTCCAACGAAGGATGCAAGGGATATTCAATGACTTCGATTATGTCGTTGTTCATGTAGATGATATTCTTGTGTTTAGTCGAAATAAGGTTGATCATACAAGGCATTTACTTGAAGTTCTGAAAAGATTTGATCAGAACGGAGTAATTATCTCTAAGAAGAAGATGGAGATAGCCAATAGAGAGATAGATTTTCTCGGAGTAACAATCGGAGAAGGCAAACTGCAGTTGCAGAAATCCCTGGTTCAGCTTTATAACCAGAGGAAAAGAAAATCAATTTGCAATCGCAGGTGGTTGGATTTGCAAAATCTGTTTTATGAAAAGAATTTAAATCCTGTTTTTGAGACAACTGAAGGGATTAAAAATTTCTGATGCAGGTTTATTGTCCAGGTTAATCAATACTCTCAACGATGGCAGCTAACATCAGCTTGAGACCTGACTACAGCAAAGGAAAGGGAGCAGCTTCAAGTGAAGCAAAACCCGCAATTTCCTCTCAAAAGGCGCAAGCCTCTAGTTCAAAGAAACATCAGGAAAATGTTTCTAGTTCTAGTTCCAGGTCTGTTCGTTTTGCAGGTGAAGACATCCTGAACGAGAATATCTTTAATGTGCTCAACGCATTAAAGAAGCCCAAGAGGAATTTCTCTGAGAAACAGAGAAAAGCAAAGACTACCCAGAACGTTAGCGGTAAGTTCCCCACTGGAACCCAAGAGAGCAAGCCTAAGGCAAAGCCTTCGGCCCAAGAAATTTCTCTTCCTCCCACTGAGGAGTTCTCTAACCTTAATCTTGCAGAATTGGAGACAGCTTTAGCTAAAGCAAAACCAAAAGCAGATTCCACTATCTCGAGATACGAGAAAGGAGATGCGACCGACACCTCAAAATACAAGAAAGAGGATGGAGGACAGCAGGCCAGCTCACCCACTGCCTTAAAAGCACCTAAAGCAGGGACCCGGATTGCCTCCTTTTCTCTCTCCCTCAGTATCCCTCAAGCAGTACTTTATAAAAAAAAAAAATATTTTGTCTTTTTCGAAAAAGACAAAAGTAAATCTCTTTGATTTTAATGAACAAAAATACTCCCTTATTTATATATAAATAAATTCTTTGATTTTAATGAACAAAAATACGATATTTGTTTCAAAAATTCATAAAATACGATATTTTAGTCTCAGATCCCATCATCACAACAAGTAGTATAGGGCTTTCCTATGCTATTGAACCATCTAGACCCGTTCAAGCAGTGACATGTGGCACATGTATCATTAGCGTGGAAGCAAATAGAGGGCTTTCCTATGCTAATGATGAACAATCCAAGCTGGTTAGATGGGAGACGCCACCATGTGGCACATCTAAGATTAACGTGGATGGAAGTTTCATCATGAAATCAAGGGAGGCTGGTATCGGAGGGCTCATTCGAAACTCGAATGGGCAATGGATCATTGGTTTCACGGCCGGTTAAAGTTGAAATGATTTTACATGCGAACCGTTAGCTATCAAGAAAGGATTCGAGCTTGCATGGAATGAAGGATGCCGCAACGTTATCTATGAGACAGACTCGACAAGCTCTCTCAAACTGATTAAATGGGATAGCACTAATGCCCATGTGTTTAGAGAAGTTATAGGAGAAATCCGGAAGATCGTGAGAGGAAATGGGAAACCAAAGTCGCGAGACTATCTTGCAAAATTTGGATCTAGACACCCATATTATCTTGTTTATGGACGTCCCCTCTATATACACTCATGAAGCAATTGGAGGCGATGCTAGTGGAACTTTCTACTTTAGAAAAAATTGCAAACTAAATCTTATATTAAAGACTTCTAAATACGATCTTGTACTCATAAAAATACCAATGTCAATTAAATGTGATATATCATGTACAAAATAATATATGAAATTCCTATTTTCTTTGATAGTTAAAAATTTAAGTTCACAATGAATCCTAAATACTTGAAAGACACAGTTAAAAATTTGAGAGTTTAAAATACTTGTCATATATTTTTTATTACCTATACGGGGAATCAAAGCTCAGATGGTGAGAAAGGCCTCTTAAACCGTCTTATCTTTTGTGTTTGTTTTTTGTAACACTATAATTGGATCTTATATTAAAAATTAGAGGTAGTATTTTGTATTAAATGGTGTCATCTACCAATGTCAATTGTATGTGATGTCTCATGTACAAAATAACATGTGAAATTCATATTTTCTATGATATAAGATAGTTTGACTTGTAGTTTTTCAGTCTTGCAAGTTTTCTAATTTTTTTTTTTAAAAAAAAAAAATCTTAGTGTCTCATTCATAACTCGTCCCATGTGTCACTAACGATGTGATTTTTCGGCATCCTTATCAACAACACATCATCAAAAATTTCAACTTCTCCCTTCCTCCTCTTCATTATTTGCAGGACTCTTCACCATCTTCTTCCTCTACCTCCCTGCTTTCTCTCTTCTCAACCAAACTCTTCCAACATTTAGAAGGATTAAATATTTTTTTTTCCCCAAAAAAGAAGTATGAATGTGTTATAAAACCTAAGAACCATTAAATAATAAATCAAATTTGTAGATTTTAATTTGGGATACTTGAATTAAATTCACCACGCTTATAATTATTTTCTTAAATATGTAAACTTTTAAACATTATTATAAATAAGTCTATCCTTAGTCCAGATGAAGTCTTCGGAGGAAATAAGAGGAATCATAATATACAGCAAAATTTAAAATTTATTTATTTATGATAAAGTATTAAATAGAATTAATTGTTAATATAAACACCATATTTTTTGTAATATTTTTTCTTAATGAAAAACAAGCTCCCCAAGCCTATGGCACTTCTCAATGCCCTTTTTTTTATATATATAATATTTAAATTATTAACTCACATTCCATTACAAAAGGACGTGTACGTTTTTGCAAACAAAAATGTTGAGATCAAGTTAAACATAACGTTTCAAGCATACCACAGAAGGATATATTTGTAATTGTAAATATGCTGCACTAGATAATGTTGTCAAAATCGAGTTTATACGTAGAAACAAAAGTGGTGATAGAGATGTAAATTGTAGAAACGACACGAAACGTAAAATTTTTACTACTTAAAGTAAAACTACAAAATTATATACACACATATATATGTACACATGTACATAGATGCCATCATTGGCAGAACCACAAAAAAATTTTAGCCCGGGTCAAAAAATAAACTTATTTGAACTACTCCATTTGTTCCTTATTATAAGGTACCAACTAACCAGTGTATTTGGTCAATTTTATAAGGCATTTTTTTGTTTTCAAAGAGCATTAAATATATTTTCTCATGTATACTCATAATTAAAAAGGGTAGTGAGTGAAAGTAATAATTAATATGATATTAGAATTTAGTGTAATTAGTAGGGAAATATTAAAAATTACTTAAATTTTAAGACAAATTTAATGACTTTAACTGTTTTTATTGGCTTGTGAGAATTGTTAATTGGTGCTTTATAATAAAGACAAAACGGAGTATTTACTAAATAGTATCACATAACATTGAAAATACAAATAAATAATAACCAACAATTATAAATCAAAACAAGATATAAGATGATACTAACCTCTTTGGCTCTCAAACAAGCATTTTACTTTTATCTCACAACCCAATGAGTAATGAACCAAACATTATTCCTATAGAGAAGATAAAAAATTAGCTAGGGCTAAATTATTGGCAAAATAAAATAAAATATATACATACACACACTAACAAATTTTAAAATGTCAGCTCGAACCAGCTAGGCCTGCAAAAGGGTAGTTCCTCCACTGCATACAATACATATTGTATGTATGTATTGTATATAGGTGTAAATATATACACACACATGTGTGTGTATGTGCATATGAAAAAACATAAATCAGTACGCAATGAGCAACTTGATTTTTAAAATATATAAGTCACATAATTATATAAACCATAAATCCAAAAACACAAAGAGTTCAACAACTCCTACAACCAAATTTCAAAACATAAAAAAAATAAAACATCCTAAATTATACCAGTTGATTCAAATCAAATACACATCAACTTGCATGTTTTCAATGTGTTATTCTCTTATTTTTATAACAAGTTCATTTACAAAACTTGAAATCTTTAAATTATAATCATTCATAGGATCGGATCTGTCACTTCAACTTTAATTAAGCTTTTCTCATTATCGGCATCAACATATAAGTTGTTTACATCTTCTCAATCTTCTTCATTTTTCACTATCCAATCATCATTGAATGCAAGATAATCAAAATTATATGCATGAAAGTTTTGAGCTTTTTTTTTTTTTTTTTTTTTTTTTTTTTTTTTTTGCCCAACTTGAATTGACCATCACAAAGCAACATCATTCATATTCTTTTGATTTTAGGAAAATGAAAATAGGGTTTTTATTATTTTTCTGTTTTAACTAAAAATGATAAAAACGTAAGTTTTATTGTTTTTAGACGTAGTTTTTACGAATTCTTACTTAACATAGTTTTTACTTACATCTTAACACGTATCACTTTAGTAAAAATATAAATTTTTTACATTTTTACACTAGTTTTTTACAACAATAGTTGGCACAGTATCAAAACTCCGTAAACTTGATCTAATGATTGTTTCGGGGTCAACGTGGTGGAGGTAGACTGAAGTCACCGCTTCCTTCTCAACCTTTTAAAGGTAAGGACGTAAATATTTTTATAATATTTAAATTTTTAACTACTATTCATTACTAACCAATGAAGGAATAATTTAATATATTTAAATTAATTTTTAATATAATTTACTTCAACATCTCATTAATAATTTATTTTTTAATCAAACAATGCTCTTTTCTCCATGCGAGTGAATGGTAATTAGTTCATACTCTAGTTTTATATTGAATCATCACGCAAAGTTTATGAAACAAATATCACCAAAAATACATGAGTCTGTGGAATTATAAATACCATATAAAACAAAAATAAAAATATGAATTTTGCCTAAAAATATAGATAATGGGTATTATTAAAACAATTGGAGTGGTAGACGGCGGAGTGGCTTGCGGCGGAGTGCGGGGAGTTGATGCAGTGTCTATCGGCGGGCTTGGAGTTGGGGGGCTTTATTGGGATTCTCCCATCTTAAACTTACTTTTCTTAAAAAAATCATTTAATTTATAGATCATTAACTAAATATTTGAAAAATTAATTTCTGCGTATTAAATGGGCCTTTAATATTTATCCAATGAAATTCATTAATATAATAATATTAATATTTACACCATATCTTCCTATATGTATTAATTTATTTTAAATGTTTAGATTTCAAAATATTCTATGGATTCTATCAACTAAAAGATATGTTCAACAAAAATTTAAAGTGTTTGTTGGGAGTAAAGATTTAAAAAATGATTCTAAAGATGTGTTTAGTTTGAGGGGAGGAGAGATTCTGACTAAATTATCCTTTCCTCCTTTTGCTTAACCCCTCACTCTCACTGCTTCACAAAACCGGCACCGCCACTTGGCCAAGCGGAGCGGTGGTGAAGCCAGAGTAAGATGAGAGCAAGTCGGAGGAGTTCCGGCGACAGAGCGCCTCCAGCAAGGCATTATAGCCAGCCGAATTATTATAAATAAGGATATTGAGGGGGTTTTTTTAAAAATAAAAAAAATTATTATAAATAAGGATATTTGTATCCCTAAAATTTGCAATCCAATGATCGGAAAAACGATACCTTGGGAGGTTGGTTCGGTCCAATTCTTCTGATGTGGTATTGTCTATCCTAGATATTTATCAATCACACGTGCCAAACAATACAAATAACTCAATTCCTGACCCAATCTCAAATCCACATACCAAACAAGACCTAAAGTGGTAGAGTGATTTATCGTAAAAGTGACAATTATTTGAAAAATTAAATGTAGAAATTTAAGTTAGTTTTGTTTATTATAAAAGTAAGGAATTAGATAGAAATTTTAATTAAAATAAAATAAAATAGATATAAATCATAAATAAGGATAGAAGATAATATATTGGGAACTATGAAATATTTTTTTACCTTTTAAAGAAAATAATAGTACCATCTTAAAAGTTTGTTGAGAACTTTATTTAACTCACTTTATATATGATAGATTTTTAATGAGATTTACAATTTAAATCGGATACTTTTTTATAGGCCCATAAATTTTTCTGAGAAATGCTATCCTCATCATCTTGCTCACGATATAATATGAATAAGGGTTTTACTTTTTAATATCAAAAAACCGTTTTACTTTTAAATCAAATTTATTATTTATTTTCGTCATTCTATCTCTCTCATTTTTTATTATTTTTTCTTTTCTTCTCAAAATCTTATATGCACCCTCGCATTAAGAAATTGATGATTTAGATTTAATATTTTATAAATTTATTATTCTAAACATAAATAAATAATTGTAAATGCTTAAAATCTTATCCACATAATTATTATTTAAAAAAATATTACCTATACAATTCATAACAGACAAAATTTTAAAAAAAAAAAGTATAATAATATTTTATAAAATATTAAATTTAAATCATTCCTTTTTTTTTTTTTTTTCTTTTTTATCTAAGGGTTGAGATAAGATTTTGATAAGAAAAGATCATAAAAAATATTCTGAAAATATCTATCAGTTTCCTTTTTTCTTACCGATATTCTTCTTCTCCTTCCATTATTTTTTCAATATAAATTTTCAGGCATGCCCTTCGTTTCGACCTCTCAGTTCTTTTAGAAAATTTGGCAAAGCAATAAACTACTTTTTAGATTAAAAAACTTTGAAGTAGAGGATCAAATTTAAGATGGGAGAAAAAATTTAGGCCAAGGTCTCAAAGTTAGACCGACAATAAAGATGAAAAGAAAGAAAGGAAGAACAAAAAATTTACAGAAAGTAAGTAATAACATCGCCAAAACTTCTTATGTATGTGGTTTTCAACTATTATTTGTTTGGTAAAATATTTATAGCAATATTTATTCATGTTTTAAAAAATAAAAAATAAAACTCGTAAACAGCGATGCATTAGTCAAACTCGTAAACAACGATGCGTTGTTATAATTTTATGAGGACTTACTTTTTAGTTGAAATTTTTTTCGGAAAATTTGATAAAAGCTTCTGTTAAAAGATTTATAGATGAGGTGGGATAAAAATATATTCTCTTTTTTGTTTTTTTAAGGGAAACAAAAACGTCTTATAAAAGTTTACCTTCTATTCCTATTTCGGTTGTAAAGGAAATAAAAAGCGTCTTTTAAAGGTTTGAATACTTCCCCTCTCAACGCAATTTAAAACCATGAGTAGTGTTAGGTTCAAATCCAATAATACCTAGGTTGATTAGTTTCCATTATAAATGATATTAGAGTCAAGTTTAGGTCAATAAGACAATGAGGATGTTGGGCCCAAAAAATACCTCCTCGATGCGTTTTAAAATCATGAAGAATGATAAGTCCCAAGCCCATACAAATGATATTAGAGTCAACGGTTTAGATCAATACGTCAACGAGGATGTTGAGCCTAAAAATTACCTTATCTCAATTCGTTCAACGAGGATGTTAGTCTCAAATATAGCTCCTGCTTAACGAATTTTAAAACTGTAGAGGGTGACTAGCCCAAAGCAAATAATATTGAAAATGAGGGGTTGGGATTTTACCTTTGCACTTTTATATGGATTTTCAGTTTGGTCTTTTACATATTAATCATCAATATCTTCTCTATAGACCGTTAAATTCTGTTTTTATTTTTAAATAACACCGTTAATTAATATCTTTTTGTATATTCCTATTATCATAATTCAAACAGCACCAATAATTGTTTTTAATTTAAAATATGTAAATTAATAGTTGTTCACTTATTTGCTTTTTCTATTGCTTAATTCTAAGAGGATTATAAGTCAAAATGATATGAAAAAAAAAAAAAAAAGGTTAAGTAGCAAATTTATTCTAGAAGTACACATCCAAGAGCAAGTTTGCCTTAGAAGTTTTTTTTGGCCTCAATGTAGCCCGAAAGTTTAAAAACGTACCAATTTTACCCTTTTTCGTTAAAAAAATAATATTAACCGTTAACTTCTTTAACTAAAAAGGGCAAAATTATTACGTTTTTATACTTCTGGAGTTACATTGAGCTCAAAAAAAAAAAAATCTTCTAGGGCAAAATTACTCCGGAGCGTGTGTACTTGGTAAATTTGCTACTTAACCCTTAAAAAAATGTAAATAATAGTTCTTTTTTTTTTTTTTTAATGATAGTAAATAGGGAATGCGAAATGTTTTCAAGTGGGGGACTTGTATATTTATGGATTCATATGTTTAGATAGAACAGACAGAAAATCGCACCCAAAATAATTGACTGTGCGACTGTGTTAATTCACAATAATTAATTCTTGTTTTTTCTACCTTTTTTATTTAAATGCATAAAACATAACTACCAGTGACCCTAAGAAATTGTTATTTTAGTTTTAAAAGTATTACTGATTTTTATATTGCGGATTGAAAACATATATTGTTTTTAAAAACATGATTTATCATTTAATACTTTCATATTAATATATTCATAACCTGTATCCACAAAGTTTATATTTTATGATATTTTTGTGTATCTCCATATTTCTATAACTATTTTCTCTCTTTTATTAATTATTTTTGAAAGCTCCCCAAATTAATTTTTTTAAAAATCTTTTTTATTTTAATGAACAAAAATATTTTTTTATTTGTTTCAAAAATTCATAAAATACAATATTTTATGCGAGAGAGCTTTAGTTTCAAATCCTTTCACAGCAAGTAGTAGAGGGCTTTCGTGTGCTATTGAACAATCTAGACCGGTTCAAGTGGTGAGATGCGAAACACCGACACGTGGCGCATGTAATATTAACGTGGAAGCAAGTAGAGGGCTTCCCTATGCTACTGATGAACAATCCAAGCTGGTTCAAATGGTTAAATGGGAAGCACCACCATGTGGCACATACAAGATTAACGTGGATGGAAGTTTCATCATTAAATCAAGGGAGGCTGGTATCGGAGGACTCGTTCGAAACTCAAATGGGCAATGGATCATTGGTTTCACAGAGCCAGTTAAAGTTGAAACAATTTTACATGCGGAACTGTTAGCTATCAAGAAGGGACTCGAGCTTGCATGGAATGTAGGATGCCGCAACGTTATCTGTGAGACAGACTCGACTTCCGCTCTCGAACTGATTAAATGGGCTAGCACTAATGTCCATATGTTTAGAGAAGTTATAGGAGAAATCCGGAAGATATGTGAAAGGAAATGGGAAAGACTAGAGTTGGTTCATGTACTCAGAGAGGGAAACCAGTGCGCAGACTATCTCGCAAAATTTGGATCTAGACATCCATATCACTGTTTGTGGATGTTCCCCCTATATACACTCGTGAAACAATTGGAGGATGATGCCAGGGGAGCTTTCTACTTTAGAAGAAAATTATAAATTCCCATATCTTTATCTGTTTTGATATCCCCATTTGAGTGAAGGAGAGTCCAAGTTCCAAAATAGAGAAGTGTCCGGAATAATATACATGAAAACCTGAAAAAAAGTTGGTCAATGTGGGTAAAACAGTCGTCTATATTTACATTTTTTACAACACTCTTTTATTCGACACCATAAAAACAGTTGTCTAAGTGTCCTAAAAATGGTCATTAAATTTACTTTTTGTAGTAGTGTGTCTAACATTGATGAGGGAGGAAGAAGTTTTTCTTGGCTTAATCTTCCTGATGCAGATAGTTCATGCTTGCAAAAACTTACTAGAGGGATAGCTAATATTGATCAAAGCAAAAGAGAAGCTACAAGGAATCAGATCTTACCACTTGCAGGCGGAGCTCAGATGGTGAAAAAGGCATATGGAAGAGTTTTATATTTTGTGTTTGTTTCTTGTAACATTATAAACTGGATCTTATATTAAAAACTTCTAAATTTGAGAATTAAAAATACTTGTCATATTTTTTATTACCTATACGGGAATCAAGACAATAGGATACCAAACTCCTCATATATCTATTATAAATTTCACAAAGATGTAAATCTTTTAACAATACGTGCTTAAAGATAGAATTTTCGAGAACAAACAAACATAATATGCAGTAAAATTCAAAATTTACTGCTCATGTAACAATATATCAAAGAAGATGTTCTATATGCTGCTTGATATAAATACATGTTAAGTTCAGCATATCTTTGTACATTTTTTACAAAAAAAAAAAAATAAATAAATTAAAAGGAAAAAAAAAAAAAAAAAAAACTGTGGTTCCCTTGCACAATTGGTATATCAAGTGAAAGAAATTCCTCTGAAGTTCAGAAAATTCAAAACAACTCCCTGCTTCCTTGTCTTCCTCTGCTTGGGGGTTTCCACTCCACTCAGCCAATTTCTCAAGCCTGAGAAGATCCATGTAAACAAAAAAACAAGATATGTTATGTTTCTTTATGAATAAAACCCACAAAAAACCTCATTAAAAATCAATTTACCTAAACATCTTGTGTAAATCAGCATCAAACCATTGATTCATAAACAAAATTCCCACCACATTTCACACTTTAAAGGAAAAATCTCAAAGCAAACACTTAAGAATTGTATTTGTATGTATAAGTATAGCCTATTTTTGAATGGAGTGAGAGAACTGTTGTGTGTGTGGGAGAGGGAGAAGAGAGAGGAGATAATCCCTTGATATAAAAGGAAAAGTCACCTACAATTATAATCCCATTAACGAGCCAATAGAAGTACGGGTCTGGTGGCAATTCAGCTTTAGAGAATCAACAAGCACAATGAACTAGATATCTTAGCCAACTGAGGCTCAAAGAATGGAACTCATCTTCCGGAGGCACAAGATTTAGCATTTTTAGGCCAACATGAGTTTGTCCCCTGTTTATTGAGAAAAGTTCATAGCTATTAGTGTATACAACTGATCAATTTTGAGGTCTCACACTAGAACTCACAGAAAACCATTCTTTATTCTCGACTATCTTTCAGAAATTAATGAGGTGTTTGATGATATCCAGGTAGCTATACCATACAAGATAATAGCAAGAAAACATTTTAATGAATCAGAAGTAATACACTTGAAATGTAATATGCTTTGTAGGCTTTAGGTTTGCAAACAAGTACGATGCTTAATTCATGCATCGTGTTTCTTGATTTAATAAGTGGCAATGGCAACTTACATTAAATTTACCCTCCTTTAAGCCTTCGAAACACTCAGCAAGCTCAACCTGTTTCGAAGCAGTTGCAACAAGTGCCTACAGAAAGAGTAGCAAGCAAAATCAACACAACAATGCTAAACAATGTCCTTCAGATGATCTCTCTTATGATGGGAGACTGGTTCTACCTTTTTCGTCTTTTGCAAATCATATTCTATACATTTTATACGATTCAATGACTCATGAAGTATATCCTCTTTCTCAGGCGGAATTGTTGTTGGTTTGTTGACCATCTCAGTGACTGCTGCTTCTAAATTTGCAGCCTCTGCCAAAGTGGGTCTCTTGTTTCCTGAGGGATCAAGAGTTCCTCGGACTTTGATTCAGTTGTCTGGGTTTTGTCAAGGCTTCTTGATTGGCTATCTGTGAACTGAACGACCAAAAATTTCCCAAGGCCTACAAGTGCTACATATATACAAGCTAAAACCCTGAGTATGATTTGAATTACTAAACTTGTAACATAAAGAATCAGCTTCTTCGGTGATCTTCTGGAATTAATGTTGTTTGAATCACCTGTCAGATTTAATTTTCCAGGAACAAGTAAAATTACAATTAATATGTTTGGAATGAAAAAACTTCTGAGTAAAAAATCAATAAATATCCCTCCTACTCAAAAATTACAGATGGCCTTGTATTCTTCTTTCACTGGTTCTGGACCAAGTATGAGCAAGAGATTAAGTCCAGACCAAGTGACAATTTTCCAAGCAAGTTTTAATTATATCTGTTGATGCGCTTTTTTTTTACTTTTTAATGTTGTTCCCCCTTTTATGCTTTCTCCTGGATCAGTTCATGTCTGTACACCAAAGAGGATACATCACAAAAATTCTGTAAATTCGTATTCCTAATAATACAAATTGATTTTTTTATAGTAGAAATAGAGTGCATTAGACTTTGATCTTTTTTATCACTTCTTTTTCTTTCTTCATTTGCTTCATTATTGTAAATGTATTTATTAAGAATCTTTTTTGTTGATTCAAGAAAAACTTGTACATAAGATTGATCCCATTTCAAGTTGCAAATTCCTATCACCATTCTACATGCCGCATCAAGATCGTACTAGATGAATTATCTCATAAAGTAACTGAACTGAACACCCTAATTTGAAAAAGTGGTGCTGAGGAATAGCTTACTAGTTGAACCAGGATCTTCAATTTCTCTGGCAGTACTGGCTGGCTCAACTTGTTTGTACATGCATGGTCTCTCATGCTTTTCTGAAATAAAGTTCAAATTGTATACAAGATTAGATAATCAGTGAATTCAAGATTAAGTTAACCGTACAACTCACAAAGATGAAGACATTCTCCTTGAATATATCATAGGTTATTAAGTATGAAGATATATTGAACACAATAGGCTTCCAATTTCATCACTACTCTTTTCTTTCTTCAATTAAATTTCATCCTTTGAATTAAGAATCTGGTATTTGATAGTATGATATCACTACCCATACATTGATGATTGAACATCAACTCACTTGACCAACTTTGCTGATGCAGAGTGCAAGAGGGTATTTTGTTAAACAAGAACTTGATTAGGAGAATTTAAGATATATACAATTGAAAAAACAGGAAAAAAAAAATCATGCTTGCTGAATTAATTTGACATTCAAAGGGCAATTTATGAGAAGAAACAAAATAAATCTATTTTACTTGAATCTACTAACTACTTTTGTTTTTAAATTAACCAGACTGTGCCATTTAGCCTTCTACTTTGAAACCATAACAACATAATATTTTGACATTATAAAAAATCATTAGTTAACAATTTCTTAAGTATTGTCCAACAAGCTGGCATAATTTTGTTGTAAATATAGCACTTTCTCATTTGTAAATCTAGCCTTTTTCTCGTTGTAAATGGCGTCTCTACGTTCAAAATCTAGGTGTTTAAATGTTCTTTGTAAATATGGTTTTTTCTATTGTAAATGGTCAGATTTTAAATTTTGTTTAAATATAGCATTTCCTGTTGTAAATACAATTTTTTTCTGTTGTAAATAACCTCTCTACGTTCAAAATCCAGGTATTTAAATATTGTTGTAAATATGGCTTTTTTGTTATAAATGGCCATATTTTAAATTTTGTTGTAAATATAGCATTTCATGTTGTAAATCTAGCCTTTTTTTTTATTGTTAATACAAATAATATCAAAAAAAGTCCCTTGGAACTTCTGTATAATTTGGTAATTTTAATGAACTTTTTTGTAATTATTTTTGTCCCTTGAGACCTAACGTAATTTTCCCTAAAAATATAGATAATGGGTCTTATTGAAACAATTGAGTGGTAGGTGGCGGAGTGGCCGGCCGCGGGCTTGTAGTTGGGGGCTTTATTACGATTCTTCCCTCTTAAACTTATTTTTCTTAAAAAATCATTTAATTTATAAAGCATTAACTAATTATTTGGAAAATTAAATGTAGACATTAAAGTTAGGTTGTTTATTATAAAATTGATGAATTAGATAGAAACCATAATTAAATTAAAATAAACTTGATAATTTTTTTGGGAACAATGATTTTTTATTATTATACTTTTTAAAGAAAATGATACCATCTTAAAAGTTTTTTGAGAACTTTGTATATGATAGATTTTTGGGGAAAATACGGAAAAAAAAATTAAAATTGGAAAATCCAAAATTAGGTTTATTACAAGAGTTGATAAGGAAACGACAAAGCTTAATAACCAATTCACAGCCCATTTTTTAGAAAATACCTTATTTAAAATTTTACAAATTTAAAATCTAAAGGGAGCGCACAACACCGAATTATCCTGAAGTGTCCTCTTATTCCTCCAACACTTCAAAATACTTTTTAAATGGAATTTTGGCTTAAAATATTTTGTGGTTTGAGTCTAGTGCCATAAAGTTCTTATTGAAAAATACTTTAAAGTGTTAGAAATACTTTCGTTCAAATAAATATTTAAGAGTTAACAACAAGGTTAAAAATGCTTCAAAAAATACATTAGGAGCAAAATTTCTCATGAAAAATGAACACTTCAAAGGTACAATTGAATCACAAAATAATTTCTTCATGATCTTGAAAAAATATTTTATAGTATTGTCCGGTACTAAAAAGATACACTGATGATACTTATTGGTATAGACAAAATATTTTATGATCTTAAAAAATTATTTTAGGATACTAACTGTTATTTTAATTTTATGTAGTGGGCTTTAGTCTCAAATGCTATCACAGCAAGTAGTGCGCTTTCTTATGCTATGGAACCATCTTTAAGGGGTGAGATGGGCAATGCCAGACATATGGCACATTTAATAGTAACGGGTAGAGGGCTTTCACGTGCTACTAAACAATCCAAATTGGTTCAAATGGTTAGATGGGATCTAACATCCCAATTATTTTTTTTCAAAGGGAAAATATAAGTGAAGTCTCAAGGGAGAAAAAATATCAAACAAGTCATTATAGACTTTTTTGATATTAATTATGGAATTTCAATATCAAAAAAAAAAATTTCGTTGTCAAAATGACTTTTTATATTGTTAAAATAGCTTTTCTTGTTGTTAAAATTTTTATATAAAAATATTATTGTCAAAATGGCTTTTCATGTTGTCAAAATGAGTTTTCTTTTTATGAAAAATTTTCTGAGTATTTCCTCCGAAGTGTAGAATTTTAGAAACATGGAAAATGTTTTTGCAACAGAAAAGTCATTTTGACAACAATATTTTCATGGGGAAATTTTAATAAAAGAAAAAGTCATTTTAATAACATGAAAAGTCATTTTGATAACGAGACTTCTTTGATAGAGGATGTTAGGTTGAGACTTTTTTGATATTTTTCTCTTCCTTAGATCTCCCTAATATATTTTTTTTTTATTCTAAAACTAAATAATATTTTATGAGAGATTAATTCATAATAATTAAAATTTATCATGTAATTACTTAGTATAGGAATAAATTTTTTAAAATGAGAGTTAAAGAAAAACGTAAGTTTTATTTTTAAAAAATAGCACAATTTATTAAATATTGAGGAAATTTTATTTAGATTAAATATATAAACAATGTATATTGTTCTGCTGTTTTCTTCTTTCAGTTTATGGTCTTATCAAAAAAAGAATTTCAAACTACCTTTTATTTTCTTCAATATCTCTTAGCTGGTCTTTTCATGAGTGTTTGTGTATTTAATTTATTTTACTCAATTCCCTCTGTTCATCCCTATTGAAGTTGATGTGTGAATCTTCCTTATTATCCTATTTTTCTTCCCATAAGCTTACTTCTCTAGATCACATGTGTCATTCTCTCTCAAAGTCTCTTCCCCCTGATTGAAAGAAATAATATATATATATATATATATATATATATATATATCCCTAAAATTTGCAATCCAATGATTGGAAAAACGATACCTTGGGAGGTAGGTTCGGTCCAATTCTTCTGATGTGGTATTGTCTATCCTAGATATTTATCAATCACACGTGCCAAACAATACAAATAACTCAATTCCTGACCCAATCTCAAATCCACATACAAAACAAGACCTAAAGTGGTAGAGTGATTTATCGTAAAAGTGACAATTATTTGAAAAATTAAATGCAGACATTTAAGTTAGTTTTGTAAAATTTTAATTAAAATAAAATTGATATAAAACATAAATAAGGATAGAAGATAATATATTGGGAACGTTGAAATACTTTTTTACTTTTTAAAGAAAATAATACCCCGTACCATCTTAAAAGTTTGTTGAGAACTTTATTTAACTTACTTTATATGAGATTTGCAATTTAAATCGGAGACTTTTTGATAGGCCAATACATTTTTCTGAGATATGCTAGATATCCTCATCATCTTACTCACGATATAATATGAAGAGTAAATATTCTTTTTGGCCCAGACAAAAAACACGGACTGCATTTTGGTCCCTTACAAAAAAATCGACCCTTATTCGTCCTTTTTAAGGGAGTAAAAAGGACCTTTTGAAAATTTGTGAGAGATCAAAATGTCAACCAATCGACCTTTATGCGTCTTTTTTATGGACTAAAAAGGACTTTTTTTTTTTTTTTTTTTGTAAGGGACTAGAAAGGGTATTTACTCTAATATGAATAAAGGTTTTACTTTTAAATCAAATTTATTATTTTTTTTCATCATTCTATCTCTCATTTTTTATTCTTTTTCATTTTCTTCTCAAATTCTTATATGGTTAAAGGATTTCTCCAGTCATTGGAGATAGAATTATCTCCAAGTGACCCAAAACTATGTCGTTTTGGATTAATGAATGGTGTTTGAATTTTATTTATTTTTAATCATATAAATTTTACCTTATCCACGTATTATTAAAATTAGGATACGAAACACCATTCATTAATTTACCTAAAATTACTAACAACCCCTTCATTAATTCAAAACTATGTAGTTTTGGGGTCACTGGAGATAACTCTATCTTGAGTGACTGGAGAAATATTTTTCCCTTCTTATATCCACCCTCACATTAAGGAAATAGATGGTTTAGATTTAATATTTTATAAATTTATTATTTTAAACATAAATAAATAATTGTAGATGCTTAAAATCTTATCCACATATTATTATATTAAAAAAAAAAATCTTACCTATACAATTCATAACAGACAAAATTTTAATATATATATATATATATATAATAATAATAATAATAATAATAGTTTTATAAAATATTAAATTTAAAGTATTCCTTTTTTAATCTAAGGGTTGAGATAAGATTTTGATAAGAAAATATCATAAAAAATATTCTGAAAATATCAACTTCCCTTTTTTTTTCTTACCGACATTCTGAAAACTTAATAAATTTATTAAAATGATAAAAATAACTCCATGTGGTTTGATATTATAAATTAAAATGTTTAGTGAGTTAAATTTAAATTTTAAAATGTCAAAGGGTTATTTGTAACTAATCAAAGTTGAGGGAGTTCTCTATCACTGTTCAAATTTCAAGGAGATTTTATGAAATTGGTAATTCACATAGGATGCCACTTATCATCTCATAATTTGATGTGGCATTTTCCATTAAAAATATAACGGTCACTTAATAGTAGGGAGTTAATAGTTAAAAAAAACTAAAGGTCAAGGGTTTGAATATTAAACTTTGATATGTCAACGGGTTATATACATATAACCCAAAGTTAGGAGAGGTTTTATATAATTTAGCCTTATGATTATTGATTTTCCTTGACATAATTGACTACAAAGTCAAAAAAACAAAAGAAACTCTATTGCTCTCGGACTCTCGATCCTTATTATCCGCAAATTGCGCCTGTTCCTCTTCATCCTGATCTGGATGGGGGATATGGAAAACCCGTTGCTAAAGTAGACGAACTTGGAAACCTAGATGCTTGATGAAGAGATCCCAGCAATAACGAAAAGGAATAAAGCAACTCGGCGAATCAATCCGGATTGAGGAAATTCGCAAGAAAACGCTAATGAACCTAGAGTTCATTGAAACCTGGATAAAAGTTGAATGAAAAATCAAGAGACCTTTCATGACTTGGATGTGAGGTCCAGGTTAAAAAGCAAATGCACCCCGGTAGCCCGGAGACCTAAGCTAAAGGGTTGGGGGCAATTGTTATGGACCTCCATTAGGCCCATTTACCGCATGGCCCAATAAGGGGCAATCCGTATCAGAATCCGCCTATAATGAAAGGAGATCCTAACTAACCTATAATCAAGATTATAATCAAGGATCTCAACCTAGGTTTGGTGGCACAATACCTGGGCTATAAGGCGCAAAGGGCCTATAAGTCCAAACACTAAGGTAATATTTATAAATAAGAGGTAAACCTAAAAGATACATAGGTTATTTCTATTCTCATTTATTTTTCAGCCGTCAGTGTGCACACACACCACCCCTTTTCGTGAGAGCCTTCAGTCTCGTGCACAATGATCTTCTGTTTTCTTGGGTATCTAACTCATAGATATCTGGGAGCAAGTTATCTGATCCAATATCAATATACTATTCTAGTAGGGCTAGACATTTGTTGTTCTTATACAGAACACTTAATTTATTTAATATGTCATGTAAAGCATTAAAAATGGATTAAAGATTATAGGATTAAATATTGTTCTCGACAACAAATTATAGGATTAGATGTCATAAACTCACTTTTCTTAAAAAATTGGTTTATGAATAAAGCATTAACTAAAGTTATACCTGACATTTGTTGAAACTGAGAGGGTTTTTTTTGTTTGAAAATAATTATAGATAAAGATATTTTTATCTCTAAAATTTGCGATCCAATGATTGAAAAAACGATACCAGGGGATATATACTTTTGGTCCAATATTCTTCTATGTGGTATCGTCTATTCCAGATTTTTTATCAATCACACGTACCAAACAATACAAATGACTCAATTCCTGACCCAATCCCAATCCTACATATCATATTTTTTGGATTGGCACTATTTACCTATCCCATCTAGATGGTCCAGCTTTGATTTTGTTAAATTGGTCATTTTTAAATAATAAAAAAAATCATTTTTTGAAAAAAAAATATCAGTTAACAGATTATTTTTTATTTTAGATTCTCTACCTATTAAAATATTTTTTTTAAAAAAATAGAAAGTAAAAAAAAAAAAATCAAATGCGGACCGATCTAGATCCAAATGAGATAGGCAAATGTTTGGATAGACACCGAAACTAGATCCCCAAACAGTACATAAAGTGGAAGAGTGATTAATCGTAAAATTGACAATTATTTGAAAAATTAAATCTACACATTTAAGTTAGTTCTGTTTATTATAAAAATAATGAATTAGATAGAAATTTTAATTGAAATAAAAAAAAATTGATGTAAAACATAAATAAGGAAAGAAGATAATATATTGGGAACGATGAAATAATTTTTTTACTTTTTGAAAGAAAATAATACCATCTTAAAAGTTAGTTGAGAACTTTATTTAACTTACTTTATATGATAGATTTTTTAGGACCATATGAGATTTTCCATTTAAATCGGAGACTTTTTGATAGGCCAATGCATTTTTTGTGAGATATGCTTCCCTCATCATCCTACTCACGATGTACTGTAATATGAATAAGGGTTTTACTTTTAAATCAAATTTATTATTATCTCTCTCATTTTTTAATCTTTTTTTTTTCTTCTTCTTAGAATCTTATATCCACCCTCACATTAATGGATGGTTTAGATTTAATATTTTATAAATTTATTATTTTAAACATAAATACATAATGTATATGCTTAAAATCTTATCCAAATAATTATTATAAAAGAATTATTACCTATACAATTCATAACAGACAAAATTAAAAAAATTAAAATGTTAAGGAGTTAAATTTAAATTTTGAAATGTCAAAGGGAGTTAAATTTATATACTTTTGGTCCAAAATTTTGAAACATAATAAATTTATTAAAATGATAAAAGTAACTACATGTGGTTTAATATTATAAATTAAAATGTTAAGGGAGTTAAATTTAAATTTTGAAATGTCAAAGGGTTATTTGTAATTGATCAAAGTTGAGGGAGTTCTCTATCACTATACAAATTTCAATTCAGGGAGATTTCATGAAATTGGCGCTAAAAAAAAAAAAAAAAAAAAAAACCATCATTAGTCGCGGTTAATCAGTAGTGGTTAAAAATAACCATTACAAAATCATGAACTTGTAGTGGTTTCGAGAAACCGAAACAAATTAGTAGCGGAAACATTGACGCCAAAAGGCGAGCATGTTTGCTTTGCGAAATTTGTAGCGGTTACACAAAAGAAAACCGCTACAAATTTGGGGCAAAGTTTGTTGCGGTTAATTTGGAATAACCACCACAAAATTGGCGCCGGTGTTGGCGGGTAATGGCACGAACTTTGTCTCGGTTAATTTGTAGTGGTTATCCCAAAGAAACCGCCACAGAAAAGCAAAATGAAGTTTTGTCGCGGTCAAAGTACAGTGACACCTTAACCGCGTCAAATTTTGTATGTTTGTCGCGGTTTTAGCGTAAACCGCTACAAAAATTAACGCTATATATAGCATCTCAGTCCGTACATCAATTACAAATATTCAAAAAAATTACTAAATCTGCATTGTCGCTAAATGAACATTCTCGGCTTGGTTGTCGAAGACATGCAAATATCTGCAGCCCTGATCTCGGGAGATGAGAGCTGCAGATATTTGCCTCTCTTCTCATCATTGAAGCCGAGGATGTTCCTTCAGTGACAATCCAGATTTAGTTGTTCCTTTGACTTGAAGACTTATACTCTTCTGAAGATAGTCCAACATGCGGCCGAAGATTGGGTTCCATTATAGCCACCATTGTCTCTGGAAAATATCTCTGATGAAAATGAGTCAGTGAGTTTTTCTTGGGAGATTGGTGTTTATAATGAATCCGAATCTTCATGGGCATGTTGGACTATTTTCAGTAATCTTATTACTCCTAATTTATTACTCTTGACTCATTTGGGGAAATTTTAAAAAACAATTAAATTGATTGAGAAACTTATTCTAATTATTTTCATCAAACTAATAAGTTTACAGAGTTTAAAACTCTGTAAACTTATTAGTTTGGAAATTTTTTTTTGGAAAAAAATTCAATTAGTAGCCGGTTGATTAGAGTAACCTTATTCTGAGAATCTCAAAAAATAAACAATTTGTAGCGTTATGACCTAAAACCGCGACAAATTGCAAAGGTCTTTCATTTTGTAGTGGTTATCTAACCGCTACAACGTTTCACGAAGAACAAGGCATATTTGTCGCGGTTAATTACATTTTTTTTTAACTATGCTCGTCATTTTCAAATTAACGCGCGCAAAATTTTGATTTTTCAACTTTTAACCTTTCCAACTTGTACCTACATCATGGTTTCTCACGATAAGGGAAAAGGGAAAGCTGTTGAACGGGAGAAAAGGCCAATATGGGGCAGTAGTAACAGAGGGGGCCATACGAGAGGGCGTGGGCCTATAAATATTCCCCTTCCGCCCCCTGAGGTGGGGACCGAGTTTGAACACCTCTTTGCCGATGAGCTAATCCCAAACCCAGAAACCCTAGAGACCGTAGGGGGAGCATGAGGCGCAAGTCTGTCGTTCGACGACATCGTCAATGAAGATGAGGAGATCCATATTGACATTCCCATAGCGGAGCAGACCAGTCTATCAACCAAGAAAACGAGAGGGACTAGGGGAACCCCCAACCGTCGTCTACACGTTCAACCGGATTTCTGGTGGATGTCCAAGGTAAATATAATTAGTTTTTTGGCGAAAAAATAAATTTAAATTTGTTGTGTGTAATTAAATTTATTTAAACACAATAAATATTTTTTCTTTAATTGTGCAGATACACATGAAAACATCAGTAGTAGGACGCTGGATGTTGCCACGATCACTCAAATGGACGGGTATCGCGTCGTAGTCCCCTGGAACACGGAACACGGACTAGCCAATCGACAACGGTGGTCACTTGTTAAACCGATTCCTGTTTGAATTTGTCGGGAATTGGGCATGGTTCCCGATCTTTTTCCGCGATTGGAAAAAGATTCCGAAGGAGAACAAGGACAAAGCGTTTGAAAAATTTGTGCAGGTAAGTTATCTTGTTTAATTAAATTTTACATCTTAATAGTTATAAGTTGTGGTTTATTTATTTATTTATTTATTATTACTTAATTTCTAATTACATTATCATACAAAAAAAGTTTAACGTGCGAGCTGATAAGAAGAGGTACGTATTGCTGAAAATGGGGGAAGCGTGGAAGAGCCGGACGGGTCGTCTCTACAACCAGTAGAATGGAGATGCGAACTATGCCTCTGCAGGCTGATCGAGAACATCCCAGCACGACGTGGACCCAAATGATCAAGGCGGGTTTTGTCCAAGATATAGGAGGAGTGCGAGAGGACAAGTACATTTTTAATTAATCATAGTTTAAGTTTTGTTTAAACATGCGTTAATGTATAGTTTAAAATTTTTTAAATTAATTTTGTTTAAATGTAGTATAAAAATATAAATATAGATTAAATTAATTTATTGTTTACATTTGGATTAAATTAATTAATAATTAACTTAATTTATAGTTTAAATGTAGTTGAAATATAGTTTACAAGATATCAAATTAATAATTAATTTCACTTAACATTTTGTTTGTCCCTCTTTGCAGGCGTTGTCGCAGAGGAACACCAGAAACCAGGCGCAGCTTAAGGTCCATCACACGGCAGGAACCAAGACATTTGCTGTGACTTACAGTGAGATGGTATGTTGAAAGTTAAATCAATTTTAGGTTTAAATGGTGATTGTTTTGTTTTTGAAATAACAAAGTTTATATTCTTTTAACTCTTTCAGGCAAGAGAGAAGGCTCGGGCGAAGAACCGTCGACGTACTATGGGGAGTCTTTCACACGCACTCATGACACCGTGATGGGACGCCGACCTCGAGGCGGCGGAGGAGATAATAGTAAATTACAAAAATATTTTTTATATAGTTAATGTACTTTATTTAAATAGAATTAAATTGTTTGATTACTGTTTTTTGAAATCTTTGCATCAGGCCCGGATTGAGCAGAGCCAAACAGAACTGCGAGCGTCGCAGCCCGGAGTCACAGGGGTCTATGGATCCTATGGCCCCATTGAAAGCTGCTTTGGGCCCAGTCTAGCATCCTAGCCACGTTAGGGGCTTCGGGCTAGGCGCCAGGCCTAGCATGGTGTATGGAAAGGCCTCCTGCTCTAACGCCAGAATCTCTGGCTCGAGAAGGCCACCACCGGAGGCGGTTGATGCGATGATTGCTAAGAAAGTTGCTGCGCAGCTTGCCGAGCAAGTTCTTTGTAGAGAGCGTCAAAGGCAAAGCCGGGACTCGATTCACGGGGCCTTGACGAGTTGTTACCTCATAGATGTTTTGCATCTCCCGAGCCTCCCCCGCCGTTCATCTACGAGGATTCCCCCACACCTCCCCCGCCTCCCGATCCATTCGTCTACGAGGAACCCCATCCGCGTCTTGCTGCTGGTGAAGACGAGGGTGTTGTTACCTCTGGTCGTGCACACGTCCCCCTGAGACAGGACTTGATCATCAGGCTTCTAATAGTTAGTTTTTATTTTCACATACAATTGTGTACCGCTGGATATTTATTCTCTTTTTTATGTTATTTGAAATACTATTTCATTACTTATATTTCATTTATATTATGTTAATGATCTTACTTATAATATATAACAATATGTAAAGAAAAATATATTTTGTGAAATAAATTTATTATAGTTAAATAAAATAGTTATTGAAAATAATTAATTAATTAATAATTAGTGAATAAATAGTTAGTATGAATAAATATTTAATAAATAGTTAACATGTAACAAATCAAAATTTATTAACATTTGTAGCGGTTCATCGAAAAACCGCTACAAATTTGAATTTTAAACTGAATAAAAGAGCACTAATATTTGTCGCGGTTGTTATGAATAACCGCAACTAATATCCATTATGTTGCTGTTATTGTAGCGGTTTACAAACCGCTACTAATATCTGGCGGGAATTTGAATTCAAATTTGTAGCGGTTAAATAACCGCTACAAATTTGAATTTTATATCTCTAGCGGTGATTGTAGCGGTCTTATAACCGCTACAAACTACTCCATGTTGCATTTAAAGATCTTAAGTGCTTCTATGAAGGCAATTAAACATTATCTCTACATTTATATTCTATCCTAGCTTTGTTTATCACAAATGGATAAGTCATGGATCAAGTTGCAGCGCAGTTCTCTCGTATATTTAGCTGGATTGAAAACTTTCTTAGATTTCGCCTTCTCTCACACTAGCATTAATAGCAAAATCATGTGTCCTTGTTGTCGTTGCAAGTTTAAGAAGTGGCAAACACGAGAAGGTGCTATGAAACATCTTCTGAAACCTTTCCCAGAAGCATATACATTCTGGGAAGTTCATGGTGCGCAACGTGGTATGAGATATGGGGATCATCTTCCTCGAACCTCACAAGTAAGAAATCAAGTTGATCAAGAAGATCCAATTAATGAAGCTGTTCGCGATGCATTTGGTGTTCAAGATGACAACTTCGCGGCATAAGTTCAGGGTCCAGAACCTGTTTTCTTCAGGAATGAAGCAGCTCGGGAATTTTTCAGCCTCATGGATGAGAGCGATCGTCGTTTGTATCACAGTTGTCAGAAATACTCAAAATTATCATTTATGATCAAATTGTACCATATCAAGTGCTTGTGTGGGATCATTGATAAGGCAATATCGATGTTGCTGGAATTACTATGAGATGCTTTCCCTGACACGGACATTCCCACAACTTTCTACGAGGCCAAGAAGATAATCAATAGATTAGGCTTGAACCACAAAAAAATCGATGCCTACCCCAACGACTGCATGCTTTATTGGGGAGAGGACGCTCGGAGGGAGACTTGTAAGAAGTGTCACACTTCGAGGATTAGGACAGTTCGGAAGGGGAAAAGCAGAAGAAGAAACCCGCAAAGATTCTAAGGTACTTTCCTTTAAAACCTCGCTTACAAAGATTGTTTATGTCATCTAAGACAGCTAGCATATGAGGTGGCATGAAGCTGACAAGAACAAAGATGGTAAACTCAGACATCCACGAGATGGTGAAGTGTGGAAAACGTTCGACTTAGACTTTTCTGATTTCGCGGCGGACCCTAGAAATGTTCGTCTTTCTTTGGCGACCGATGGTTTTAATCCGTTTGGGAATCTTAGCACAAGTTATAGTATATGGCCAACCTTACAACTTTCCCCCTTGGATGTGTATGAAACAAAGCTCCTTCATTATGTTCATGATCATTCCGTGCAAAAGGCACCGGAAATGACATCGATGTGTATCTTCAACCGCTTATCAAGGAGTTGGTGGAGTTGTGGAATGTAGGCGTCGAGACGTATGACACGCACGAGAAGACACTGTTCAACTTGCGTGCGGCTTTGATGTGGACTATCAGTGACTTCCCTGGACTGGGAACATTATCTAGGTGGAATGTGCATACTGGCCTTACGTGTCCGTCATGCAATTTTGACTCTAACTCAGTGCGCCTTCCCTACAGTCGTAAGTGGTGCTTCATGGGTCATCGGAGGTTTCTCGATAGTACGCACAAGTTTAGGTTGCAACGCAATCATTTCAATGGGCAACAGGAAAAAAGAGGACCTCCTCGGAATTTATCGGGTGTAGAAATCAAAGAGCAGCTTGTGGATGTTGAATTTGAGTATGGGAAAAAAGACGATCTAGCAAAGGCCGGGACAAAGACAACTAGGGCTTCTGGTTCTGCGACCCAACGCAATGGCGGAAGATAAGCATCTTCTTCACTCTTCTGTATTGGAAAGATAATTTGCTCTGACACAGTCTGGATGTCATGCACATTGAAAAGAATGTGTGCAACAATGTGTTGTATATGATTTTGAATGAACTAGGCAAGTCAAAAGATCATCTTCAAGCGAGGAAAGATTTACGAGAGATAAGAGTTCGTGCAGATGCGTGGCCGGATGAGCATGATAGATTTCAACCGAAAAAATTCACCCTGATAAAACCAAATAAGGAAATCTTCCTCACGACATTGAAGAAAATAAAAGTTCCTGACGGGTATTCAAGCAACATTTCACGATGTGTTGATGTGCAGGCTCGAAAGGTTATTAGGCTGAAGAGTCATGACTCACATGTGCTTATGCAGCAGTTACTTCCACTGGCCATAACAAATACGCTACCTCTCGATGTGTCAATCGTTTTGGTCGAGCTTTGTACTTTCTTTCAGAAGTTGTGTTCCAAGGTTTTGATCGTGGAAGAGCTCGATCATCTGCAACAGAAAATCATTCTTACGTTGTGTCATTTGGAGATGATCTTTCCTCCGTCATTTTTCACGGTCATGATTCACCTGACAGTACACCTTGTTCACAAAACCAAGCTTGCTGGCCCAGTTCACTACTGATGGATATATCATTTAAAATTAATTACTTTAGCATTACTCCTCTAGGTTTAACCATCGATGTATCAACATTTTTCCTTTATTACTTTATAGGTTTCTTGGGAAACTGAAATCTTACGTGAGGACTAAGGCGTGACCTGAAGGTTCAATAGCAGAAGGTTATATTGGGGATGAGGTATTGTATTTTTGCTCCAGGTACTTTGATGACATTGAGACGTCCTTCAACCGACCGCCTCGTGTGAAATTGATAAGAAAGGTCCACATAGAATTCCTGAGTTGGTTTAGGAGGAGAATAATGAATGACCACAACCCGCACTCAGCAGAATTCACAGCTCTCACACTGGGCCTGCTTGACCACGCCCAAAGATTTACGACCTACAATGTAATGTGAGCAGCAGTGACAGAAACATGCAGTTCGGTGACGTCTCGTTTCAAGTTTTGCACCGTTTCACGAGATCAGGGATTGCTGACCCAAAACTCGGGTGTATATGGCACGTTTGGGACGAGGAGTTATGTGAGTAGCAGTGACAGAAACATGCAGTTCGGTGACGTCTCGTATTATGGAAAGCTTCTTGATGTGGTCAGGATAACTTACCAAGGCCTTTTCTCGGTGACATTGTTCAAGTGTTTGTGGGCGAATACGACAACATCCCGGGGACTTACGACTGACGACTTAGGCATCACATCCGTGAATTTCTCCTGGCCTATTCACACCGGTTAGTCTGAAGATGACGAGCCATATATTCTTGCCTCAGAGGTCCATCAGGTTTATTATGTCGCCGATGAGAGGCAAAAGGATTGGAATATGGTGGTTCACTTAAAGCCTCAGGACCTTTACGACACGGGCGATGGTGATAACGTCGCCTATTATTGTGAGACGTTCCGGCCGCTAGTTTCGAAAACTTCTTCCCGCATTTACGATGACAATTTAACTATAGTTCGATACGTTTTTTAATGTACGCTTTATGAAATAATTATAACATTTAACTAGAGTTTTATTTGTGTTCAAACATATTTAATTGACACGTAACATTTTATAGAAACTTTCTTTGTAGGGATGGTGACGAAGATTGAGAGAAAAAATTATGCTACGATGTAATTTTCTTATTATTTGTTTTTTTTTAAAAAAAAAAAAACCATAATATTACCCGTAGCGGTTGTAAAACCGCTACAAAACACATACCGCTACACAAGGTGAAACCTCAACCGCTACTAACTAAAAACCGCTACAAAAGCGACACGTCAACCGCTACAAACTTATACGTAGATATCAAAATAAATACCTCCACCAAACCACATTTAATATGCTTCGGTTCTCTCCGTCTTCTCTCTTTCTTTTATGTTTTCTCAAAGAGGTTAAGTGTTTGAAGGGGGTAAGTGCCATTCAACCGGATCTAATCTACTGATTATCGAAGTATTTCATTTTTCTTCTTGCCTGCTGATACTAACTATTCTTATTTTACAGTTGAATTACTTCTATTTTTCATCTTTCTTTACTTTCACATATATTATTTGAACAACTTTCACACACATTTTTTTTTTCAGAATTAATTTTATTTTAAATAATTCATAATTAGTTATTATTACACTTACATATTCTCATTGTTTTAACTATATAACAACCTTATCTAATCAAAATCATATTTTAATATCATTTATTTTCAATAAAAAGATAAATTATTAATAATACAATGTTTACTTAATTACTATAATAACCAATAATTTTTTTTCCAATTTCATCCACTTGTAGCAGTTTTCTAACCGCTACAGACAAGAACAAATACGGGAAGATGGGAATATTTTGTAGCGGTTTAACACCGCTACAAATATAAACTATCGACAAAATGGCGGCAAAACTTTTTCCAAAAAAAGTGGCGGGATCTATTTGTAGCGGTTTCCAACCGCTACAAATATTCATAGGAATTGGCGGGAAAAGTTTTGTCCCAAAATTGAGCGGGAATCTACAAAATATTTTGAAAAGTTTGGCGCTTTTTTTTTCCATACAATTAGTCGTGGTTGTATATCCGCTACAAATATGATCAAATTCAATTTGTAGCGGTCATGTCACCGCAACTAATGTTCAAACACCAAGTCAATAGAGCCTCATATAGTGGTGGTCATGTAAACTGCTACAGCTACAGTAGCGGTCATTTATTATGTAGTAGCGGCTTTTTTTAACCATTACAAATCAGCTTGCCACGGTGGATTTTGCAGCGGTTAGTCTAACCGCTACAAATGTCGTTAGTAACGCCAAAAACCGCTACTAATATGCCATTTTAACCGCTACTAATGGTCCTTTTTTTTTAGTGTGGTAATTTACACAGGATACCACTTATCATCTCATAATCTGATGTGACATTTTTCATTAAAGATATAATGGTCACTTAATGGTAGGAGTTAATAGTTAAAAAATGAAAGGTCAAGAGTTTAAATATAAATCAGGGGATCATATACAAATATCCCAGAGTTAGGAGACGTTTTATATAATTTAGCCTTATGATTATTGATTTTCCATAACATAATTGACTACAAAGTCAAGAAAAACAAAAGAAACTCTACTGGTCTCGGACTCTCGGTCCTCATTATATACTTTACATAAAAAATGTCTCCCTTGATTTTATTTTTGAGGAGGCTGCAAGCAATTATAACATCTTTCATTCTTGATACAAGACTTGGTTAGGTAATTTTAAAAGATTGAGAAAATTAAATAAATTACTTAATTATAAATCCAATAGTAGAAGATTTTTTTTTATATTATTATTTGTGGGCGTGAAAGTTGTATTTTGTTGGAGCACAAATTCACTATATTCCCCACATCAATTTAAAATTCTCCAGTCAAAATGGAAATTAATGAAGACGTCTTGAATGGGTTCAAAAAGAATCTTTTCAAGGTTATAATCATTGCTGTCAAATTCACGAGTTGACTTTTCGAGTTTACCGTTTTTATGCTTGTAGTTTACAAAAACGAGTCGAGTTAATGGTAAACTCGTGCTAGTTGTAAACTTAGTTAAAATCACTAGTTTACACACCAAGTTTACCGTTTTTACGTTTCTAGCTTACAAAACTGTATTAACTTACTCTTAAACTCATGTTAACTTTTTGATTTGATCATGCTCAGCAACTTTATATATAAATTTTATAGAAATTTCTTTATTCAATATCATAAATGACGAATGTTGATGGATTTAATTTAAATTATTTGGATTTAAAATATATTTAAATCAAATTGTTGTCATTTTTATATTTTAATTATTTAATTATATACTAATAATACCTAGTTAATAATAAAAGTAAACTCTTACAAGTTTCTCTTACAAATTTACGATTCGAGTTCACGATATGAGTTTACGTTCTTGTCATCGAGTTTGCTTAAACTCGTGAGTTTGATAACCAAGTCAATTTAAAAATCTCCATCAATTTATAAATCTCTAGTCAAAGTGGAAATTAATGAAGACGTCTTGAATCGTTTCTTGACGTTTACTTATATATGAAGAGAGAGCTGGGGAGTATGCATTTGGCTAAATTACATTATCTAAGTTGTTCCATTAAATTGATGAACTTGTTGGATAGGTTAAATTGATTCTACCATTAGTTTAAAGCCCAATGCATCCCTTTCAAATATCTAAGGGCGATTAGTGTGATTATTAATTAGATTGAAGACCTTTTTTTCCAAGTGACTTTTTATGTTTCTTAGCGTAATGCCAAACAGTTGTATACGACAATACTAATGAACATTGTGAAGTCGTTAGAAGCTAAAGTTGTACACATTAGTTTACTTTTTAATTAAGTGTGAGTGGTTGACATTTACTAATATATTAGTCATAGTTGTTCAAATAAATTAAAGAAAACCGACTACAATTTGATTTGATAGGCAACTATATTTTATGCTGAAAGTTGGAATTGCATACGTTAAATTGATTCTACCACAAAATCTCAATGCATTCCTTTCAAATATGTGGGTGATTAGTGTGAATGTGTGATTATTTGATAGAAAACATTTTTTTGTCCCAACTGACTTCCGAAGTTTCTTAATGTGATGCCAAACACTTGTAAATGGCAATACTAATGGACGTTGTGAAGTCATTATAAGAGAGGCACTCAATTTAAATGCATCTTATTGTTTCTTGTTCATCACTCTTCCTTTTTCAAAGTCCGACTAGAATTTGTGTTCATGCGTATAAACTTATTGCATACGTACATTCTGGTATTGTTTCAAATCCATTTAGTCAATCAACGCAACTTAGTTTAGACGCATTGTGTTGGTTCTATTTCAACATTGTCTTTTCTCAAAGACTGAGTGAAATTTGTGTTATTGCGTATACCAACTTATCACACATGTCTATCTCTCTCATTTTTTAATCTTTTTCTCTTTCGATTTTTCTCAGAATCTTATATCCACCCTCACATAAAGGAAATGAATGGTTTAGATTTAATATTTTATAAATTTGTTATTTTAAACATAAATACATAATGTATATGCTTAAAATCTTATCCAAATAATTAGTATAAAAGAAATATTACCTATACAATTCATAACAGACAAATTTTTTAAAAAAATAGGGCTTATAAAAAATATAATAATATTTTTATAAAATATTAAATTTAAATCATTCCTTTTTTTTATCTAAGGGTTGATATAAGATCTTGATAAGAAAAGATCATAAAAAATATTCTAAAAAGATCAGCTTCCTTTTTTCTTACCAACATTCTGAAAACTTAATAAATTTATTAAAATGATAAAAGTAACTGCATGTGGTTTAATATTATAAATTAAAATGTTAATGGAGTTAAATTTAAATTTTGAAATGTCACAAGGTTATTTGTAACTGATCAAAGTTCAAGGAGTTCTCTATATCACTGTTCAAATTTTAGGGAGATTTTATGAAATTGGTAATTTAAACAGCATGCCACTTGTCATCTCATAATCTGATGTGACATTTTCCATTAAAAATATGACGGTTACTTAATAGTAGAGAGTTAATAGTTAAAAATGAAAGGTCAAGGGTTTAAATATAAACTTTGATATGCCAGGAGATTATATACAAATAAACCAAAGTTACGAGAGGTTTTATATAATTTAGCCACATAGTTGTTGATCTTCCTTGACATAATTGACCACAAAGTCAAGAAAAACAAAAGAAACTCTACTAGTCTCGGACTCTCGATCCTTGTTATATACTTAACATAAAAAATGTCTTCCCTGATTTTATTATTGAGGAGGCTGCAAGCAATTATAACATCTTGATTCTTGATATAAGACTTAGTTAAGTAATTTTGAAATATTGAGAAAATTAAATAAATTACTTAATTATAAACCCAATATATAGTAGAAGATTTTTTTTTATTTATTTATTTGTGGGCGTGAAAGTTGTATTTTGTTGGGGCACAAACTCACTATATACCCCACATTAATTTAAAAATCTCCAGTCAAAGTGGAAATTAATGAAGACGACTTGAATCGTTCTTGACGTTTACTTATATATGAAGACAGAGCTGGGGAGTATGCATTTGACTAATTACATTATCTAAGTTTTTCCATTAAATTGATGAACTTGTTGCATACGTTAAATTGATTCTACCACTAGTTTAAAGCCCAATGCATCCCTTTCAAATATCTAAGGGCGATTAGTGTGATTATTAATTTGATTGAAGACCTTTTCTTTCTTTCTTTTTTTCCAACGGACTTCTGAAGTTTCTTAGGGTAATTTCAGGGCAATACTAATGAACGTTGTGAAGTTATTACAAGCAAAAGTTATAAATAATACGAGTACATGTTAATTTACTTTTTAAATATAAATGTGAATGGTTGACGTTTAATAATATATTAGTCATAGTTATTCAAATAAATTAAAGAAAACGGACTATAATTTTATGTGATAGGCAACTATATATTTTACTGAAAGCTGGAAATGACGAACTTGTTGCATACATTAAATTGATTCTACCACAAAATTCCAACGCAATCCTTTCAAATATCTAAGGGTGATTAGTGTGAATGTGTGATTATTAGCTAGAAAACCTTTTTTTTTTTTTTTTTTTGTCCCAACTTACTTCCGAAGTTTCTTAATGTGATGCCAAACACTTGTGAATGGCAGTGGTTGTGAAGTCATTATAAGAAAGGCACTTAATCTAAATGTATCTTATTGTTTCTTGTTCATCACTCTGCCTTTTTCAAAATTCGACTAGAATTTGTGTTATTGCGTGTAAACTTATTGCATACTTTCTCGTATTGTTTCTATTCCATTTAGTCAATCGATCAACTCAACTTAATTTGGACGCATTGTATTGTTTCTATTTCAACATTCTCTTTTGTCAAAGACTGATTGAAATTTGTGTTATTGCCTATACAAACTTATCAAATACGTTTCTTATATTGTTTTCATCTCATTTTGTTTGAGTCAGTCAACTCAACTTGATTTGGATGCATTGTTCTGTTTCTAGTTTTAAAAGATTGACTGGAATTTGTGTTATTGTGTATCATTATCACACACGTTTATTACATTGTTTTCACACCACTTTATTAGAGTCAGTCAACTCAACTTAATTTTGGATATGCACACATTATTATATGTTGCATAATTCATTGTGTAGATTAAATATTTAATATTATATATGCTTTTTAAATATTAGCTAAGTTGTTTAAAAGATAAATGTATCATTAAGCACTTTTTTATGCGAGTGAGATGAATCACAACTATTCTATTATGAGCTATGTTGTTCAGAAGAACATATGTAAAAATTGAGACTTATAGTTAAAGATGGAGGAAGTAATTTTTCAATATTGGTACGTATAACCTTTATTTATAAGCCTCAAAGATCTAGGTCACTAATCATAAATTTCATTACAATGTTTAAGGGGTGATGAAAATAATTTTCTTTTCCTATATATTTATTTTTATTTTAAAATCAAATATATTTTAAGGCCAAATATTCGTTACGGTGCTTTAAATAAAAAAGACGTGAAATAATTTCTTACTACGGATAGGAGGTCTTAAAATAAAAGGAAAGAAAATAAAAATGTGTTCTTAACAAGCTTTAAACAAAAGTAGACATGAAACAGAGAAAAGAAATGATTAAATGAATGTGGGGATCATAATGTCTCTGTGAGGTACGCAAATAACAAAGATAGATAAAGATAATTTTACTTTCGGAGGAAAAAAAAAAAAAAGAATAGATAAAGGAGATTTCCTCAAGAAGCGGTAATTAAATTAATCATTATATTTTCATGCAATTCAATTCAGCCCCCTAAACATCTCAAGATTTTCATTTTATTTCCTCTATCAAACTTTGAGTAGGGACCAAATTGAAAATAGTGAAATTTTTAGAGACAAAATATAATTTTATGAAACTTTGGGTCCATTCTATAATTTTAGTGAGGGTGGGGGCCACCTCCCCCACCCCTCTAATTCCGCCACTGACATACATCACCGTGCATTGTCATCAAAAGGAGAAGTCAATGAAAATAGCAGAAGTTAGGCTAATTAATTAAGAACAAACTGAAGCTCCTATTTAAGCATCACCATTTCAATATATGAATCCACAAAACCATTCACGTACACTCTTCAGCATAACCATGGCTTTTGCCTCCACTTCTTTTTCATTTCTTTCCAAATACTACCTTCAACCATTATTCCTTATCATCTTCCACATCAACTTGCTTTGCTTCCAGCATGTAAGAGCTACATCAAATGAGACCGATTATTTGGCATTGATCAAGTTTAAAGAATCAATAACTGCCGATCCTAAACAAATCTTGAGCTCTTGGAATAGTTCAAACCACTACTGCAACTGGACTGGAATCACATGCAGCCACAAGCATCAGCGAGTCACAGAGTTGAATCTGGAAGGTTATTATCTTGGTGGGATCATATCACCTCACGTTGGCAATCTCTCTTTCTTAAGAAATCTCTTTCTCACAGCCAATAGCTTCCATGGAGAAATCCCATCAGAGTTGGGACGCTTGTTCAGGGTAAAGACACTTTCTCTCTCAAACAACACATTGACAGGTGAGATTCCTTCGAACTTGACGAGTTGCAAAAAATTGATGATCTTGCATTTGTCAAATAATAGTCTTAATGGTAAAATTCCATACCATCTGGGGTTTCTTCAGAAGCTTGAAAGTTTGAAACTTTCTGTCAACAATTGAATGGAGAAATCCCATTGTCCTTATGGAATCTTACTTCCCTCTCCTATCTTTTAATAGCCCAAAATAACTTGGAAGGAAGCATACCAGAAGAGATAGGCCACTTGAAGAAGATGACAATTTTTTCAGCACATTTGAATAGTTTGTCTGGTTCAATTCCTACTTCACTTTACAATCTATCATCTCTTACTGCGATATCACTAGCAGAAAACCATCTTAATGGCAATCAACTTCCAAACAACATGTTCTCCACCCTCACAAGTTTGAAATATTTTGGCATACATGGGAATAAAATTTCAGGGTCAATCCCAAATTCCGTCTCAAATGCATCTTTACTCATAGTTTTTGATATTTCTTCGAACCAATTTTTCGGTCAAGCTCCCAATCTAGGAGACCTAAAAGATCTACGGTTGCTAAATTTAGGACATAATACTATTGGGGGCAGCTCAAAAAGCGACCTTGATTTCATCACATCTTTGAAAAATTGTAGCAAACTCGAAATATTAAGTTTGGCGGACAACAAATTTTGCGGCACTTTACTCAACTCCATAGGAAATTTGTCTACCCAACTCACGTACCTATATCTGGGTGAGAATCAAATATATGGTACTATTCCTGACACTTTAGGAAAGTACACAATTTTAACTGGCCTGGGCCTCGAATACAACAAATTCTCAGGCACCATTCCAACTTCATTTGGGAATTTACGGGAAATAAAAGTATTAGCTCTGGATGGAAACCAACTCTCAGGAGAGATACCAGCTTCCTTAGGAAACCTTAGTGAATTGATTACGCTAAGTATTTCTGAGAATATGCTTGAAGGAAAAATTCCTACCACAATTGGAAACATGAAAAGTTTGCTAAGCCTAGACCTTTCAGAAAATAATCTCAACGGAGTTATACCCTTTCAGATTTTTGGCCTTTCTTCTTTGTCCATTTTATTAGACTTATCTTACAATTCATTGAATGGATCGTTGCCTATTGAAGTAGGAAAACTTGAAAACCTTGGCACTATGGATATCTCTAAAAATAATCTTTTTGGAGAGATTCCTTCAACCATTGCAGAGTCTACAAGTATGGAATATCTTAATTTGCAAGGGAATTCCTTCGTTGGGCCCATGCCTTCTTCTCTAGCTTCGATGAAAGGTCTTACATATTTAGATATATCTCAAAACAACCTATCCGGACCGATATTAATCGGCCTACGAACATTTCTCTTCAATACTTAAATGTTTCCTTCAATATGTTTGATGGTGAGGTGCCAACGAAGGCGTTTTTAGCAACGCAAGTGCGATATCGTGGTTGGAAATATCAATCTTTGTGGGGGCATTTCGAGCTACACTTAGCACCATGCCCCGAGAAAGCCGACACACAAAGAAAACACAATTTGAAGCTCATAACTATAGTGATTTGTGTGGCTTTTCTTCTCGTTATTGATATTTTTGCTTACTTTCTATTGGAGGCATGAAAGAAACAAGAAATCACCTTCAATTTCACCTACAATTGAACATTTTCCCAAGGTGTCATATCAAAATCTACACATTGCAACCGAAGGTTTCTCTTGCCAACAACTTGATTGGATCCGGAGTTCGGATCGGTATATCAAGGAAGGCTAGGATCGAAGGTAAAGTTTTTGCAATAAAGGTATTGGACCTTCAAAAGAAGGGAGTTGAAAAGAGTTTCATTTCAGAATGTAATGCATTGAAAAACCTAAGGCATCGAAATTTGGTTAAAATTTTAACATGTTGCTCAAGCATTGATTACAAGGGACAAGAATTTAAGGCACTGGTCTTTGAGTACATGTCAAATGGAAGCCTTGAAAAGTGGTTGTATTCTGTACAAGAAAATGCATGTCGGTCAACATTGGATATTCTTCAAAGATTAAATGTAATCTATGATGTTGCCTTAGCACTACATTATCTTCATTATGAAAATGAGCAACCTATTGTGCATTGTGACTTAAAGCCCAGCAATGTCCTTCTTGATGATGATATGGTGGCTCATGTAAGTGATTTTGGACTAGCAAGACTGCTTGCTAGCCTTAATGGCACTTCCCAAAAGCAAACCAAGATGTCCTAATAAAAGGGACAATTGGCTATGCCCCTCCGGTACAATTTATTATTATGTTGGCTTAAGATCTTGTAATTTCCATTTCATTTCCTAAATTATTTTAATATTTTATTTTGTTAGCTTCACAATGAATTTCTAAACATTAACCATAGTCTAACATACATATTTCAGAGTATGGAATAAGTTTTGAGGTATCAACACAAGGTGATGTATATTCTTTTGGTATTCTTATTTTGGAAATGTTAACTGGAAAGAGACCAACGGATCAAATGTTTGGAGTTGACCACAATCTTCGTAGCTACATCAATTCTACATTTCCAGACAATCTTTTGGAGATTGTGGACACAGCTCTTGTGCCCCAACAAATGCAACAAACAACAATAGTAGATGGAGGAGAAATTATGGTGGATGCAGTGGCTTTTGTGCATCCCAACCACAAGAAGACTCTAATTTCACTATTTGAAATTGGACTTGCTTGTTCAGTGCAATCTCCAAAAGAAAGGATGAACATGATGAGTGTAATAAGGGAGCTAAATCAACTTAGAGCTTTTGGTCTTAGGGGAACAGGTTGAAATTGACTGCAACAAAGATTATTGAGCTTGAAATGCCACTTTAGATGTGCTATTATTGTGAATTTAACAGCTAATAAAATTCCTTACACCTCATGGATTATGTTTCAATCTCGTATCTTCTCTAAGACTCTTCTATTGTGAACAAAGAATAGTAAACCAATGTGCCTGAATAAATTATCACTTTGGTTTTGTGAATCATGCAACTATTTCATCAACTTCTAATTTTAAATTGCTATCAGCAACATTATTATTTGCTGCTATATTGCCAATTTTCTTCTTATAACTGTCTTTCTTGAGGCCCAAAAAATTGCAATTTGTAATAGGAAAAGAAATTAGACAGAAAGTAACCATTGGTACAAATACGCCTAACTTGATATTTAAGAAAAGCGGAGAACAAATAGATCATGTTTAATTGGTCCGAAAAATGAAAATCAATAGAAGCGTATATTGAAAAGCAGAAGTCAGATCCATCATTAATGGGCCTGTTTGGGTTAGCGGTAGGAGTGATGGCTTAAAAGCTATCTGACTTCTGTAAAAGCCCGGTAAGAAAAAAGTCAGGTTGTAAATGTGATTTATGTTTGGATTGCTAGTTTGGCTTTATGTAGAAGTGACTTTTTTCTTAACTGATGAGTATTTGGATTATTATTTGAAAAGTCAGTTAAGATGGAAAATAACTGAAAATGGCATGAATTATATTGAATACTACTATACATATTAGTTGTATATATTACGATAATAAAAATTTTAATTTGAAAAAAAGTTAAATGATTATTAAGAAAATTAATAAACAATAAATCCTGTACGTGCCATGATTTCGACGACTTCCTTTTGAATACTACTATAAATGATAGCATTTTTGTCAGATAACGAAAAAAGCAAGGAAAATAAAGAAAAAAGCAAAAAAGAATGGGCCCCACATGATTTCGACGTGCGTGCCATACTAACGCCCAAAACGCTCTAATCCTGTGCTTTAAGGTTAATGGGCGTTTTTGGAAAAAGCCCATTAAGCCTAATGCCAACCCAAACTGCCTGCGTTGGGCTTTTTTGTCACAGCTCTTCCTAATGGACCAAAACGCTGCAAATGGACCAAAACGCTGCAAACCAAACAGGCACAATATTGATGACGGTACAGTTGTGAATAAAAATGAGAGATAATGCAAATGCAACCTCAGGCGCGAGAAAAGAAAAATTCAATTCGTTTTTTAAACTTGTTAAAAACATACAAAATTCATTAAAAGTTGTAGTTTAAAATTCAAATTCTCATGTTCTTTTTTTTTTTAACACATAAACTCAATAAAAAAGAAATTACAAAGCTAAATCAGATTGAATAGTGTGTTAACAACAAAATCAGGGGTGTTACTAACCAGGTGCATGCCATCAGCAGTCGCTCGTGCCTCTCTTGCCAATCCGTCAGCAGCAACATTCACTTCTCTGCAACACCAGACAAGGGTCACATGCCAATCCTGGTCCAGTCTACTACGTACTTCATCCAGGAGGTCATTCTCTGGATGGTCCTCAGTCAATTCTGTGGAAATAAGTTCCACAACTTCCTAGCAATCCATCTCTATCAACACCTGCCATTTCATCTCCCATGACCTCTTCAAACCTCAAAAGACTGCCTATAACTAGGCATGCAAGCTATTTTCGTTACCTATTTTAAACATGAAAACATCCATAACCAAGCCTTCATGATTTTTTGCAACCCCACGACATGATGCCAAACTGGTAACACCAACACTAGATCCATCAACGTTATACTTTACAACCCACCCAGGTGTACCATCTAGTCACCTTCTCTCTTCTTAGATAATCCACATGCAATTTCGCTTCCGAGCACATCACTAATGCTCTTGTTTGCGCCAAAACTTGCAAACCACTCTTCAAGCACCCCTCGAAAATTCCCGCATTCATGTCTAACCATATTTGACGACTCAAAACAGCAAACCAAGTTGACCATCTAACACCCATTACTTCACATATCTGTTAAGGTTCCACTCCACCCATGTAAAAGGATGGAACGACGAGAAAAACCTGGCACGTAATTGATTTGGCACAATGGAATTCCATCCATCCTTCGCATGCTGACAGCCACGAAGAGCATGCAAGGTGTCTTCGGCTTGTCCTCCACAAAAAGCACAACATGGGCTATTCTTCAGACCCCTCTTAATCCTAGACAAAGTTTGCAAAAACTCCCTGCAACATAGCCAAAGAAAATGTTTGCAACGTTGAGGGCCAAACGTCATTACAACGTAAGAGCCCTGCCCATACAGTAAATTATACACCAGGCCTGTTTGGTAGACGGAATATGTGGGATGGTAAGGGAAGATGAGCAAGTTCCCTTGTTGATACACTTCTTCTGTCCAATAGTTTCTGCACCCACCCCATGTTCACTAATCTTCCTTTATACCTGGGAAGATAAGATCCCATCAAAAGTTCCCACATGAAGAATGACAATTATGAAATATTTACTCCTTATAAATTTTTTTTTTCTATAATGCAAGAAAATAGATTGAACTCAAACTTTTGCGATTAGTTCGAACTTGGTAGGAGAATATTTTAATCAAGTTCGAACTTGGTGGGAAAATATTTTAAACAAATTCGAACTTGATAAGAAGATTTTTTTATTAAAAAAAATGTATTTTTTCTTTTCATTTTGAATTAATTACTTTTAAGGAAAAAATAGGTATTTAATTTCTTGATTATTTACCAACTGCCACCTTTATTTTATTTCTACCAAAAAACTCATTTTTCCTCAAGTCATCTTCCCTTATCCCTCAAAATCTTCCCTTCAATTCCCTTCCTTTCTTTTCTCGAAGGGCCCGTTTGATACATAAAACAGGGAAAAGGAAGGGAAGATGGGTAAATTCTTTTGTTTTGTACACTTTTGGTATCCAATCTTCTCGTGAACTCAAGTTCCCGAGTCCACCTTGGACCCACCAATCTTCCTTTATATGTGGGAAGATAAGATCTCGCTAAAATTGGTGAGAACTCAAGTTTCCACTTGAACAGTGACGTTTTTGGACATATTTACCCCTCTTTAAATATTTTTTTTCTATAATGCAAGAAAATAGCGTTAAATTTGAATTTATAGGATAAATTCAAACCTATGTGATAAGTTTGAGCTTGGCGGGAGAATATTTTAGTCAAGTTCGAACTTGACGGAAAAATATTTTAGACAAATTTGAACTTGATAAGAGGATAATTTTTTTAAATATATTTTCCGTTTTCATTTTGAATTAATTACTTTTGAGAGAAAATATGTATTTCCTAATTGTTGACCAACCTGTCACCCCTTCATTTTCTTCCTACTAAACAACTCTTTTTTTTTTCAAGTCCCTCAAAATTTTCCTCCTTTACCTTCCCTCCTTAAATATTCCTCATACCAAACAAGCCTAAATTAAGTACCTTTCCCTCCTCGAATCTTCCCATTATCGTGAATTCGCCACATGAGGTTAGCTTCCATATTGGGGTATCCGCCATGCGCCCATTCGTAGAAGCATGGACTACTTGATTAATACATTGCGCCGATCATTCGCAGTTGGAAGAACACCATTTAATTTTAACCAGCTGAATTGCAAATATATTGGGAAGTCATTAATACATAACATAAGACACTTTTGGCTGTTTTTGGGGCTCTAATACAGCTTTTTTTTTTTTTGGATAGTGTATGTTAGTGTCATTGAAAGTTTTAAAATAGACAGCTGTTGTTAAACTGTCATTGTAAGTAAAAACATACAACGTCAATTTTATATAAAACTGTCGTTATAATCAACTTACAACAAGACTTATAACGACTATTTTTTATAATTCAGAGTTACATTACCAGCTACAATATATACTTTTTTTTTTTAAGTATATAAAAGGAAATAATCCCTTGATATAAAAGGAAAAGTCACCTACAATTATAATCCCATTAACGAGCCAATAGAAGTACGGATCTGGTAGCAATTCAGCTTTAGAGAATCAACAAGCACAATGAACTAGATATCATAGATTCATAGCAAACTGAGGCTCAAAGAATGGAACTCATCTTCCCGGGGCACAAGATTTAGCATTTTTAGGCCAACATGAGTTTGTCCCCTGTTTATTAAGAAAAGTTCATAACTATTAGTGTATACAACTGATCAATTTTGAGGTCTCACACAAGAACTCACAGAACACCATTCTTTATTCTCGACTATCTTTCAGAAATTAAAGAGGTGTTCGATGATACCCAGGTAGCTATACCATACAAGATAATAGCTAGAAACCATTTTAATGAATCAGAAGTAATATACACTTGAAATGTAATATGCTTTGTAGTAAATGGAAAGATGAACCAAGCCTTTCAGGTATTCTCTCATCTCCCTCATAAAAATTTGACATCCTGGAATTGTCTTATCTCTGGGTTCTTATTAAATGGATATCCCCTGCAAGGATTAGAGGAATTCTCAGAGTCTCTTAATACCAGCTCAAACCAAATGTCTTCACCCTCACTGTCATTTTGAGCATTTGCTCTAGTATTTCAGCCTTGAGCCTTGGGCAACAGGTTCATGGTTACATAATCCGACATGAGTTTTCTTCAGATATTTCTTCGGGAAACGTCTTGATCACAATGTAATGCCAAATCCGGTTAGACATGTCTCTGAGAGTATTCAATGCAATGGTGGAAAGAGATAAAATCTCTTGTAATGCCATAATATCCGCTTATGCGCAGCACGGGCAAGGTAAAGAAGCCGAAAATTCACCTGAGATCAAACCAGATGAGGCTACCTTCACTGCAGTTCTTTCTGATTGCAGCCATGCAGGTTTAGTTGATGACGGTACTCCTATTTTCTATTCAATGGTGAAAAATTATGAATGCATGCCCAATGTAGATCATTTTTCTTGCATAGTGGACCTTCTAGGTCGCAGTGGAAATCTTGAAGAGGCAGAAAGAGTAATAAATGGAGGCCAATTTGGGGCACATTCTAACATATGTTGGTCTTTGTTTAGTGCGTGTGCAGCTCATGGTAATTTAAGACTTGGAAGGACAATTGCTAAAATTCTGCTAGAAAGAGGTGACAATCCATCAGTGTATGTGCCTTTGTCAAATATATATGCTGGCAATGCTGCAACTGGGCATTGGGAAGAAGCAGCTAATCTCAGAGATTTAATGAAAATGAATGGGACAACCAAGCAACCTGGGTACAGTTGGATCGGAGTTTAGGACTAGAAAGAGTCAGGTTTTCATTGGTGTTTTGTAGGTTAAAGATGATGCAATTAATGAAGATTCCCTCGAGCTTTGTTTTGTGAAGCCCTAAAGAAAAAAAAAGGAAAATCTTGGTATGGTCCCAAGGGGGAAAAAAAGGTCTCAATATATAACTCACTCTCTAAGGGCTTGTTTGGGATCCCATCTCGATGGACTTATTATCTCATCGATGGGAAAAAAGTCCATCAAGAGGAAAAGGAGTGTTTGGATCACTTAATTGTTTGATAAGCTTTACATGTACACCTTGAAGTTGTTTTTTTTGTTGAAGCCAGATCTACTAGCTTCTCATCCCATCAAGCTTTTCATCGCCTCACCAAAAACCTCTTTGGACCGTTGCGCCCCTCCCCCCTAAAAAAAGTCCTGCTTCTATCCTTTTCACGTGATACTCTCCTCTCCTCTACATTTGATGAATCGATGAAATATATATCACATTCAAGCAAAATAATGAAATATATCATTTTCGATTTTTTTTTTTTTGCATATTTTTATTCCGATGAATCTGGGAATTAGTTGGGATTGCGAAATATATCACGTTCAAGTAAAATATAGTTTTTTTTTTTGCATATTTATGTTAATGAATAAAAATAATGAAATAATTTTTATTCTACGTATATATTTTGCATATTTTCAAAATTGTGCATATATATTTTTTTAATGGTAATTTTATTATTTAAGCACTTCATTATGTTATAATTTTTTAATGGTAATTTTATTATTTTATTATCAAATTTATATTTATTTTAAATTTTTATCCCAAATTATCATATTTTATATGTGTGTGTATGAATTTGATTCATGTCATTTTCATCATTATTCATCTCATCTATCTTTTCAAAAGCTATGCCAAACAAGTATCCATTAGAAACAAAAGTCACTTCTGCCACTGTTATCTCAAACACAAATCACTTCCGAAAAGTTCATCGTAAAAAAGTCTATCGTGAAAAGTCCATAAAAAACAAAAGCCACTTCTCTCACAAATATCTCAAACGGGCCCTAAAAACTACAAGGGACCTTAGTGATATGGATTTGAATTGTGAAATTATCTGTTTGGTTCCGTTGTTTAGTGCTTATGCAGTTAGTGAAGATTCCGTTGTTTTCTGAAGTCCTAACTATAAAAAGTGTCTTGCTAGGGATCTAGTAGTGTGTTGTGAGGTGCTTAGGGTCACAAATGGCACATGCATCTATCAAACATTGAAAGCTGAATTGACTTTGGCTCGATTTAATTAATTTTACACTTTTGATATGGTTTTGCTCACCCCTAGACCAATCTTTGCGAGTAGAAGATTGCAAATTATATCACTGACGGAGGCATTAACTGTGGACTTGAGTGTGTTACCTCCTTAGCAAGAAAATGTTATGGGTTTAATCTGTCTGTTTTGGGGAAAAATTTGCTAAGATCTCATTCTTCAATATTAAAAAGATAACCCCTTGTCCTAGCTAGGGCTTAATTAGTAAAGGGGTCGGATACTTTCATTGAGGGGGGTTCGATCATGGAGTTGGTCAAGACGTTGGGGGAGACATTCTAACTCCTAGGTGTCTAGGTAAACACCTGAAGATAATAGACGGCTCGCCCTGCCCAACATTGGTATCACATAGAAGGAAGAGATATTTCGCCCTACCTTTAGATTATGGGTGAATCCAACCTCTTTCCTAAAATTTTAGTATAAAAAAAATATTAAAAAGATAAAAAAAATGGGAGAATCATTTTATGCAATTGTTTAGGGTTTAGATTTGGTCAGAGTTTAAACTTTTTATGGACATTGGAGCGCGGGGGTTCGAAATTGGTTGTAACATCTTCCAATATAGACAAGTAGGAGATTGGTTGTAACATCTCGAAGTAATTTATAAATTTAAGACAATTTATAATATAAATTTAAATAATGTAATTAACTTGTCGATTTTATCAATTATAATTTTTATTTCAAACAACATATATTATTATAATCAAGACATAGGAGTATATAATAAATTTAGTTGAATGATATTTGGTCAAAAATTTTAACATTATATTTGGTTTTTTAATCATTGTACTGTAATGAACTATAGTTTAATTTTAAGGTGGATGGTAAAAAATACTCATGTAAATATCTCACATATGCGCCTGCCGCCTGCCGCCTGCCGCCTGCCGCCATATAAAAACTTTGGATGCAAAAATATCCTTATACTTTTCTAAAGAAAGTACAAATGTCATTCATGTTAAATGCTACCACTCGATCTTATTTATAAATCTATTTTAACTAAAAATTTTGGTTCTTATTATAAGTCTATTTTCAGGGTAATAAATGTGTCTTTAACTTTTTTGCCTCTTTTAATTGTAATAAACAAAAAGAATTTATTTATGTTGACTTTTGAAACCAATCATAAATAAGGAAAAAAATTGAAAATTTAGCTCATAATTATTGAATTAATAAACTCTCCTTGGTCTCAAAACTGTTAGACCAACAATAGAGAGAAAGAGAATGAGAGGAAGAACAAAAAGTTTACAGAATATTTTCCACTCGCTAAAGAAAGTAAGTAATAACATCAATAAAACTTCTTATGTGGTTTTCAACTGTTATTTGTTTGGCAAAGAATTTAGGAAGAATCATGTGTAAATCTATTTGAAACACCTAAATCTAAAATTAGGCCTGTATTTTAACAAATTTCTAATAAGGCCTACATGCCTTATTAGAGATCTATGAACGTTGTTAGAAGACCATAAAACCCCTTTATAATTAAAAGAATTAAAGATTTTTAATTGAAAAATTCCTATTACCAAATTCTAGAATCCACTCCTCCCTTAAACATTGGGATCTTAATATTTAGTTGATTGAACAATATTGAAGGGTAGTAAGTCCTCACAATTTTTTTAACCCTGATGTCACACAATTTACATAAAATGCATATGAAATTATTGAAAGAATAAACACCTATGGTGTGTTTTCGCAACTATAGATTCGTAAAAGAAGTTAACTTCGATTTGCCTAAAAAATAAAATCAGTCCAAATTTTAAGGTAATTATAAATTAGCTTAATCAGAAAACTATTTTAGTGGTCATATGTGATTTGAAGAGGGACTCGAAGAAGAAACTAAGACCTGAATAGCATGTCAAATGGTGAATCAATTGGAGAAATCTCATGATGGGAAGAAGAGATGCGAGGTATTGATGCGAGGTATTTGCAAAATTAACGAATTCATAAATCTCTAATAAACTCTATAGGCTTTATTAGGGATTTGTTAAAAGTACAAATGTGATTCTGAATCTTGGTATTTCAAATTAAATGGGATTTTCCCTAATTTATAACAAAGTTTATTCATTTTTTCAAACAAATGAAAAAATAAAATAAAACTTGTAACAGCGATGCGATGTGGGGTATAGAATTATAACTGCAGTTTATTGTTAGAATTTTATGAGCACACCGACTTTTTGGTTGAAATTTTGTTGGAAATTTGATAAAAGTTGCTGTTAAAAATTTATTGACGAGGAACTCGGAATGAAACTATATTCCCATTTTGAGAAACAAAATACGTATGGGAAAATAATAAATAAATATCATATGAATTTGCAAAACCTCCCGTAAAATTATGTTTTTATCCTTACTTTTAAATAAATTAAAAAAACTAAAAATACCTCACCAGAGGGCTATCGGCGCTTGGGCGCCGGTCGACGGCCACCGGTGAGGGGGGTGGAGTTTTTTTTTTTTTTTTTTTTTTGGGGGGAGCGGGGGGGGGGTTGGGGTTTTTTTATATAAAAAATTATATTCAATGAAAGTGTGGGGGGTGGGGTTCGAACCCCCAACCCCCACACATCCATAGGGCCAAGTGGCTCATTTGGTTCCTTTAATATATTTATATATATACATTGACAAATATATATGTTCTTCTTAATATTTTTTCCAACGACATTTACAAAACTTGCAACAGTATTTATAAATCCAGTAACGTCATTTACAAATTCAATAATGTCATTTACAACTTTTTTTCAAGTTTACATTTTTTTCTTCATTAATGCCTCGAGTTAAAAAAAAAAAAAAAAAAAAAAAATCAACAAGTATTTACCAAACTTGCAACAAAAGATTTACAAAATGCAATAACGCCATTTACAATTTTTTTCCAAGTTTATATTTTTTACCTCTTTAATTAATTTTTAGTCCCGCATTCGTAAATATTTTCTCGTAATCCCAATATCTTGGAAATTAATTAATTTGAGATATTGGGTGTAAAAAAAATTTCAGATCCAAAGATATAATCTAATCTAAATAAATAAAATATATAAAAAATTAAAAAAATGTCTAATCCCTCTAATTAGAGATAAAAGCACCAAAGAAGCACCTAAGAGAAAAGTACCTAATGTGAATTCCCCACGGTTTCAATGAATATATATATATATATATATATATATATATATATATATATGTATATATATATATATATATTTTTTAAAAAATAACCCCACCCCCCCCAAAAAAAAAAAAAAAAAAAAAAAAACCTCCACCCCCTCACCTAAGTATAGCTGGCCGTGGAGGGAGGGTTTTTATTTAATTTATTTATTTAAAAATAAGGACAAAATTGTAATTTCACCCGAATTTGCATATCTCTCATAGGTCATTAGTACCTCTTAGTCTTTTTATAAATTCAGAAGATTTTTTGGGGTTTTGCAAATTCATATAGTATTTATTTATCATTTTCCCTTTAGATATTTCCCATCTATTCTTATTTTGGTTGGGGAAAGAAATAAAAGATATCTAATAAAGGTTTAAACCTCTCCACTTTCGACATATTTTAAAACCATGAGGGTAATGAATTCAAAACCAATACAAATATATTGTGATATCCCACATGGCCCCATGACAGTTGGACCTATTTTTATTACAAATAGTATTAGAGTCAGATTTGAGTTAATATGCTAAGGAGGATGCATTATCATTCTCCATAAAACCATGATATTATTATAATTCAAAATTTAAAGGTTTATTTTACCCAAAAAAAAAAAAAAAAAGTCCCCGTAGTTTGATAGATATTTTTTTGTTTTTAGAAAAATCAAGGCGCCATCAATGTTTGCTGCAGCATGTCATGGTCTTGGATTTGATCTCTCAAATATCGTGCCGGCCTTAGCTTGATCACCCCTCTCGATCTTGCTAAGTCAGCCGAATCCCCTCGAGTAGGCAAGGAAAGGCAAAGAACAAGAGAACTCTTAGAGAGAGAAAGAGAACTTAGAGAGGGAAGCTCTGAAATGTAAATGACTTGTATTGTTTGAAGACTCTTGGATGGTTTACAAATGAGGAGGGCACCCCTATTTATAGCTTACCACCTCCTCAATGAACGGCTAAGATCGATTACATCTTACTGTGGAGAATAGATCTCCATAACCTTCCCTAGAAATATCTAGATATTTACACAATTACAAGTGTTCTCTAGAATTCTCCACACAATCCTACAAATATGTACACAAGTCTACCATATTCAAGAAGATTCTAGACTTGCCATTTGACAAGTCTAAACCTCCCTTTGATGCAAAGTGTTTTGGCCCGCAAAATATCTAGCATTCCTTTTCGGGCATGACACTCTTCCCTACCTAATCCAGTGACGTCCTCGTCACTGTGCTGGTCCACGATCACACTCGTCTTCATGAAATGGCCGGAACATTCTCACATGAAAGACATGATGAATCTTTAAGTTTGGGGGAAGGTCCAACTTGGAGGTCTCCTTCCTGCCCTTCCCACGATCTTGTACAGGCCTCGGACAAGACCCCGAAATCCCTTGATTCGTTTGGGAGGAAGCTTCATGATCACCTTGTCTCCTACTTGGTATTCAGAGACTTGCTTCTTCCCATCCGCAATCTCCTTCCTCCTTTTGGCCACCTTGCCATGGAAGGATCTCGTCTCCTCAGCTTCTCGGCCTAATGTATCACCCATTACATCAGCCGTACCAATTCCTTGCTCCATCCCACGTTCCACCTCTCATCTAGGCGGCAACCTTTCTTGGAGCCTTGGTGACATGAGGTCTTCATTCTTCTTCAAGATAGGTGAAAGGTTCCCACGATCTTCCACATCAGGATCCACCACCTTCAAAGCTGCAAGGTAGGTGATTGACAAGCGAACATCCCTGGCCATCGCTTGTCGTGGGCGCTCAGTGCAACCAAGCCCCTTTTCAAGGAAGCACAACGAATCTTCACCCTAAGGCATGAGGACTACTTTTGCCTTGCACAAAAAGTCCAGACCCAGTACCACATTGAAGTCATCCATAGGGGCAACCACATATCCACGGCCCCCTTCCACGTACCAATGCATAGCTCTACTCCACGAGCTACACCTTCACGAGGTTTGGCAGAAGTGTTAACAGTCTTCCACCATCCTCTTCGTGCTTGGGTAACTGAGAGACAAACCCTCTTGGCCTCTTCCGGAGTGATGAAGTTATGGGTCGCCCCGTTGTCTACCATCACCTTCACTGGCTTCCCATTTAACGTTGCCTCTACATGCATGAGGCCTTTACTCCTCGGAACAGGTTCCCCATGTTTAGCTTTCAAGGCATTCAAGACTCTGAGAGATCCCATTCGTATGCTCGGCTCCTCCTCGTCAGGTCCATCTTTCCCTTCAACCATGGCTGACAAGCTACCAAGCTTCGGACACTTACTCATGTAGTGTGGCCCTTTACACATGTAGCAGCTTATTGTTCTTCTTTTCCTCAGGTCGGTCCTTCTGAGAGGACTTTCTCGCTCCTCCCTTGATGAACTCCTTACCTTTGTCTCCCCCACCGTTCCCATGATTGGATTCAGAAAACTTAGGTCCAGAAGTCTCACCTTTCTCACCCCTTTGATAATTAGTGAGACTTTCCGCAACGGCAATGGCTTCATCCACAATCGTCACACCATGCCGTTGGAGTTCATGTTTGGCCCAATTCTGAAGACCATCCATGAAGTAGAACAATGTCTCTTCACTACTAAGATTAGGAATTTGCAATGTGAGGGCAGTGAAGTCCCTTACATAATCCGAAATCGAGGTCTTGTGCTTGAGTTCCCTTAACTTCTTCCTAGCCACATAGACCACGTTCTCGGGATAGAATTGCTTCTTCAACTCCTTCTTGAAGTCTCCCCAGGTCTCAATCGTGCAAAGGCCCCTCTCCATGCCTACATGCTTCCTACGCCACCATAACATAACATTATCAGTAAGGAATAAGGAAGCAGTGTGTACCTTGGTTGTGTCATCGGCCAAGTTCAGGCTCTCAGCATATCTCTCCATTTGCCATAATAAGTTCTCAACCTACTTGGCATCACAAACGCCTTGAAATTCCTTCAGCTTAGGGAGATCCAACCTCACCTCCCTTACTCCACTGGTACCACCCACCAACGGAGTCTTTGTATGTCTCTCCAAAGAACTCTTAAGAGAGTTAAGCTGTCCCTGCATCGCGGTAATGGCATCCATTACCTTTGCCTCGAGTCGCCTCATGGACTCAACTCGTTCCTCCTCAACATTGAGATGCGAATCAAGATCCGACCTCAAGTTGTCCAATTGGCCAAGGGTGTGGGTTTCAAGTGTCTCAAAGTCACTTTCCACCTTGTCCACCCTATTAGCCACCCTGTGTAAGGCCTCCTCCAAAGCCTCCACCTTTGCCATCAAAGTGCAACATCCGCGACTTGGCGGGACTTACTTGATCCTCGAGTCTTCTTTTCCTCCTGAGCAAGTTGGGTCTCTCTATCCCTTTCTTCTCTAGCCACAACAACTTCCTCAGTCGTTCCCGACATTCTTGCCTACGAACCACGTTCACAGCTTCGAACCTAGCTGCTCTGAACCAAAGCTCTGATACCACTTTGTCACGGCCTTGGATTTGATCTCCCAAATACCATGTCGGCCTTAGCTTGATCACCCCTCTCGATCTTGTTAAGTCAGCCAAATCCCCTCGAGTAGGCAAGGAAAGGCAAAGAACAAGAGAACTCTTAGAGAGAGAAAGAGAACTTAGAGAGAGAAGCTCTGAAATGTAAATGACTTGTATTGTTTGAAGACTCTTGGATGGTTTACAAATGAGGAAGGAACCCCTATTTATAGCTTACCACCTCCTCAATGAACGGCTAAAATCGATTACATCCTATGGTGGAGAATAGATCCCCAGAACCTTCCCTAGAAATATCTAGATATTTACACAATTACAAGTGTTCTCTAGAATTCTCCACACAATCCTACAAATATGTACACAAGTCTACCATATTCAAGAAGATTCTAGACTTTGCCATTTGACAAGTCTAAACCTCCCTTTGATGCAAAGTGTTTTGGCCCGCAAAATATCCAGCGTTCCTTTTCGGGCGTGACAAGCAGCTGAATCACCAGGGTTTTTGTTGGTCGATTTCCTTGATGGCAAGTGAACCAGTCGAACAAGTAATAAGGTGAAAATAGAGTATCGTCCCACAGAGACTGAGATACCAAGGAGTGACGCGCAATTTGCTATGACAGTTGTGAAAGCATGAAGTAAATATAATGGTTGTGAGGGTTGTGTGCTTATGCTACTAGCAAACGTAAACAAAATAACTGTAACGAGAGAAGATATCAGTGAGAGGTTAGGCTGGACGCAGAATCGTCCTTAAGTGCATCAATCCCCCAGTTGCTCTACCCAATGCTATGGCATCTATACTGTACAGCTTCTGCAATTGCTACAGCATAGCTACCATTCACAAAGCTATTTGGTTAACCCACCTTTATAGTTTACCGAAGCTTCCGCGTTCGATACTTATGATGCTAACTATACTCCTTCCATATTCCTATGGCAACTTTCTAGTCAGAAGATCCGTGCTACGCTCGTGGTGTTACGGTTATGAGAGGTAGACCCATTCCCGAAGCCTACAATAATAGGTCTAGCCGTGCACGGCCGCCTAGCAAACACAAGTTTTTCAGAGGTCTAACCCCAACTCCTTGCCGCAGCCGGGGCCACAGATCTAGCCCTTAACTTCCGTTAACCGACTATTGATTAAAACACCGATACGCAAACCAAATTTATTGAACTAAGAAACTGCAACTGGGTTCATTTAACACTTAAAGACTCATCCTCGTCCAGCCATATAAAGTTTAGTTCATGATTGACGAGGGACACACAAAACAAATACTAACAGAATGACCCATGATCGAAAACACAAAGATAAAAAGAAAGGAAAACAGAAAGTTCTAGCGGAATATCCAACGGCGTGGTCGAGGTCCTGTCACGTCACCACTCCACGTCTTCTTTGTTCCGTCGTACTGCAGGGAAGGATGCTGGGTTATCTGGAAAGCTCATGCTCTTGTGAAATCTTTCACCCTTCTCTTGAGTCTGCCGAAAGTTAGAATCTGGTTCTAGGGCTCTCCGACTCTGTTAGGGTTGGCTCTGCTGCTTCCTTTTATAATCGGTCTTTTTTCTTGCAAATAGTAAGTTACAAATGAGCCGGGCCTTTCCTAATCCGTCAGATCTATCATATCTTTTAGTCCGAGTAGATTGCTTCAGTTGATTCTCTCGGGATTCTTCAAATCTTTCAGCCTCCGATCCTCCGCATCTTCTATTCCGTTACGTCAACCTATCTCGTCAATATCGCCCTTTATTTTATTTTCTCAAATCATCTAGGTAAAAAGGTCAGAAAACATGTCGTATAGCATTGCGTCCTCTACTTTTCTATAGCATTCCAGATGCCTTGTATTGCACTTCGAATCGCTGTCAGGATGCTATAGCATCGTATCTGCTATGCTACACGATTTTCCTTAAAAACAAATTAAATTGTTCCATTCTCAGCACATGCAAATGATTTCTACTCTTTAGTCCCTATGTCATGAATGTATGCCTTTTTGCTTAGATTATCTATAGTTAAGCTTTGATTTATCATTCAATTCAGCCAATAAGTATAAGGAAAACATGGTGTGATTTGTGCTCATCAGCTTTGCAGACATCTCCATTCTCCACCCCTTATATAGTTAAGGTAATTCAGAGTTATCATTCAATAGTAAAAATACATGTGTATTTTAATTTTGAGGATTGCTTAACACCAAATACTTTTTTAGGTATAAAACTACACATGAATTTTTAAAATTGAAGCAAAAATACCATCACCGTTAGATTGACTCAGACTTAACTCTATTATTTTTTTTAATGGGCCCTACATTATTAAAACAAATAAAAATGCCTAACTTTTTAAATTTACTTTACTACCCTCTTCCAGTCGCTCACCTTTGGGTCCCTTGAGGCGGAGATCTGGTTATGGCTGGGATGGAATTCACAGGTCTCTCAGGCCCACTCTTGCCATTCCGAGAGACGATAATCTCTCTCTCATTTCATTTCTCTCCAGAAATGGCGCCTCTTTTCCTACCAAACCTGCCTAGTTAGACGCTGATTCCTCCCAATCTCCATCCTTCGCTCAGCTCAAGTCCTTTGTAGTGAGAGTCTCCCATGACTTTTGAGATTTGGGCATCAACAAAAACGACGTCTTCCTCTTGTTTGCTCCCAACACCATCCTCTACCCTATCTGCTTCCTCGGCCTCACCGCCATTGGCACCATAGCCTCCCCCGTCAACCCTATCTACACCGTGGCGGAGATTTCCAAGCAGGTGAAAGATTACAATCCCAATCTCGTGATTGTAGTTCCTGAACTGTGGGACAAAGTGAAGGGTTTCAACCTCCCCTCGCTGATTTTGGATTCCCAAATCCCTTCCCCTGTCGTGCCGAATTCGAAGATTACGACCTTCGATGAATTGCTTGAAATTGCAGGGTCACCAACGGAATTTCCGATGAGTAATGTCAAACTTTCGGTTCCCTGAGTTTTCATAAACGTGCCGTGGTTGAAGGTATCTATTTACAATTGCTTACTATCAGCAATAAACTTCTGAATGTCTTCTTCAGTTAGGCGAGACTAATAAGGGAAAAGGGTAGTAAAGTAAATTTAAAATATTTGGCACTTTTATTTGTTTTAAGGGTTAAGGTGCAAAAATACACATGTGCTTCTTCTAAAAGAGCACTCAGCACCAAGTGATTTTTTGAGGGGCAAAAGTGACTCTGTGGTTACCAAATAGGAGCAAAAGTCACATAATCTGTTAACTAGGTTGACGTTGACCGTTAAGTTGGACGGTTTGACTAAAGTTGATGATGTGTCTGCTGAGTTGGAGTTTATAGAAGGCAAGTTAATTCCCAAATTGCTGATTAATTACTGAGTAGGAAATTGAAATAATAGTATTTTGGAAAATTGCCAAACGATTATAAGGAAAAAGTGGGGAATATTATATTAGTTTTCTTCAATGATTCACGTGTTTAGGCAGCAAACTAGGGTTCAATGAATTTTATTTTTTTGATTCACGCAACTAACTAACCAAAGACTGAAGCTGATTCGATTATTTACCCAATGAACTAGGGTTGAAGCGACGGCCAAACACTTTTACGCAATGAACTAGGGTTAATATGTATAGTTCCAGATCTGAACCAATGGTTAATAACCCAACTCATTTTAAATTATTCCTTCACGGTTTACGGTTCCCCCCCTCATCGTCGTTGAAGACAATTCCATCGAGCTCCCTCTCAATCTCTCGTTCCTCACAAAATTTCGTCGCATCTTTGCTTGATGCTTTGCTCCTTCTCGGTTGAATGGGGGCAGGGGCACACGATGGGTTTTTTGGAAGGTTGAATATTTGGGTTAGTTTAATTGACAGCTCCCCCCTCAACATGCCACGTTTCAGTCACACATGTACATATAATGCTGAATCAGTTGTAATCTAACGAACGTTTGCTCAAGTAATAGAATTATGTGACTTCTGCTCCTATTTTATAACCACAGAGTTACTTTTGCCCCTCAAAAAAGCACTTGGTGTTGAGCGCTCTTTTAGGAAAAGCACATGTGTATTTTTACATCTTAACCCTTGTTTTAATAATGTGGGGCCCACTTAAAAAGCAATAAAGTTAAGTCAATTTAACGGTGATGATATTTTTGTCCCAAATTTAAAAGTTCATATGTAGTTTTGCATCTAAAAAAACATTTGATGTTGACCGCTCCTTTGTATATTTTTACACTTTTAACGTTGTTCATTTAATATATAATACTCTCTCCAGTCTTAATTATAGGACATATTTAACCGATTTTAATGAGATTAAGGAGAGGAGTTAAGTTAGTTAATTTTACTCATTTGTCTAAAACGCCCTTATTTAAATTTAAAATGACATAAGTAAAAATGAATTAATAATCTCTACCACATACCTCTCACATTTAAAATTTTTATTTCCACACATTTTCTAATTAAAATAATGGTCTTACTCTGTGTGTGTGTGTGTGTGTGTGTGTGTGTGTGTGTGTCTAATTAAAATAATGGTCTTACTCTGTGTGTGTGTGTGTGTGTGTGTGTGTGTGTGTGTGTGTGTGTGTGTGTGTGTGTGTGTGTGTGTGCTTGCGCGCGCGCGTCTATATCTACACACACATATAAACACACACCCACATACTCACAGATAATATATATGTGTGTGTACATATATATCTACTGTGTGTGTGTGTGTGTGTGTGTGTGTGTGTGTGTGTGTGTGTGTGTGTGCTTGCGCGCGCGCGTCTATATCTACACACACATATAAACACACACCCACATACTCACAGATAATATATATGTGTGTGTACATATATATCTACACACATATAAACACACACCTACACACTCACAGATATAATATATGTGTGTGTGCAGGGGCGGAGGCACACTTATTTCTGTGGAGGCAAGTGAACCCATAAAAAATTTAATATATATATATATATATATATAGTATATGACTTTCTTTACAACTTATCTAGTTAGAGTAGTTTGTTATAAGTTTTGACATCCACCTAAAGGTCCTGGGTTCGAACGGCTGATCCCTTCATATTTTTTTTTTTCAATCTCCAAATTTTACCCACTCCAAGTCGCTCCGTCGTCCATTCCCTCCCGTCCCAAATCGATCACCCACTCCTAATCGATCCCCAAATCGATCCTTCCTCCAAATCCCACTCCAAATCCCTCCGTTCCAAATCGATCCCTAATCCAAATCTCTCACCCACTCCTAATCGATCCCCAAATCGATCCCTCCTCCAAATCTATCCGTCCCAAATCGATCCGTCTCTCACCCACGGCGCTCTTGGCTCCCCCCTCTGTCGTCGACGTCGCTGTCCCTTGGTCTTGGTGTAATACGCTCGCAAATCCGTCATCGGCGTCCATTGTTCCGTGAACGTTACGCAAGACCGACCTAGAGATAATGTTGATTCTCTTCCTTTTCAATGATGATGATTTTCTGTTTTTTGTTCCTTAATCCCATTTTGTGTTTTCGGTTTCGCTTTTGAAACAAAGCGTACTGGATTGCACAAAGTCGCGGCTAGAGGCGATACGGAACAAGAGAAAAGCGATCTTAAGTTTCTCAAGAAAGATATCGCGATCTTCTCAAGAATGGCCCCGACGACGGGGCATATGGACGAGTAATTTCCCTAATAATTCTTAATTAGATTGTTAATTGTTTGAGACTCTTGCTTTAATTATTTTATCTTGTCCGAACTCACATGGATATTTATGTAACATTTTTACAATTTTTTAGGATGGCATCTTAAACGAATATCGTACTCTATGAATTTTACCTTTTGAAGTATCAATTCTTTAATAAACAATTCTTTTTCCAGGCCATCGCCGCATTTAATTAAATTTTTTGATAATGCACTGTTAGTCGATTCTCAAATCTAAATGCTTTTCATTAAGATTATAACATCCCCTTGATATCTGATCTAATTGATTTACTTGTGGGTCCACATATGGTCGTCTAGACCATACACAATGATGAATCTATCTGGAAGGGGAAAGAGAATTAGTTAGGTGTAATTTAATTACGTTGATCACGCTCTCCTTTATCATTCTCATAATCATTACGTAATTTTCACGATCCAAGATTGTAATTCTCCATTTGATCTCTCGTCAATATTTTTCTTTTCCCGTCCAAATTAAGAAGGGGTTGGGGGATTTCAGTTGAAGTGATCCTAAGCAAAAATGCAGACGACAAATAAGACTTAAACTTTAGAACTTCACATTTTTGTTCTTGATGACCATTTGAGTAATTGGCATTTCGAGGAATGGAATTATTAATCTTTTGCACATTATGCAGTGAAGGGTTCTTGGTAGAGGAAAACACGTCGACTTGTTACGTTGTAAAGTTTGTTGGGTGCGTTTCGATCATCTCAAAGTCCTTTCTAAGGAGAGGTATGCTAATCTATATAATATAGCTGTTCTTCTATTTCCCCTTAAGATCATGAAAATTTCAGTGTTTACCAAAGACTTGGGAACTTATTACTAACATGATTGGGCTTAACAAATTGGAATAGCCCTATAATATACACCATTAGTAGTTAATATGCATGCCTCTTTAGACATGAAATATTTTCTACTTGGACACATTTAATCGCGTGCGGTTCGCATAACGAATCTTTCGATGCGAAAGCTTACAATCGAAGTAACACCGCTTTTGATTTTTTGAATCGATAATTTCCGATGAATGCAAGGAGGCCATACCGTCAAGGCTAAGCAACTTCCTTTTCAACTTTCTTTTGCAAATTGATTTGCTTCAAGAAATAACTTTATCCTTTCAAATCTTTTTGGAGGTTGATGCAAAGACTCAAGGCTGCGGATGAAGGGTCGATGTAAATGAATATCTCAAGATAATACCCCACCTTGTGATTTTCGTTTATGATGAATTGAAGACGAAGCCAGCATTTTGGTTTGCTTGCCCACCTTCTAGTTATTATAATTCTTCATTCTTTGATTTCTTATAGATTGCAACATGTTCTTTAATCTTGTCAAACTTTTTTCCTTCCAGAAAATGTCAACGATATAATCTTAATGTATTTAAAACTTTCCTTAAAAAAAAATTTCGAGGGCACTGCCCCCGAACCCTACACTAATTGTGCACCCATTAACTCTAAATCCCGACTCCGCCATCAGTGTGTGTGTGTGTTATACACACACTTATATATTAACATCTACACACACATATAAAACACACACCCACACATTGAGTGTGTGTGTGTGTTATATATCTACACTCATATATATTACATACATACATACATACATACATACATACATACATACATACATACATACATACATACATACATACATACATATGTGTGTGTAGGTATATATGTGTGTGACTCTATATATATTGGTAAATTAATGCTAGTTGGCTGATACATAAATTAAAATCTAACAATTTAAAAGTTTCATTGATTGGAAAAGTCTACACATCCACATAAATATACTCACCAAAAACCAAACACACTTGAAAAAATAAAATAGGGGTATTTTAGGAAGAACTTGACAAAAATTAAAATATTGTTTTATAATTAGGACCAAAACTAACTCCTAAATGTTGTCTTATAATAGGACCGGAGGGAGTATAATATGAGGGTTTACACTTCTCATGTTGCATGAGAAGAAGAATATTCCTACACACACATAAAATAGTGAGACTCGATCTTTTTTATATATAAAAAAAAAAAAAACTCAAGAATAGAAATAGTAGGACCCATTTTTTTTGTATTTATATTATAAGGATACACTTCTCTTACAACATGAGAAATGTATTTCCTATAATTATAATACTAGTATATTATAATAATATGATATATTATTATATTACTTAGTGTGCAAGCAAGGCACCGCCTTTGACCAAAAAAAAAAAAAAAGCAAGGCACCGCACTTAACATCCAACGGCCCCACTCCCCATCCATTATATATACTCACACCCATTCATTCATTTAGGAGCAAGAGTGAGCGAGAAAATAGAGCGAGAGGGAGATGGAAGAAAGGTGAAGATGAGAAGCGGGAGTTTTGGAGTAATTTTGGTAATTATTTGTAATCTAGGAATAAGTATATATTTGTGAAGTCTGAATATTCTTTTATATATTTGTGACTATTTTTATTTTACACATTTATCAATTACGTATAAATATATAATTGTAAATGAGTAATGACTATCTTTTATTTAAAAAATAATAATGAACTAAATTATATGTATATGTGTATCAGACTACATGAATGAAGATCAGACTACAAGAAGATTCGAAGAAGTGGACAACTGGACATCTTTCAGTTGTTCAGAAGGCCAATACGGCCATTTGGAATGAAGAATCCACCAGCATAATTCCAACAAAGGATGCAAGGGATATTCAGAAGGCCAATACGGCCATTCGAAATGAAGAATCCACCAGCAGAATTCCAACGAAGGATGCAAGGGATATTCAGAAGGCCAATACAGCCATTCAGAATGAAGAATCCACCAGCAGAATTCCAACGAAGGATGCAAGGGATATTCAGTGACTTCGATTATGTCGTTGTTCATGTAGATGATATTCTTGTGTTCAGCCAAAATAAGGTTGATCATACAAGGCATTTACTTGAAGTTCTGAAAAGATTTGATCAAAACGGAGTAATCATCTCTAAGAAGAAGATGGAGATAGCCAAGAGAGAGAGAGGTTTTCTCGAAGTAACAATCGGAGAAGGCAAACTGCAGCTGCAGAAATCCCTGGTTCAGCTTTGTAACCAAAGGAAAAGAAAATCAATTTGCAATCGCAGGTGGTTGGGTTTGCAAAATCTGTTTTATGAAAAGAATTTAATTCCTGTTTTTGAGACAACTGAAGGGATTAAAAATTCTGATGCAGGTTTATTGTCTAGGATAATCAATACTCTCAACGATGGCAGCTAACATCAGCTTGAGACCTGGCTCCGGCAAAGGAAAGGGAACAGCTTCGACTGAAGCAAAACCCACAATTTCCTCTCAAAAGGCGCAAGCCTCTAGTTCAAAGAAACGTCAGGAAAATGTTTCTAGTTCTAGTTGTAGGTCCGTTCGTTTTGCAGGTGAAGACATCCTGAACGAGAATATGTTTAATGCGCTCAACGCATTAAAGAAGCCCAAGAAGAATTTCTCTAAGAAACAGAGAGAGGCAAAGAGTGGCCAGAAGGTTAACGGCAAGTTCCCCACTGGAACCCAAGAGAACCAGCCTAAGGCAAAGCCTTCGGCCGAAGAAATTTCTGTTCCTCCCACTGAGGAGTTCTCTAACCTTAATCTTGCAGATTACGAGGAGGTTAAAGCAAATTTGGTCCAAGACTATGTGATCAATTTTGGAGAATTGGAGACAGCTTTAGCTAAAGCAAAACCAAAAGCAGATTCCACTATCTCCAGATACGGGAAAGGAGATGCGACCGACACCTCGAAAGACAAGAAAGAGGAAGGAGGACAGCAGGCCAGCTCACCCACTGCCTTAAAAGCACCTAAAGCAGTACTTTATATATAAATAAATCTCTTTGATTTTAATGAACAAAAATACTTGTTATTTGTTTCAAAAATTCATAAAGTACGATATTTTATGCAGAGAGTTTTATTAGTCTCAAACCCTATCACAGTAAGTAGAGGGCTTTCCTATGCTATCTCACAATCTAGACCGGTTCAAGCAGTGAGATGCGAAGCGTCGACACGTGGCACATTCAATATCAACGTGGAAGCAAGTAGAGGGCTTTCCTATGCAACCGAACAATCGAAGCTGGTTCAAATGGTCCGATGGGAGACGCCACCACATGGCACATTTAAGATTAACGTGGACGGGAGTTTCATTGTGAAATCAAAGGAGGCTGGTATAGGAGGGCTCATTCGAAACTCAAATGGGGAATGGATCGTTGGTTTCTCACGGCCGGTGGTTAAAGTTGAAATGATTTTACATGTGGAACTGTTAGCTATCAAGAAGGGGCTCAAGCTTGCATGGAAAGTAGGATGCCGCGACGTTATCTGTGAGACAGACTCGACAAGCTCTCTTGAACTAATTGCTAGCACTAATGTCCATATGTTTAGAGAAGTTATAGGAAAAATCCGGAAGATCTGTGAAAGGAAATGGGAAAGAGTAGAGTTGGTTCATGTACTCAGAGAAGGAAACCAGTGCGCAGACTATCTCGCAAAAGTTGGATCTAGTCAACCATATTGCTGGGTATGGAAGTTCCCTCCATATACACTCAAAAAGCAATTGGAGGATGACGCTAGGGGAACTTTCTACTTGAGAAGAAAATTACAAACTGGATCTTATATTAAAGAGTTCTAAATAGTATTTTTTGTACTCCTAAACAGGTTGAAGTACCAATGTCAATTGTATGTGATATATCATGTACAAAATAATATATGAAATTCATATTTTCCTTGATAGTTAAAAATTAAAGTTCACAACTTAATTCCAAATACTTGTCATATTTTTTATTACCTATACGGGGAATCAAAGCTCAGATGATGAGAGAGGCCTCTTAAACAGTATTATCTTTTGTGTTTGTTTCTTGTAACACTATAACTAGATTTTATATTAAAAATAGTATTTTGTATTAAATAGTGTCATCTACCAATGTCAATTGTATGTGATATCTCATGTACAAAATAACATGTGAAATTCATATCTTTGATAATAAGATAGTTTGACTTGTAGTTTTTCAGTCTTTAAAGTTTTCTAATTTTCAAAAAAGAGAAAAAAAAAAAAGAAAAAAATCTTAGTGTTCTCATAACTCGTCCCATGTGTCACCAACAATGTGATTTTTCGGCATCCTTATCGATAACGCATCATCAAAAATGTCAACTTCTACCTTCCTCCTCTTCATTTGCAGGACTCTTCACCATCTTCTTCCTCTACCTCCATGCTTTCTCAACCAAACTCTTCCAACATTTAGAAGGATTAAATAATTATTTTTTTTCCAAAAAAAGTATGAATGTGTTATAAAACCTAAGAACCATTAAATAATAAATGAAATGTTTAGATTTTAATTTGGGATACTTGAATCAAATTCACCACGCGTATAATTATTTTCTTAAATATGTAAAGTGTTAAACATTATTATAAATAAGTCTATCCTTAGTCCAGATGAAGTCTTCGGAGGAATCATAATATATATACAGCAAAATTTAAAATTTATTTATTTATGATAAAGTATTAAATAGAATTAATTGTTAATATTTTTCTTAATGAAAAACAAGCTCCCCAAGCCTGTGGCACTTCTCAATGCCCATTTTTTATAATATTTAAATTAGTAACTAACATTCCATTACAAAAGGACGTGTACGTTTTTCAAACAAAAAAGTTGAGATCAAGTTTTTTTTTTTTTTTTTTTTTTATACGAAGGAGATCAAGTTAAACATAATAAGATTTCAAACATACCACAGAAGGATATATTTGTAAATATGCTGAACTAGACAATGTTGTCAAAATCAAATTTATACGTAGAAACAGAAGAAGTGATAGAGACATAAATCGTAGAAACGACACGAAATGTAAAGTTTTTACTACTTAAAGTGAAAATACAAAATTTTATACACACATATATACATACACATATATGCAATCACCGGTAGAACGAGAAAATTTTTTAGTCCGGGTCAAAAAAATAAATATATTGAACTGCTTCATTTGTTCCTTATTATAAGGTATTAACTAATAAGTGTATTTGGTCATTTTTATAAAACATTTTTTTTGTTTCCAAAGGGGATTAAATATTTTTTTCATGTATACCCATAATTAAAAAGGGTAGTGAGTGAGAGTAATAATTAATATGATATTAAAATTTAGTGTAATTAGTAGGGAGATATTGAAAATTACTTAAATTTTAAGACAAATTTAATGACTTTAACTGTTTTTATTGGCTTGTGAGAATTATTAATTGGTGCCTTATAATAAGGACAAAAGGGAGTATTTACTAAATAGTATCACATAACATTGAAAATACAAATAAATAATAACCGAAAATTATAAATTAAAATAAGATATAAGAGGATACTAACCTCTTCGGAAGGTATCTCAAACAAACATTTTACTTTTATGTCACAACACAATGAGTAATGAACTAAATATTATTCCTATAGAGAAGATAAAAAATTAGCCGGGGCAAAATTATTGGTTAAATAAAATATCATATAACACACACACACTAACAAATTTTAAAAGGTCAGCTGGAACCTACTGGGCCAGTCAAAAGGTAGTTCCTCCACGGCATACAATACATACATACCTACATTATTGTATGTATGTATGTATTGTATTGTATATAGGTTTAAATATATACGTGATGAGCAACTTCATTTTTAAAAGATATAAGTCACATAACTATATAAACCATAAATCCAAAAACACAAAGAGTTTAACAACTTTTACAACCAAATTTCAAGACATAAAAAAAAAAATCAAAAAATAACAATTTCTAAATTATATCAGTTGGTTCAAATCAAACACACATCAAATTGCATGTTTTCAATGTGTTATTCTCTTGCTCTTATAATAAATTCATTTACAAAATTTGGAATGTCCAAATCATGATCATTCCTAGGTTCCCCCACTTCAACTTCAATTAAGTTTTTCTCATCATCGACATCAACATCTAAATTGTCTACATTTTTCCAATCTTCTTCATTTTTCACTATCCAATCATCATCGAATGGAAGATAATCAAAATTATATGCATGAGAGTTTTGAGTTTTTTTTTTTTTTCGCCCAACCATGAATTGACCATCACAAAACTACATTCATAATCTTTGATTTTAGAGAAATGAAAATAGAGTTTTGCCTAAAAATATAGATAATGGGTATTATTGAAACAATTGGAGTGGTAGATGGCGCGGGTATTATTGAAACAATGAGTGGCCTGCGGGCGGAGTGCGGATGAGTGCGGGGAGTAGATGCAGTGTCTATCGGCGGGCTTGTAGTTGGGGGCTTTATTAGGATTCTCCGATGTTAAACTTACTTTTCTTAAAAAAAATCATTTAAATTATAGATCATTAACTAAATATTTAAAAAATTAATTTCTGCTTAATATTTATTCAATGAAAATCATTAATATAATAATATTAATATTTACACCATATCTTCTTATATGGTATTAATTTATTTAAATGTTTAGATTTTAAAATATTTTATGGATTCTATCAACTAAAAGATATGTTCAATAAAAATTTAAGTTATTATTATTAAAAGTGTTTGTTGGGAGTAAAGATCTAATAGATGACTTTAAGGATGTGTTTGATTTGAAGGAAGAAAAAAATTCTGATCAAATTACCCTTTCCTCCTTCTCGCTTTAACCCCTCACTCTCACTGCTTCACAAAACCAGCACCGCCACTTGGCGAAGCGGAGCGGTGGTGAAGCCAGAGTAGGATGAGAGCAAGTCGGAGTTCCGGCGACAGAATGCCTCCAGCAAGGCATTATAGCCAGCCGAATTCTGCAAAGACTGGAGAATTATTATAAATAAAGATATTGAGGGGTTTTTTTAATATTAAAAAAAAATCATTATAAATAAGGATATTTTTATCCCTAGAATTTGCAATCCAATGATTGGAAAAACGATACCTTGGGAGGTAGGTTCGGTCCAATTCTTCTGATGTGGTATTGTCTATCCTAGATATTTATCAATCACATTAGTACCAAACAATACAAATAACTCAATTCCTGACCCAATCTCAAATCTACATACCAAACAAGACCTATAGTGGTAGAGTGATTAATCGTAAAAGTGACAATTATTTGAAAAATTAAATGCAGACATTTAAGTTAGTTTTGTAAAATTTTAATTAAAATAAAATTGATATAAAACATAAATAAGGATAGAAGATAATATATTGGGAACGTTGAAATACTTTTTTACTTTTTAAAGAAAATAATACCCCGTACCATCTTAAAAGTTTGTTGAGAACTTTATTTAACTTACTTTATATGAGATTTGCAATTTAAATCGGAGACTTTTTGATAGGCCAATACATTTTTCTGAGATATGCTAGATATCCTCATCATCTTACTCACGATATAATATGAAGAGTAAATATTCTTTTTGGCCCAGACAAAAACACGGACGCATTTTGGTCCTTACAAAAAATCGACCCTTATTCGTCCTTTTTAAGGGAGTAAAAAGGACCTTTTGAAAATTTGTGAGAGATCAAAATGTCAACCAATCGACCCTTATGCGTCTTTTTTATGGACTAAAAAGGACTTCTTTTTTTTTTTTGTAAGGGACTAGAAAGGGTATTTACTCTAATATGAATAAAGGTTTTACTTTTAAATCAAATTTATTATTTTTTTTCATCATTCTAACTCTATTATTTTTTAAAGGGCCCTATATTATTAAAACAAATAAAAATGTCTAACTTTTTAAATTTACTTTACTATCCTCTTCCAGCCGCTCACCTTTGAGTCCCTTGAGGCGAGATCTCGTTATGGCCGGATGGAATTCACAGTCTCTCAAGCCCGCTCTCACCATTCCGAGAGACGATAATCTCTCTATCATTTCATTTCTTCGTAAATGTTCCCACCAAACCTCCGCCTAGTTTGATGCCGATTCCTCCCAATCTCCATCCTTCGCTCGCTCAAGTCCTTTGTAGTGAAAGTCTCCCATGACTTCGAGATTTGGGCATCAACAAAAACAACGTCTTCCTCGTTTGCTCCCAACACCATCCTCTACCCTATCTTTTCCTCGCCTCACTACCCTTGGCACCATAGCCCCCCGGTCAACCCTATCTACACCATGGCGGAGATTTCCAAGCGGTGAAAGATTCCAATCCCAATCTCATGATTCTCGTTCCTGAATGTGGAGAAAGTGAAGGGTTTCAACCTCCCCTCGCTTATTTTGGGTTCCCAAATCCCTTCCCCTATCGTGCCGAATTCGAAGATTACGACCTTCGATGAATTGCTTGAAATTGCAGGGTCACCAACGGAATTTCCGGTGAGTAATGTCAAACTTTCGGTTCCCTGAGTTTTCATAAATGTGTCGTGATTGAAGGTATCTATTCACAATTGCTTACTCGTTCTTCAGATTCCTCTGACCTGATCAGCAATAAACTTCTGAATGTCTTCTTCAGTCAGGCGAGACTAATCAGGGAAAAGGGTAATAAAGTAAATTTAAAATTTTGGCATTTTTATTTGTTTTAATAATGTGGGACCCACTTGAAAAGTAGTAGAGTTAACTAGTTAAGTCAATTTAAAGTTGATGGTATTTTTGTCCCAATTTTAAAAGTTCATATGTAGTTTTAAACATTTGATGTTGAACGCTCCTCAAAATAAAATACATGTATATTTTTACACTTTTAACGTTGTTAATTTAATATATAATATAATATAAGGGGTTTACACTTCTCATGTTGCATAAGAAAAAGAAAATTCCTACGCACACATGAAATAGTGGGATCCACATTTTTATATTTAAAAAAAAAACTCAAGAATGAAAATGGTGGGACCCAAATTTTTTTGTATCTATGACATGAGGATACATTTCTCCTACAACATGAAAAGTGTATTTCTCATAATTATAATACTAGTATATTATAATAATATGATATATTATTATAGGGTTAAGGTGTAGATTTGTCAACCAACTATTACCCGAAAAGCGTCTGGCACAAAAAACAATTGAATGGACCAAATTGGCCAACAAATTAAATTATTAAAAAATGAAAAAAAAACCCAAATAACTATTTTTAAAAAAATAACTATCACTACTACGTTAAAATATGAGACACCGGCATAGGACGGTGGCGTGAGACGCTAGAGAAAAGAGCGGTTAAACTTTCTTGTTGGATAAGGCAAACATCAACGAGATGAGACTCATGCGAGCGTTGGCCAGGTAGCGACGGTTCTTTGTTTGTGGCATCGGAGGGACACAACCAAGGTGCCAGGTGCGTGTCGGTCGAAAGTTGTGAACTGATGAGTTCAAGAGGACGAGTGGAACACCCAAAGAACAATGGAAGCTTTGGAGACACCGACGTCGCCGACACCGTGACAATCAATGAAAGACTAGAGACACCAAGACAGTGATGGGGTAATAGTCATTGGCGAATCTGCTTAAAATTGTTTTTTTCACTTTTTAATAGTTCGTTGGCCAATTTAGTCTCTTCAATTGTTTTTGTGCCAGACGCTCCTCAGGTAATAGTTGATTGGCAAATCTTCACCTTAACCCATTATTATATCACTTAGTGTGCAAGGAAGGCACCGCACTTAACATCCAATGGCCCAACTCCCCCACTCCCCATCCATTATACATACACATACCCATTCATTCATTTAGGAGCAAGAGTGAGCGAGAAAATAGAGCGAGAGGGAGATGGAAGGAAGGTGAAGATGAGAAGAGGGAGTTTTGGAGTAATTTTGGCAATTATTTGTAATCTAGAAATAAAAGGTAAGTCTGAATATTCTTTGATATATTTATGAATATTTTTTTTTTACATATTTGTCAATTATGTATAATTGTAAATGAGTAATGACTATCTTTTATTTAAAAAATAATAATAGACTAAATTATATGTATATGTGTATCAGACTACATGAATGAAGATCGGACTAGATGAAGATTCTAAGAAGTGGACAACTGGACATCTTTCAGTTGTTCAGAAGGCCAATACGACCATTCGGAAGGAAGAATCCACCAGTAGAATTCCAACGAAGGATGCAAGGGATATTCAATGACTTCGATTATGTCGTTGTTCATGTAGATGATATTCTTGTGTTTAGTCGAAATAAGGTTGATCATACAAGGCATTTACTTGAAGTTCTGAAAAGATTTGATCAGAACGGAGTAATTATCTCTAAGAAGAAGATGGAGATAGCCAATAGAGAGATAGATTTTCTCGGAGTAACAATCGGAGAAGGCAAACTGCAGTTGCAGAAATCCCTGGTTCAGCTTTATAACCAGAGGAAAAGAAAATCAATTTGCAATCGCAGGTGGTTGGATTTGCAAAATCTGTTTTATGAAAAGAATTTAAATCCTGTTTTTGAGACAACTGAAGGGATTAAAAATTTCTGATGCAGGTTTATTGTCCAGGTTAATCAATACTCTCAACGATGGCAGCTAACATCAGCTTGAGACCTGACTACAGCAAAGGAAAGGGAGCAGCTTCAAGTGAAGCAAAACCCGCAATTTCCTCTCAAAAGGCGCAAGCCTCTAGTTCAAAGAAACATCAGGAAAATGTTTCTAGTTCTAGTTCCAGGTCTGTTCGTTTTGCAGGTGAAGACATCCTGAACGAGAATATCTTTAATGTGCTCAACGCATTAAAGAAGCCCAAGAGGAATTTCTCTGAGAAACAGAGAAAAGCAAAGACTACCCAGAACGTTAGCGGTAAGTTCCCCACTGGAACCCAAGAGAGCAAGCCTAAGGCAAAGCCTTCGGCCCAAGAAATTTCTCTTCCTCCCACTGAGGAGTTCTCTAACCTTAATCTTGCAGAATTGGAGACAGCTTTAGCTAAAGCAAAACCAAAAGCAGATTCCACTATCTCGAGATACGAGAAAGGAGATGCGACCGACACCTCAAAATACAAGAAAGAGGATGGAGGACAGCAGGCCAGCTCACCCACTGCCTTAAAAGCACCTAAAGCAGTACTTTATATATAAATAAATCTCTTTGATTTTAATGAACAAAAATACTCGTTATTTGTTTCAAAAATTCATAAAATACGATATTTTATGCAGAGGGCTTTAGTCTCGAGATCCCATCACAACAAGTAGTATAGGGCTTTCCTATGCTATTGAACCATCTAGACCCGTTCAAGCAGTGACATGTGGCACATGTAACATTAACGTGGAAGCAAATAGAGGGCTTTCCTATGCTAATGATGAACAATCCAAGCTGGTTAGATGGGAGACGCCACCATGTGGCACATCTAAGATTAACGTGGATGGAAGTTTCATCATGAAATCAAGGGAGGCTGGTATCGGAGGGCTCATTCGAAACTCGAATGGGCAATGGATCATTGGTTTCACAGAGCGGTTAAAGTTGAAATGATTTTACATGCGAACTCCCAAGCTATCAAGAAAGGACTCGAGCTTGCATGGAATGAAGGATGCCGCAACGTTATCTATGAGACAGACTCGACAAGCTCTCTCAAACTGATTAAATGGGATAGCACTAATGCCCATGTGTTTAGAGAAGTTATAGGAGAAATCCGGAAGATCTGTGAGAGGAAATGGGAAACCAGTGCGCAGACTATCTTGCAAAATTTGGATCTAGACACCCATATTACTGTTTATGGACGTCCCCTCTATATACACTCGCGAAGCAATTGGAGGCTGATGCTAGTGGAACTTTCTACTTTAGAAAAAAATTGCAAACTAAATCTTATATTAAAGACTTCTAAATACGATCTTGTACTCATAAAAATACCAATGTCAATTAAATGTGATATATCATGTACAAAATAATATATGAAATTCCTATTTTCTTTGATAGTTAAAAATTTAAGTTCACAGCTGAATCCTAAATACTTGAAAGGCATAGTTAAAAATTTGAGAGTTTAAAATACTTGTCATATATTTTTTATTACCTATACGGGGAATCAAAGCTCAGATGGTGAGAAAGGTCTCTTAAACCGTCTTATCTTTTGTGTTTGTTTTTTGTAACACTATAATTGGATCTTATATTAAAAATTAGAGGTAGTATTTTGTATTAAATGGTGTCATCTACCAATGTCAATTGTATGTGATATCTCATGTACAAAATAACATGTGAAATTCATATTTTCTATGATATAAGATAGTTTGAATTGTAGTTTTTCAGTCTTTAAAGTTTTCAAAAAAAAAAAAAAAAAAAAAAAAAAAAAATCTTAGTGTCTCATTCATAACTCGTCCCATGTGTCACTAACGATGTGATTTTTCGGCATCCCTATCAACAACACAACATCAAAAATTTCAACTTCTCCTTCCTCCTCTTCATTATTTGCAGGACTCTTCCCCATCTTCTTCCTTTACCTCCATGCTTTCTCTCTTCTCAACCAAACTCTTCCAACATTTAGAAGGATTAAATAATTTTTTTCCCCAAAAAAAGTATGAATGTGTTATAAAACCTAAGAACCATTAAATAATAAATCAAATTTTTAGATTTTAATTTGGGATGCTTGAATGAAATTCACCACGCTTATAATTATTTTCTTAAATATGTAAAATTTTAAACATTATTATAAATAAGTCTATCCTTAGTCCAGATGAAGTCTTCGGAGGAATCATAATATACAGCAAAATTTAAAATTTATTTATTTATGATAAAGTATTAAATAGAATTAATTGTTAATATAAACACCATATTTTTTTCTTAATGAAAAACAAGCTCCCCAAGCCTGTGGCACTTCTCAATGCCCATTTTTTATAATATTTAAATTAGTAACTAACATTCCATTACAAAAGGACGTGTACGTTTTTGCAAACAAAAAAGACGTGTACGTTTTTGCAAACAAAAAAGTTGAGATAAAGTTTTTGAGTTGAGATCAGGTTAAACATAAGGTTTCAAACATACCACACAGAAGGATATATTTGTAAATATGTTGAACTAGGCAATGTTGTCAAAATTGAGTTTATACAAGCGATAGAGACATAAATCGTAGAAACGACATGAAACGTAAAGTTCTTACTACTTAAAGTGAAAATACAAAATTTTATACACATATATACATACACATATATGCAATCACTGGTAGAACGAGAAATTTTTTTAGCTCGGGCTAAAAAAATAAATATATTGAACTACTTCATTTGTTTCTTATTATAAGGCACCAAATAACAAGTGTATTTGGTCATTTTTATAAAGCATTTTTTTGTTTCAAAAGGGCATTACATATTTTTTTTATGTATACCCATAATTAAAAAGGGTAGTGAGTGAGAGTAATAATTAATATGATATTAGAATTTAGTGTAATTAGTAGGGAGATATTGAAAATTACTTAAATTTTAGGACAAATTTAATGACTTTAACTATTTTTATTAGCTTGTGAGAATTATTAATTGATGCCTTATAATAAGGATAAAAGGGAGTATTTACTAAATAGTATCACATAACATAGAAAATACAAATAAATAATAACCAAAAATTATAAATTAAAATAAGCTATAAGAAGATACTAACCTCTTCGGCAGGTATCTCAAACAAGCATTTTACTTTTATCTCACAATACAATGAGTAATGAACCAAATATTATTCCTATAGAGAAGATAAAAAATTAGTTGGGGCAAAATTATTGGTCAAATAAAATACTCTCTCCGATCCTAATTATAAGAACACGTTTGTAGTGTAAATTGTACTATAAAAGTGTTCTTATAATTAGAATCGAAGGTAGTATCATATAACACACACACACTAACAAATTTTAAAAAGTCAGCTCAAACCAGCTGGGCCAGCCAAGGGGTAGTTACTGCACTGCATACAATACATACATACCTACATTATTGTATGTATGTATGTATGTATGTATGTATGTATGTATGTATTGTATTGTATTGTATATAGGTTTAAATATATACACACACATGCATGTGAAAAAACATAAATCATTACGCATTGAGCAACTTCATTTTAAAAAGATATAAGTCACATAACTATATAAACCATAAATCCAAAAACACAGTTTAACAACTTCTACAACCAAATTTCAAAACGTAAAAAAAAAAAATCAAAAAATAACAATTCCTAAATTATATCAATTGATTCAAATCAAACATACATCAAGTTGCATGTTTTCAATGTGTTATTCTCTTGCTCTTATAATAAGTTCATTTACAAAATTTGGAATGTTCAAATCATGATCATTCATAGGTTCCCCCACTTCAACTTCAATTAAGCTTTTCTCATCATTGACATCAACATCTTCCCAATCTTCTTCATTTTTCACTATCCAATCATCAACATCGAATGGAAGATAATCAAAATTATATGCGGGAGAGTTTTGAGTTTTTTTTTTTTTTTTTTGCCCAACCATGAATTGACCATCACAAAACAACATCATTCATAATCTTTTGATTTTAGGGAAATGAAAATAGAGTTTTTGTTATTTTTAGGCGTAATTTTTACTAGTTACTACTTAAGATAGTTTTTATTTACGTCTTAACACGTATTACTTTAATAAAAATATAAATTTTTACATTTTTACACTAATTTTTCACAACAATAGTTGGCATAGTATCAACACTCCGTAAACTTGATCTAATGATTGTTTCGAGGTCAACGTGGTGGAGGTAGAGTCGGTGGCGGACCCGAAATTTTTGAAGGGGGCACCGTGGTGGGGAGATTCGGGGGTTCGGGGGCGCCCAATGCCAAAAAATTTTTTTATAAAGGAAATTTTTAAATGCATTTAAAAAAACAAAAAGATATTTATGAAATCAAGTGAATACGGATGATACAATTAGAGAGGTAATTATTTTACAAACCTGTCATTTAGAAAAGAAAGTAAGGCCAAGTGTTGTTAGAAATGTAGCTACATAAATTATAATGAAGAGTGTGCACTTAATAAGTTCAAGTGTATATATTTTAATAACAAAATTATATTATAATAAAAATAATTACAATATCATTCTTTATTTTTTGGAAATCTATCATAATTGCCTTATTAAAAAAAAAAAAAAAAATTCCCAAATTCCCCACCAATACAATAACCAAATTGCGGTCCTCCATCTGGCACTGAAGAAACCCATGAGCTGAATCATCCAAACGCTGCAGATCTCCATCAGGAACATATAGTTGTCAAACTTCAAGCATTTCATCACCATCATAACCTTTTTTTTTTTTTTTTTAGAAAAATCCAAAATTCAAGGGGGGGCACTTGCCCCCCCAATCACCAACGTGCATCCGCCAATGGGTAGAGTGGCGGAGCCAGACTTTTTTATTTGTGTCCGCACAATTAGTGGAGGGTATTCGGGGGTTCGGGGGTAGCGTCTCCGATTTTTTTTTTTTTTTTTGGGAAAATTTTAAATGTATTAAAAAAGAAAAGAATAAAACAAGAAAAGAAAAGAAAACTTCAAATTAACATAAAAATAATAATTAAGAGTCAACTAAGCTATTACAACAAAAAGATTACAAAAGCATTCTTCGATTCTTCAAATCCTTACAAATATTGCATCATATTTTCATCATCAATCTTATCAAACATATCACGTTCAACATAAGTGTGTCAAGAGTTCTCTAAGATCATGCAAGGTGAGTTTGAAATGTTTACAATAAAAGAATTAAATTTTTTCTTAGGACTTCGAATCAAGCAAAATAAGAATGAAATATTTATTTTCCAAACCAAATACCTCATGCGAGAGCTTTTTAAGAAATATGGAATGGAGTTCTCTAAGATCATATAAGGTGAGTTTGAAATGTCTAATTTTTAGAAATATATAAAAAAATGAAAATAGTGGGTATTTTGTTGTAATTTTTTAAATAAAAAAATAAAAAAGAATAATGCATTCAAAATATATATCTATTCTAAAAATTTTGTGTCTGCACTTGCAGACACATAACCCAACGTGGCTCCGCCACTCTAGACTGAAGTCACCCCTTCCTTCTCAACCTTTTTACCTTTTAAAGGTAAGGATGTAAATATTTTAATTATTAACAACTATTCATTACTAACCAATGAAGGTATAATTTAATATATTTAAATTAATTTTTAATATAATTTACTCCAACGTCTCATTAATAATTTATTTTTTAATCAAACAATGCTCTTTTCTCCATGCGAGTGAATGGTAATTAATTCATACTCTAGATTTATATTGAATCATCACGCAAAGTTTATGAAACAAATATCAACAAAAATACATGAGTCTGTTGAATTATAAATACCATATAAATCAAAAATAAAAATAATGAATTTTGCCTAAAAATATAGATAATGGGTATTATTGAAACAATTGGAGTGGTAGATGGCGGAGTGGCCTGCGGCGGAGTGCGGGGAGTTGATGCAGTGTCTATCGGCGGGCTTGTAGTTGGGGGGCTTTATTGGGATTCTCCCATCTTAAACTTACTTTTCTTAAAACGTATTAAATGGGCCTTTAATATTTATTCAATGAAATTCATTAATATAATAATATTAATATTTACACCTTATCTTCCTATATTTATTAATTTATTTCAAATGTTTAGATTTCAAAATATTTTATGGATTCTATCAACTAAAAGATATGTTCAATAAAAATTTAAGTTATTATTATTAAAAGTGTTTGTTGGGAGTAAAGATCTAATAGATGATTTAAGGGTGTGTTTGGTTTGAAGGAAGAAGAAATTCTGACTAAATCACCTTTTCCTCCTTCTGCCTTAACCCCTCACCCTTACTGCTTCACAAAACCGGCACCACCACTTGGCCTGAGCATAGTGGTGGTGAAGCCGGAGTAGGATGAGAGCAAGTCGGAGGTTCCGGTGACAGAGCGCCTCCTGCAAGGCGTTCCAGCCAGCCGAATTCTGCAAGGACTAGAAAATTATTATGAATAAAGATATTGAGGGGTTTTATTTTTTTTGGAAAATAAGGATATTTGTATCCCTAAAATTTGCAATCCAATGATTGGAAAAACGATACCTTGGGAGGTAGGTTCGGTCCAATTCTTCTCATGTGGTATTTGCCTATCCTAGATATTTATCACTCACACGTACCAAATAATACAAATAACTCAATTCGTGACCCAATCTCAAATCTACATACCAAACAAGACCTAAAGTGGTAGGGTGATTTATCGTAAAAGTGACAATTATTTGAAAAATTAAATGTAGAAATTTAAGTTAGTTTTGTTTATTATAAAAGTAAGGAATTAGATAGAAATTTTAATTAAAATAAAATAAAATAGATATAAATCATAAATAAGGATAGAAGAAAAGGTATTGGGAACTATGAAATATTTTTTTTACTTTTTAAAGAAAATAATACCATCTTAAAAGTTAGTTGAGAACTTTATTTAACTTACTTTATATGATAGATTTTTAAGGACCATATGAGATTTGCAATTTAAATCGGAGACTTTTTGATAGGCCAATGCACTTTTCTGAGATATGCAATCCTCATCATCTTACTCACGATGTAATATCTATAAGGGTTTTTCTTTTAAATCAAATTTATTATTTATTTTTGTCATTCTATCTCTCTCATTTTTTATTATTTTTTCCTTTTCTTCTCAAAATCTTATATCCACCCTCGCATTAAGAAATAAATGATTTAGATTTAATATTTTATAAATTTATTATTTTAAACATAAATAAATAATTGTAAATGCTTAAAATCTTATCCACATAATTATTATTAAAAAAAAAGATTACCTATACAATTCATAACAGACAAAATTTAAAAAAATGGTTTATAAAAAAGTATAATAATATTTTATAAAATATTAAATTTAAATCATTCCTTTTTTTTTTTTATCTAAGGGTTGAGATAAGATTTTCATAAGAAAAGATCATAAAAAATATTCTGAAAATATCAGCCTCCTTTTTTTCTGACCGATATTCTTCTTCTCCTTCCATTATTTTTTTCAATATAAATTTGCAGGCATGCCCTTCGTTTCGACCTCTCAGTTCATTTAGAAAATTAGGAAAAGCAATAAACTACTTTTTGGATTAAAAGAATTTGAAGTAGAGGATCAAATTTAACATGGGGAGAAAAAATTTAGGCCAAGGTCTCAAAGTTAGACCGACAATAAAGATGAAAAGAAAGAAAGGAAGAACAAAAAATTTACAGAAAGTAAGTAATAACATCGTCTAAACTTCTAATTATGTGGTTTTCAACTATTATTTGTTTGGTAAAAAATTTATAGCAATATTTATTCATGTTTTAAAAATAAAAAATGAAACTCGTAAACAACGATGCATTGTTAGAATTTTATGAGGACTTACTTTTTAGTTGAAATTTTGTTCGGAAAATTTGATAAAAGGTGGGATAAAAATATATTCTTTTTTTTTTTTTTTTGAAAACAAAAGACATCTTATAAGAGTTTACCCTCTATATATTCCTATTTTGGTTGGAAAGGAAATAAAAAGACGTCTTTTAAAGGTTTGAATACTTCTCCTCTCAACGCAATTTAAAACCATGAGTAGTGTTAGGTTCAAAGCCAATAATACCTACGTTGACTGATTTTCATTATGTATGATATTTTATGCAGAGGGCTTTAGTCTCAAATCCTGTCACAGCAAGTAGAGGGCTTTCCGATGCTATTGAACCATCTAGACCGGTTCAAGCAGTGAGATGCGAAGCGCCGACATTTGACACATGTAATATTAACGTGGAAGCAAATAGAGGGCTTCGCTATGCAGCTGAACAATCCAAGCTGGTTCAAATGGTTAGATGGGAAGCGCCACCATGTGGCACATATAAGATTAACGTGGATGGAAGTTTCATCATTAAATCAAAGGAGGTTGGTATAGGAGGGCTCATTCGAAACTCAAATGGGCAATGGATCATTGGTTTCTCAAAACCAGTTAAAGTTAAAACAGTTTTACATGCGGAACTGTTGGCTATCAAGAGGGGACTCGAGCTTGCATGGAATGAAGGATGCCACAACGTTATCTGTGAGACAGACTTGACGTGCTCTCTCGAACTAATTAAATGGGCTAGAACTAATGTCCATATGTTTAGAGAAGTTATAGGAGAAATCCCAAAGATATGTGAAAGGAAATGGGAAAGAGTAGAGTTAGTTCATGTATTCAGAGAGGGAAACCAGTGCGCAGACTATCTCGCAAAATTTGGATCTAGACACCCATATCACTTTTATGGATGTTCCCTCTCGTATACACTCGTGAAGCAATTGGAGGATGATGCCAGGGGAGCTTTCTACTTTAGAAGAAAATTATAAATTCCCATATTTTTCTTTACCCAAACAGGATTATAATGTCTAACATTGACGAGGAAGGAAGAAGTTTTTCTTGGCTTAATCTTCCTGATACAAATAGTTCATGGTTGCAGAAACTTATTGGAGGGGTAGATAATATTGATCAAAGCAAAAGAGAAGCTACAAGGAATCAGATCTTACGACTTGCAGGCGGGGCTCAGATGGTGAAAAAGGCATATGGAACAGATGAAAGACATATGGATCTTACTGCTACTAATAAATCAAATTTTTAGATTTTAATTTGGGATACTTGAATCAAATTCACCACGTTTATGATAATTTTCTTAAAAATGTAAATTTTTTTAACATTATTATAAATAAGTCTATCTTTAGCCAGATGAAGACTTCGGAGGAATCATAATACACAGCAAAATTTAAAATTTAATAATTTATGATAAAGTAATAATTAGAATTAATTGTTAATAAAAACACCATATTTTTTATAATATTTTTTCTGAATGAAAGACAAGCTCTCCCAAGCCTAGCCTGTGTCACTTCTCAATACTCATTTTTTATATTTCATTACAAAAGGGCATGTACGTTTTTGCAAACAAACCGTTGAGATTAAGTTGAACATAAGGTTTCAAACAAACCACATAAGGATATATTTGTAATACGCTGAATTATTTGGCACAGTAACTGTACTCCATAAACGTGATGTTATGATGTGTTTTGGGTTCCAGCGGTGGACGTAGGGTGAAGTCACCTTTCCCTTCTCAACCTTTTAGGCTGTTTGTTACGAGAGAAGATTTAAGGAGGAAAAGAACTTGGAGGAGGGAAAGGAATGGAAAGGAAGATTAAGAGGGGAATTTTAAAAAGTTGAACTGTTTGGTAGATATAGAAAGTGCGATGGAAGATGATAATTTTAAAAATTAAAATTAAAATATAAAACTTAAAATTCCCAAAAATACCCTTTACATCGAAAAAAAAAAAAAAAAATCCCTCCTTCTTCGTCCCACATCCCCACGACCGCCGAAAAAAAAAAGGTCGATCCGTAGTTCCGACCGGTGGTGGTCGTCCGCGGCAACGAAGAGAGCCAAAGGTGAAGTTGGAGACGGTGAGAAAGAGGAAAGAAGAAAGGGACCTAATGGGAATTTGCTCACAATCTTCCGAGAAGATTTCATCTTCCATCTAATATGTGAGGGAAGATTAAGGAAGGAATATTCCCATGGATGAAGGAAGATGGTGCCTCACTGGAAGATGAATTCTGTGTAACAAACACCCAAAAGCAAGGGAAGATTGGAATCTTCATTTCCCTTCTCCAATCTTCTTCCTAACAAATATGACTAGATTGTGTTTGGTTTGAGGGAAGGAAAGAGAAATCATGTGCTTGAAAACTTTCTTGGGTGTGGGATTACTGTTTATTGGCTTCTTTCCTTTGGCCCGACCCCTTATTTCTCAAATCCCAACTAAACATTGGAAATGTAAACCACACGAACAGAAAGAAAAGCGAAGAAGATTTAACAAGAACAGAAAGGAAAGCGAAGAAGATTTAGCAGTAGTGAGAGAATATCCTGATCAAGAATCAATTTCCTGTTGTGGATTCCTTAGTTCCCGTTCTGGCACATCCACACTGATTGGATGGGGAAGGAGGAGCAAGAAGGTGGAAGTTCGCTCCTCCCCTCAACGATGTCAATTTTTTTTATAATATTTAAATTATTAACTAATATTCCACTACTAACCAATGATGCAATAATTTAATATAATTTACTCCAACATCTCATTAATAATTTATTTTTTAATCAAACAATGCTCTTTTCTCTATGCCAGTGAATGGTAATTAGTACATGCTCTAGTTTTATACTGAATCATCACGCAAAATTTATGAACCAAATATCACCAAAATTACATCAGTCCGTTGAATATAAAAACTATATAAATCAAAATTAAAAATAATGAATTTTGCCTAAAAATATGGGATTTTTGTTGTTGTTGTAAATATAGCACTTTCTACATTTGTAAATATAACATTTTTTTGTTATATATGACGTCTCTACGTTCAAAATCTAGATGTTTAAATGTTGTTATAAATATGGCTTTTTCTATTGTAAATACGGCTTTTTTTGTTGTAAATGGTCAGATTTTAAATTTTGTTGTAAATATAACATTTCCTTTGTAAATACAGCTTTTTTTCGTTTTAAATAACATCGCTACGCTTCAAAATCCAGATGTTTAAATGTTGTTGTAAATGGCTAGATTTTAAATTTTGTTGTAAATATAGCATTTTTTGCTGTCAGAATCTAGCATTTTTTTGTTGTTAATATAAATAATATCAAAAGAGTCCCTTGGGACTTCTGTGTAATTTGGTAATTTTAAGGGATTTCTTGTAATTATTTTTGTCCCTTGGGAACTGAACGTAATTTTCCCTAAAAATATAGATAATGGGTCTTATTGAAACAATTGAGCGCTAGGTGGCGGAGTGGCCGGCCGCAGGCTTGTAGTTGGGGGCCTTATTAGGATTCTTCCCTCTTAAACTTAATTTTTCTTAAAAAATCATTTAATTTATAAAGCATTAACTAATTATTTGGAAAATTAAATGTAGGCATTAAAGTTAATTCTGTTTATTATAAAATTGATGAATTAGATAGAAACCATAATTAAAATAGAATAAACTTGATAATTTTTTGGGAACGATGAAATATTTCTTTTACTTTCTAAAGAAAATAATACCATCTAAAAAGTGTGTTGAGAACTTTGTATATGATAGATTTGTGGGAAAAAGACAAAAAAAAAAAAAAAAAAAAATGGAAAACCCAAAATTGGGTTTATTACCAGAATCAATAAGAGAATGATGAAGCTTGATAACTAATTCTCAACTCATTTTTAGAAAATACCTTATTTAAAATTTACAAATTTAATGTTATTTTCTATCTTCTTTTTCTAGATTTTTTAGGACCATATGAGATTTGCAATTTAAATCAAATTCAAATTAGAGACTTTTTTATGGGTTTGAGACATACTATCCTCATCCTCTTATCCTCTTACTTACGATATAATATCTAGTTATCTATAAGGGTTTTACATTTAAATGAATTTATTATTTATTTTCGCTATTCTATCCCTCTCATTTTTTAATCTTTCTCATTTTATTCTCAAAATATTGTATCCGTGTTGAGATTAAGAAAATGGATGGTTCAGATTTAATATCTTATAAAATTATTTTTTTGAACAATAATAAATAATTTTAAATTGTTAAAATCTTATCCACACAATCATTATATATAAAAAGAGTCTTATCTATAAAATTCATAATAGAGAAGATTTAAAAAATATTTTTATAAAATATTAAATTTAAATCATTCATTTTTATATTCAAATTTATATTTAAGGGTGGAGTGAAAAAAAATTTGTCTTGTCTCTGAGAAGATCATTCCTTTTTGCTTATCAAGATTCTTCTTCTTCTCCTGTTTTTCAATATAAAATTTCAAACATATCCTTCGTTTCAACCTCTCAGTTCATTGAAGATTTGGAAAAGCAATAAACTATTTTTCGGATAAAAAAAATCTGAAGTAGAGGATCAATTCAAAAAAAAAAAAAAAAAAACATGGGGAGAAAAAATTTAGGCCAGAGTTGACCGACAATGGAGAGAAATTAAAAAAAGTTTAAAGAATATTTTCCAGTCGCAACAGAAAGTGAGTAATAACGTCGTCAAAACTTATTTGTTTGGAAAAAGAAAAATTATAGCAATGTTTATTCTTTTTTAAAAAAACAAAAAACAAAAATTAAACTCATAAGCAGCTCTGCATTTGCTTTTTAATTGAAATCTAAAGATGACAAGGGATGATGACTTCCCTTTAAAGGGAGACTAAAGCGCCGTTTGGTATAAAGAATTGATAGGGAGGAAAGGAACTTTGGCAAGTTCCTTCGTTTGGTGCACATTTTGCACCAATCTTTCCTGAACTTAAGTTTTCGGGCCCACCACTCTTCCTCATATATGGAACTTGAGATCCCACCAAAATTGGTGGGATCTCAAATTCCCACGTCACTATTCACTTTTTTGGATAAATTTACCCACTGAAATTTAAACTTGGCGGGGAAAGTTCGAACTGACATGAGCATATGTTTTTTTAAAAAATATTTTTAGCAAAAAAAAAAAAATTTCTTTTTTATTTTGAATTAACTACTTTTGAGGGTAAAATAGACATTTTATGATTCTTTACCAACTACCACCCCTTTCATTTTCTTCCTACCAAACAACTCAAGCCATCTTTCCTCATCTTTCAAATCTTCCTTTCCCTCCTTTAAGTTCCGTTCCTCCTCAAAAGTTCCCCGTACCAAACAGGCCTAAGTTAACTTTCTCTTTACATATGGTGATGGCTCCATGCTCGTAATGGTTAAGACCTTCCATATATATATATATATATATATATAGACCAGGCGCTAACTTTCTAACTAATTAATCAATTATTCCCTTATAATTCTAACGAGTAGTCGGTCATGTCTTTAAATCTTGGCCACCTGTTTGCATCTCAGCCTGACAGGGATGACATAGCAAATGGTATTTTGATTTATAGGAATCCCTGATTTGTAGGGATTAGGAATAATCTTCATTATTAGTCATTATGAGAATAATTTCATAAATAGTCATCATTAGTCATTATGAGCCATTACTACTGAGGCTCTTTTATCTTGTATATATATGTAACGTTTGTACATGAATATACGACACAACATTCATTCTTTTCATTTTACCAAGTTACATGGTACCAGAGCCAAGGTTTTGACCTCTCTGATTTTTTTTTCTATACACATTTTTTCCCTCCTTTTCTCGAGACCTATTCTCTCGATTGCTCCAGTTCCTCCACTACGGTGAATAATTTCTCTGCTCAAGGTGCTAGTTCTAGTCTTGCTCAATCGCTCTCTGTTATGGCTTCTTCTCTAGCATCCTCACCTTCAACAGCCATTGTCCTTCCTTACATGTCCACTGCTCAATACACACGTCTACTCAATCTTCTTGATTCGTCCTCTCCACCACAACCTTCGTTCAATCACTTGTCAGCCTCACTTTCGATTCCTCCTGAAGGTAATTTCTCTTCTCAACTCTCTGTATCATGGATCATTGATTCTGGTGCAACTGATCATGTGTGTTGTTCTTTAGCTCTGTTTGTATCTTACACATTTATACCTCCTGTCTCTGTAAGTCTTCCCACTGGTTCTCAAACTATTGCTCAATTCTCTCGGCATCAGCATTTCGAATCTTTAATTGTCTAATGTTCTGTTTTTACCTCATTTTTCTTTTAATATCGTGGTCTGTCTCGTTTAATAGCTTCTCATAATTGTTCCTTAACTTTTTCTTCCACCGCTGCTTGATTCATTCAACTGTTCCTTCGCTGATGATTGGTTCAGCTAAACTTTTTCAGGGCTTATACATCCTCATTGCAGATATGTTTCCCAACCATGCTTCCCCTCAAGTTCTCTCAACCAATACTACTCATCTTACCAATAATGGTCTGCTGCATCTGCATTTGGGTCATCCATCTGACTCTACTCTTTCAATTTTACATAAGCAATTTTCAGATATTACTATATCCCCTTCATTTCCCCGCGTGATGCTTGCCATTTTGCTAAACAAACGTTTATCTTTCCCTGGAAGCACAAGTTCATGCACTAATATTTTCGATTTGATTCATGTTGACATTTGGGGCCCTTTTTCGGTTCCTCTGTTCGGGTCATCGTTATTTTCTCACAATTGTTGATGATTACTCTCGCTTTACTTGGCTATTTTTAATGAAAACTAAGTCTAAAACTCAAATTTGCATTAAACAATTTTTTACCCTTGTTCAAACTCAGTTTTCCACTGCCATTAAAATTTTGCGCTCTGACAATGGTGTTGAGTTTGCTATGCCTCGCTTTTTGCCTCTCATGGTGTTATTCACCAAAAATCTTGTGTTGCTACTCCACAAAAAATGGCATAGTCGAACGTAAGCATCAACATATTTTAAATGTTGCACGAGCTCTTCTTTTTTTAATCTCACATTTCACTTTCTTAGTGGTCTTTTTTGGTTCTTCATGCCGCTCACATCATAAATTGTTTGCCTTCTCCCATTATTAAAAATTCTACTCCTTTTTGAAAGATTATATGGTTTTCCTCCTTCTTATTCTATGTTCAAGGTTTTTGGTTCTCTTTGTTTTGCATCCACATTAAGTCACAATCGTTCAAAATTTGCTCCTCGTGCACGTAAATGTATTTTCTTAGGCATTCCTCACGGCTCTAAAGCTTTCACATCGCTAGATCTTTCTAATCATCAAATCTTTTTATCTCGAGATGTTATTTTTCATGAACTCGTGTTTCCCTTTCAAAATGGTGACATTACTTCTCTTTCCACCCCTTGGCTCCGAACCTCAAACCCCTCTCCTTTATTCGAGGACATTTATGATCCCCCTTCCCGCTTTACCTCTTCCCAAATCCCCAACCTTATCCACAAGTCCAGCCACTCCTCCTCCATTAATTCGACTCTCCACGGCCTTCTCCTAATCCTCCCCTTCGTTGGTCAACCGGATTACATTACCCTCCCTCATATATCCAGGATTATCATTGTGCCCTCACTACTTCTGCTAACCAATCATCATGCAAAGGTAGTCCTCGTTATCCTTTATCCTCTGTTCTTTCTTATTCTTCTCTTTCTCTTTCTTATCATTCCTTTGTTAATGCTGTTACTACTAATCCTGATCCCTCCACTTTCAAACAAGCTGTGAAACTTTCCTTTTGGAGAGATGCCATGACCGCTGAAATACGGGCTCTTGAGCAAAATCAGACCTGGGTGCTTACTCATTTACCACCGGATAAGAGGACTGTTGGCTGTAAATGGGTTTTCCGCACCAAATTCAAAGCTGATGGTACTATTGAAAGGTATAAAGCAAGACTTGTGGCTAAAGGTTATACTCAAACCGAAGGTGTGGACTATTTTGATACGTTTTCTCTGGTAGCTAAGATGACTTCTTTACGTTTATTATTGTCCATTGCTGCTGCTAAACAATGGCATTTACATCAATTAGATGTCACTAATGCCTTTTTACATGGGGATTTACATGGCCCTTCCTCCTGGTTATACTACCTCGGATCCCAAGCTTGTTTGCAAATTGTAAAAGTCTCTTTATGGTTTAAAACAACGCCGCCAATGGTATTCTAAGCTTTCTTTTTGTCCCTATGGTTATTGTCAATCTGTTTCGATCATTCCTTGTTCTTCAAAGCATCGACACTTCCTTTACTCACATTCTTGTTTATGTCGATGATGTGGTGCTTGGCTGGAAATGATTTGTTTGAAATTAACTTGGTTAAACAAACGATTGGATTCTGCATTTACCATTAAGGATCTTGGAGAACTTTGTTATTTTCTTGGTCTTGAACTTGCTAGATCTAATAATGGTATTTTTTTAAATCTCAACGAAAGTTTGCCCTTGAATTACTTGAAGACATTGGATATTTGGCTTGCAAACCTGCTTTTGCCCAATGGATCCTCACCTCAAGCTTTCTAATGATCATGGTACTCTCTTACTTGATCCCCTCCCTTATAGAAAGCTCATTGGCCGCCGCAATATCTCACTACTACTTCGGCCTCGATCCGAGTTTTGTCACTCAAAGAACTTAGTCAAGACATGTCTCTGCTCCTCGAGATACTCATTTATCTGCTACTCACCGTGTTCTCCGCTATATCAAATCCTCTCCGGGTGCTGTTCGCCTCGCAAGTGCATGAGTTTCGCAAGTAATAAAGTGATAAGTAAAGTATCGTTCCCACTAGGATTTGTTTAACAAATTGGTCAAACAAGAGGCTTAGTGAATTTCATCAAGTTGAGCTAGAACAAAGTTTTGATTTGGAAAGAGAATTTTTAAAGACTATTTCTAAAACTTAAAATTGATAAAGGCAAATGACTTTTGACTTCAAGGATAAAAGAGCCTAGGATTCTTCTTCCCCTTTTTCACTTCATAAAACTTGGTCAAATACATCTCTAGTAGCATTTCAATACATACATGTGTTAGTCTAAGGTTCACAAATACTTGACCCGCTCTCTCAAGTCAAAATCAAGTTTCTCTTCTCATTAAAATACACAATCTCTTGCTACAATTAATGAGAATCAATCTTTAAGCAACAACCCTAATGTGACAATGCAATGTTAGTAAATATATCTCTGTTACCAACAAACCATCCATTTATCAAGTAAACTTCAAGACAAGCATGATTTCAATCAAGTTCTACACCTAGATTAGCTCTCTCGAGTCAAAACCTATGTGAATAAATCATCTAAATGGAGGCCAATCACTTAGAAGCATTAAGCCAAGGTTGAAATCAACACATGTGTATATTTATCTACCAAAAGAGAGGAATATTCAAGTTTTAATCCATACAAAGGGTAAGAAGAACCCTAGAATGAAATGTTTAGCTACTCATATTCAAATACAAAGAGATTCTAATTAAAGGAACTGAATCAAGGTGAAAACTCCAAAATCTCTTAGGTTGAGCACCCAAGCCTCCAAGATTGTCCAAATCTCTCTCCCAAGCTCTTCCCTTGTGTGCCCACTTGTTTCCTTAGGTCAAGAGTGTGTTTTTCGGCCCTTCCCTTTAGGTTAAATAGGGTTTATCATAAACTCTATAATAACAAGAATTTCTTTGATTTTTTCCTTAGACTTTGATATGCACATTTTCCTCTATAACTTCATTTCTATGCACATTTTGAACCAAAAATAGGTAAAAGGAGAGAAAAATGTTCGGAATATTGTCAATTTCTAAGAGTTAACACACCCCCAAACTTAAATATTTGCTTGTCCTCAAGCAAAAACATGTATCTTCACTAAATTTCTTCAGTTTTTGTCATTGATGCATAAATAAATTTATCCTCATCTACTGCTCAAAGAGTTATATAAAACAGAAATCAACTAAATATGCACAAATGGACACGTCATAGATCTAAAACATGCTTTTCAAGAATTTCCAAATGTGAGTGTGTGAATGGAGTTGACATGTACTCCTTTTGCACCTGCTAAAGTTAAAAGCAACAATTCAAGTTATATAACTATATTCAAACAATCAATTCCATTATTCTCTAATTTCTTCCTCTTTTCTTCTAATTCACTTCACTTGACTTAAAAATCAAAGGGACTTTTTAGCTTGTAATGGGGCCAAGGGTTAAGGTTCCCAAAAGAAAAGGTAAAGGATAATCAACAAATACCTCAAGATAGATGATAACCACTTAAGGGGTTTCTTCCTTTTCTCATTAAACACACTCCCCCAAACTTGAACCAAATTGATCTTTTCCATATCAAGCCTTCTTGGATTTTTTTTTTTGTTTTTGTTTTTGTTTTTTTGTTTTGGCTTGATTTCTGTACATTGTGAACCCTCTTACTTTCTACATTCTTTTCTACTCATTTGACACTCTACTCATCACTAGATTCCACAACCCCAATAAATTATCATCTATCTCAAAGCAAAGGAGTCATGGTTTTTCACATTGGCTAAGGTAGGTAGATGTTAGGTCTTTCAAAAAGAATCTATAATTGGTTTTTCAATAAGGCTCAAAATAAGGGTTCAAAAGGGAATAGAATCAATTAGGTATGCTTGAAAGGCTCAATCGCATTTTATGAAGTGCCCTAATCCTTTCATTAAATCTTATGAAGTAAATCAAAAGCTTTGAAGAAGTCCAAAGATTATGTTGAAATCAACAATTTGAAACAAAAGGCATATAACCTAATTTGCCACAAAGCCCTTCAACAAAATCATCCAGAATAAAGTTCACTCCAATAGTGCTTTCTTAATTTGAAAATTCCTAAATAGCCTGATTTATCACTACAATCCATCCATCAATACACATTAAACAAAATTTCCTATCAAACATAAAAGATTGAGCAAGTAATTTCTATCATCGGATCATTCAAGCAACTTTGACAAATACCTAGAATTTCAATTCATTTTTAAAAAATTCTTCACAAACAAAAATTTAAGCATGAGAAATTTCAAACATTCCAACAATTTTCCTTCAAAAACTGTTCAAAATTTTCACTATGCACTCATCAAAGTTTCAAAATTTTCGAAATGAATTGTAGCAAACTTTCACCCCAAACTTAAAAAAGACAATGTCCTCATTGTCAACTAAAAGAATGGGAAAGCAAAGAAGTAGAACTGCACGGATTCACTCATATCCACAAAAGATTTACAAACTAACAACTATGCCTTCGTAGACTAGCCACAACATTTTCAAAATTGCTTCTATTACTAGCTATCAAGTAGCTAGGATATTAACAAACACAAGAAAATTCATGGAAAGAGAAAATTATCTAAACCACTCAAACTAGCCATCGTAGCTAGGAAAGTCGATTCACATCCTAACAAGAGTGTCAACTAGCAGTGGCCATCAGTAACCATCAAGTATCATAAGCAAATATCCATATCAAAAAAGCTATCAACAATCTAACCAAAACCAGAGGAAGGCATCAGCTATTAATCATTAACAACAAGATTGGCACAATAAAGCATAAATCCATCGAAAAACTCAACACAATCTAAGTATAAGCTCTGTAGTTGGATTTCACAAACCTATGAAAAAGTCGAAATAAAAGAAACAAAAACACAAAAACAATAAAGCACACTCAACAACAAACACATAAAACAAAAAGGAATTTATTTAACCTATCCTAGAAAGAAAAGAAAAGATCCCCCAAACTTAGAATTTATCTAATTCCAAAATTTTCAAATAGAATTCCAAGCCTAAGCCTAACCTTACTACCTCCTTCAAGAATCTATAAATTTTACAGCTCCACGCTCTTATTCAATCTAATTCTAGCATTGGAGAAACTCCACAACATCCAGCATATTCAAGCTAATCAAGAGAACGATCAAAATCTGGAATAGTCATTCAAGTTTAGAAATAAGTCATGAAACCTTTGGAATGCAATCAAAACATAGTTTCCCAAAGTAAAGAACTCAGGTCCAGCTACAAACCAGTGAGTAAAAGAGCAGATAAAATGTTTCAGGGCTCATTTACTTCCTATAATTACTCCCCCATGGTTTAAACAGATGCAATCATCCGTAATTGCATAAAAATCGCAGTGATTTTCAAAGCCCATGGTTATGTAGAAATTGAGTTGAACTCTTTCCATTTGAAATCACTAACCAATTTAGGAGCAAGTGAAAGTGCCTAATTAACCATTCATGCTAAGAACATTATGGAAAATGCATCAAAATGCATCAGTAATCACAGAACCCCTTTTCACCAGCAATTATCAGTGTGGCAACATACTACTCCTCAACTCACCATTCAAATTCAAGCCTAGATGCCAATATGCTGCATACCAATTCAGAGCATTTTGTAAAAAGACAAATTCTATAAGCAACCTTGTGTACTCAGACTTCCACAATGATTACATGTTAGAGACATGTAGCAACCTATAAGCTAGCTAATCTCAATACTTCCTCTGTTCAATCTTGAGCTCTAACAATTTTAGAACATGAAAAAGTAGAACTTTCAAAGTTACTCAACATATGCAAGGAGTCAGCAGAACATTCTTAAAAGTGCACAATTCATCAAATTCCCAAGTTCCTATTTAAATCTTGTGAGTTCAATTCTAAGTTCTAAGAATATGGGATTAAGATGAAAATGTGTAGAGACTTATTTCTAAGTTTATAATCTCAGTTGAGAAACCTTTTCCACAGCAACCACAAATTTTAGAACTGCGAAAATACATTTCACTTATAAACTTAGCAAACCCAAGTTTTCAGAATTAAATGATACAGTTCAATTCTCATGAAAGCCAAGCATATATCGGGTAACTAGGACATTAAGAACTTGTATTCTTGCCTTTCAGACACTACCCAAGCAAGCAATGCAAAACGTAGTAACCCTCAGATCAAAATTCATCAGTTCAAGCCTCAGTTTAGCATGCTCTAACACTTAATCAAAACCGCAGAGGCTTCATACAACTACTGCCATCAATCTGGACTCTAATCCAACCAAACCAAACCCAAAAATGGAGAAAAGCATAAGCTTTACCTCAGAAGAAAGCAATGGAAGCAAACCGAGACAGGTTATAGGAGGAGGGAGAACAAGCTACACCGATAAAGGAGAAAAGGAGGCACTATTCACGCAAGGAGATCCCTGATACATTCGACCACCGAGTACACAGAAACAGAGAACGAGAGCAGAGAACTCCACAGCCTTATAAGAAGAAGTAGAGGGGGCGCAAGAACCGACGGCGGTGAGGTCGAACTGGATATCTGGCGTCTGATGATGAAGGGGTAGAAGACCGAAGGTAGTGCATGGCTTGTGACGGTGAATGGAGGGAAAGTTGGGGCGATTGTGGAGGAAGAGCGTCGGAGGAGGAGGCTATGGAAGAAGGGTGGCCGACGGTGGGAGGTTGACGGTGGTGGTGGATCGCGAAAGTGAAGAACGGGAGGGAAGAGTAGGAGGTTCGAGAGAGAGAAAGGGGGAGGTCTCGGATCGTGAGAGGGAGTGGTCGACGATGATGAAGCTAGAGAGAAGAAGAATGTTACCGACGGTGGAATGGAGATGGTGGTGATGTGCGATGGTGAATCGCGATGGAAGGTTGAGAGATTTGGAGGGTGCCGCGAGAAGGACGGTGATGAATGGAAGGATGAAGGAGTCAATCAAAGTTGGGAATTGAGATTAGGGTTTGCCGCACCCATAGGAAATTCGTCTTTGAGATTAGGGTTTTTGAATTTGAGATGAATGTGGTTTCAATTGTGGGCCGATTCATTGGGTAAAATGGGAATAAAGTTGAACAATGAGGGCAAAGTGGTAAAAAATATATTTAATTATTATTATTTTTTTTTGTGGAAATCAGCCCCAATATTATTATCTATTTAGGATTTTTCTGATTTTTTTGTATATATATATATTTTTTGAAATATATATATATATATTTTTTTTTAAAAAGAAAAGGGCACTTTCCACAGCCAGTTGGGACTTTCCGCGGAAAGTGACATAGAGAGCACTTTCCAAGCCAGTTGGGACTTTTCGCAGAAAGTGCTGCTGTAAAAAACAAAACCAAACAGCAGAATTTGCAAAACACAAGAAACATTCCCAAATACCACAAGAATCACCCAATAAGCTTTATACCAATTATTATCAACCCAATGACTCAAAATCAAACACTTTGAACCATCCAAAACCATAAGGCACACATAAGTGGCAATTTTTTTTTTTTTGCTGTAAAAAACAAAACAAAACCAGCACAATTGCAAAACATAAGGAACATTCCCAAATGCCACAAGAATCAACCAATAAACTTTATACCACCCATTATCAACCAAATTACTCAGGATTAAGCACTTTAAACCATCCAAGACCATAGGGCACACAAACACACATATTCATAGGGAATACCACAACACATCAATTTTTGAGCACTCAAGTCATAGTCACATGTGGATTTCACATAGAGAATCAACCAAATGATCAAAATAGCCACAGTATTACTCAAAATCAACTAGTCATCACAATTTCACGCTAGAATCATATATATATGAGCTTAAAGTCAAATGAACTTCCCTCAAAAGCATTTCCTTTATAGCTCATGCATTCTTCCTCCTTCATAAATACTCCTCCCAGCTGCAACAGTCCAATGCTAAGTTGGGTACCTTTTCTTCCTACAAAACAAAAAGATCAAACATAAACCTATTAAAAAGACACACACACAAATTGAAAAGGTTTAGTTTAGAACTTGGGTTCCCTCCCAAGAAGCGCTTAGTTTATAGTCTTTAGCTTGACTCTTCATGGTGGTCACTCCTCATTAACTAAGTAGATAGTGGACACAAGCCTATCCACATCTCCACCCCAATAATGCTTCAATCATTGACCATTAGCCTTGAATCTTTCACCTTTCTCATTTTCCAGCTCCACATCACCAAATTTAGATACTTGAACCACAGTGAATGGACTGAACCATCGAGATTTTAGCTTTCCCGAAAATAACCTCAACTTGGAATTATAAAGGAGGACCCTTTGACCAAGTTCAAAACTCTTGGTTATAATTTTGCTGTCATGATCTCGCTTGGTCTTCTCCTTGTATACCCTTGCATTCTCATAGGCATTTGGGCAAAATTCATCTAACTCATTGAGTTGAAGTCACCTCTTCTTCCTCACAGCTTTAGGATCAAAATTTAGCTTTTTGATAGCCCAATAAGCTCCATGCTCCAATTCCATCGGTAAGTGGCATGCTTTCCCAAAATACGCATACTTGAGATGAGAAGGTAATGGCTTCAACTCTAGAACCGGAGGAACTTCAATAGAAGGCTTCAATGGAGTACTTAAGGCATCAGACACCTCAACTGGTTCAAAAGTCTTCGGTCTAGAATGATGAACTGGGTCAAAATGAAAGATTTCTTCAACAAGATCTTCTTCAAACTTCTCAAAGCTCTTCTCACCAATTAAGAATGCCTCTAAAGGGTCTTTGATCATGGAAGCATATGATTCTTGAGGAATAACTTTATCTACAAAAGAACATTGAGCTAAATCGTCATGAAATTTCAAGCCCTTTTGCATGTTGAATATCACTTGCTCATCATCAACCCTCAAAGTGACCTCACCCTTCTCTACATCAATGAGAGTCCTTGCAGTGGCTAAGAATGGACGCCCACGGATTATAGGAATTTTCCAATCAACTTCGCAGTCAAGCACTACAAAATCCGTAGGGAAGATAAACTTGTCAACTTTAACTAGGACATCCTCAATGATTCCTCTAGGTTTAGAAATGCTACGATCGGCCAAGAGAAGAGTTACCGTAGTAGGTCTTGGCTCTCCCAAGCCCAATTGGTTGAAAACAAATAGAGGCATCAAGTTAATACTTGCACCTAAATCACAAAGAGCTTTACCATTAAAGTTTGTCCCAATGTTGCAAGGGATGTAGAAACTTCTCGGATCTTTAAGCTTAAAGCAGTAACTTCCTTTGAATGACAAAGACTACATTCTTCGGATAATGCCACAGCCTCAAATTCATTGAATCGCTGCTTCTTAGACAAAACATCTTTAAGGAACTTAGCATATTTAGGCATGCTCTCCAAAGCTTCAAAGAAAAGGAATATTCACATGGAGTTGTTTGAACATGTTCACAAACTTTTTGAACTAAGCATCTTCCTCTTTCTTCTTGAATCTTTGAGGAAAAGGTAGTGTTGGCATAAAAGTAGGAGCGGTTGGCTTTCTCTTTTTATCATCATTCATCCCTTGCTTTACCTTCTTTTGTTTGCCAACATCTTGCAAACTTTCTTCAATTTGCTTTCTCTTCTTAGTGACATCTTCTTCCATTGCACTGTCTTCATCAACATCAACAATCACTTGATTATCTTGCTTTGGTTGAGGAGTACTTGAGCTAGGCACATCCGGTAGCAATTTGTCACTTCTCAAGTTAATGGCATTGCATTCCTCTTTTCCAACCTGTCTTGGATTAGGAATGGTATCACTAGGAAGATTGCTTCTTGACATAACATTTACTTGTGATGCTAATTGCCCTATTTGCACTTCAAGATTTTTAATAGCAATTTCATGGAGAGAAAAAGCAGCCTTAGTTTCAACCCTTGAAGTTTCCACCTCAGACAAGATTCGAGCTAGCATCTTGTCCATTTTAGACTCATCTTCCTTAATAGGAAGTTGCCTTGATTGCATTTGAAAACCGGGTGAATAGGCTTAGTACCGATGTAGACCCATGTGCTTGATTCAAACTGTTACCTTGACTCCAAGAAAAATTGGGATGAGTTCTCCAAGCACTATTGTAGGTCTGTGAATAAGGGAAGCCTTGAGGATGTTGAAACTTGCCCATGTAGTTGACAGATTCAATGGCCATGTAAAGAGGACAATAGTCAAGCATATGGACATCATGGCATTGATCACATACAATTGGTGTGGCATGAATAGAATGCACACCTTGAGAAGTGCTTTTTTGCATTTGAGACTCTAGCACATCAAAGCGCTTATTCAAAGCGGATAAGAGAGTTGCAATTTGTGAGGAAGAGTCTTCTTTTGCATTAGGCATGGTTTGGTTAGTCCTCCTATAATTGCCTTGAGTATTGTTTGCAGACAACTAATCCAAAAATCGAATCACCTCATTCACAGGAACATTCTGGTATCCTCCATTGGTCATATAATCAACCATTGCTTTAGATTGAGGATTAAGTCGAGTACAAAAAATTTGGACTACAACCCATTTGTCCATCCCATGATTAGGGCATTGCTTCATTAACATCTTGTATCTCTCCCAAGCAAAGTAAAGATGCTCATCTGGATATTGTCTAAAGCTTAGAAATTCATCCCTAGCTTCCACATTTGTCATCGAAAAACAATCGAGCTCTAAACTTAGCTTCAAGATCGGCCCAAGAATGGATAGATCCTTCTGGGAGATTGTTGAACCAATCTCTAGCCTTGCCTTGTAGATAAAGAGAGAATAACCGTAGCTTCAAAACATCTTGGGGAATTCCATTTTGCTTGAAAGAATCACACACTTCCAAGAAGTACATCAAGTGCTTGTTGGCATCTTCATTGTAAAGACCATGGAACATCCCATGCATTTGAAGCATTATTATCATAACCAGCTTGATCTCAAAGGTACGTGCTTGCATGTCCGGCATTCGAATGCAAGATTGAGGGCCTTGCATATTCCGACTAGCAAAGTCGTTGACAATAGCTCTATCATATTCATCGTCTGCCATGGTTTCAGATGCAGATTCAGCCACTTCTTCAATGAGAGTATCTTCTTCAATGAGGGGCTCTTCCTCAATGAGAGGCACTTCACAAGTACCACTACCAATCCGTCCGGATGCAAGTTTTGCATATACAAAGATGGTACCTACAAGAGAAACAAGCAAGAGCGAGTATCAAACTAAAACAAAAGATCAATAAAGGAAAGAGAAAGAAAAAAAATTGTAAACCTAACTAAAAGCTCAAGCAAAATTTACTAACACAAGCCAAAGGTTGACCAAAGGATTTGTTTGCACAAATCCCCGGCAACGGCGCCAAAAACTTGTTCGCCTCGCAAGTGCACGAGTTTCGCAAGTAATAAAGTGATAAGTAAAGTATCGTTCCCACGAGGATTTGTTTAACAAATTGGTCAAGCAAGATGCTTAGTGAATTTCATCAAGTTGAGCTAGAACAAAGTTTTGATTTGGAAAGAGAATTTCTAAAGACTATTTCTAAAACTTAAAATTGATAAAGGCAAATGACTTTTGACTTCAAGGATAAAAGAGCCTAGGATTCTTCTTCCCCTTTTTCACTTCATAAAACTTGGTCAAATACATCTCTAGTAGCATTTCAATACATACATGTGTTAGTCTAAGGTTCACAAATACTTGACCCGCTCTCTCAAGTCAAAATCAAGTTTTTCTTCTCATTAAAATGCACAATCTCTTGCTACAATTAATGAGAATCAATTTTTAAGCAACAACCCTAATGTGACAATGCAAGGTTAGTAAATATATCTCTATTTTACCAACAAACCATCCATTTATCAAGTAAACTTCAAGACAAGCATGATTTCAATCAAGTTCTACACCTAGATTAGCTCTCTCGAGTCAAAACCTATGTGAATAAATCATCTAAATGGAGGCCAATCATTTAGAAGCATTAAGCCAAGGTTGAAATCAACACATGTGTATATTTATCTACCAAAAGAGAGGAATATTCAAGTTTTAATTCATACAAAGGTTAAGAAGAACCCTAGAATGAAAGGTTTAGCTACTCATATTCAAATACAAAGAGATTCTAAGTAAAGGAACCGAATACATGAAGAAACTAGGAAGAAAAGAGAAGAAAAGAGGAAGAACCAAGGTGAAAACTCCAAAATCTCTCTTAGGTTGAGCACCCAAGCCTCCAAGATTGTCCAAATCTCTCTCCCAAGCTCTTCCCTTGTGTGCCCACTTGTTTCCTTAGGTCAAGAGTGTGTTTTTCGGCCCTTCCCTTTAGGTTAAATAGGGTTTTTCTGTTTCTGAAATGAAAAACGTGCAGCTGTACTTTCTGCATTTTTTTACGACTGGCTACGGCCAGTTGTGACTTTCCACAGAAAGTACTGGCTGCGGCCAATTGTTGACTTTCCACGGAAAGCACTTTCTGACGGCAGCAACTTGCCAACTTGCTACGCCTGGTTGCCAACTTGCTGACCGGTTATTGTACGTGTTCTTCTAGCTTTGCAATCGCTTCACCTCCTTTATTTCTTTCCTTGTTTCTTGGTTCTTATAGAGCTTCAAAACTTGTCTCCATCTTCCTACAAAAGAGGAAGCAATTATCAATTATCAATTGAATCATAAACTCTATAATAACAAGAATTTCTTTGATTTTTGCCTTATACTTTGATATGCACATTTTCCTCTATAACTTCATTTCTATGCACATTTTGAACCAAAAATAGGTAAAAGGAGAGAGAAAATGTGCTGGAATATTGTCAATTTCTAAGAGTTAACAGGTGCTGGTATTTTCTTCTCTGCTTCTTCTGATTTACAATTAAGAAGTTTCAATGATTCGATTAGGCTGGTTGTTTAGATACTCGTCTCTCGCTACGGTTTTGCCATTTTTCTTGGTTCTTCCCTAATTTCTTGGAAAGCCAAGAAGTAGGCCACGTTTCCAAATCTTCTTCGGAGCGTAATATCGGGCTTTATCATCTACAACTTGTGAAATACAATGCCTTATATATTTTTTAAATGATTTTCACATTTCTCATGTTGCTCCTGCCTTACTTTACTGTGATAATCAATCAGCCATTAAAATTGCTGCCAATCCAACTTTTCATGAGAGGACCAAGCATATTGAACTAGATTGTCATTTGGTAAGGGAAAAGCTTCAAGCCAAGCCGATTCGTCTTCTCCTCGTCGGCTCGCGATCAACTTGCGCACATATTCACAAAGCCACTACATCCTACTCGGTTTCATGAACTCAAGTCCAAGCTAGGCATCCAAGACATCCATGCTCCAGCTTGCGGGGGGTGACAGGGATTACATAGCAAATTGTATCTTGATTTATAGGAATCCCTGATTTGTAGGGATTAAGAATAATCTTCATTATTAGTCATTATGAGAATAATCTTCATTAATAGTCATCATTAGTCATTATGAGCTATTACTACTGAGGCTCTTTTATCTTGTATATATATGTAACGTTTGTACATGAATATAAGACACAACATTCATTCTTTCCTTTTTACCAAGTTACACAGCCCTTCCAAATTTCTCCAATCCAATTCGGTCTAGCGAGCCTCAAAATGTCGGTCTCCCTCTCTCCACCAAATGAATCTTCCATCCTCCACCGAATGGTCCAGCCGGTGCAACTTGCATCCGCTGCAAGCTTTGGTCTGCTGTGTCCGCCGCAATCAACCGCGTTTTTTTTTCATGCAAGAATTGTGTAACTTTGGCTTCTTTTTTTAAAAAATAAAAATAAAAATGTTTCAGGATATTGACTTGTATTAAAAAGATACTAGATACTAACTGGTGTTAGAAAAATGCTTTATGATCTTAAAAAAATATTTTAGGATTTTGAGAAAATATCTTAGAGTATATTTTTAGTACCAGTCAGTATTTAGAATATTTTTTTAAGATCATAAAATATCATAAAATATTTTTCCGTACTCACCGATCGTACGATCATTTTAGTACTAGTCGGATCTTGAAATATTTTTATAAGATCTTAAAATAATTTTTCAAGATAGTATTTTTTCGCATCACAATATCCTACAATTATTTTGGAGTATTGACGGTACTAAAAATATACTATAAGATATTTTGTAGGAGATAGTATTTTTCAGTACCAATCAATATCCTAAAATTTTAGGGTACTAACTGGTACTAAAAATATATTATAGGATATTTTTTCAAGATTCTAAAATATTTTTTCGAGATCATGAAGTATTTTTTTCAGCACCAATCAATATCCTAAAGTATCTTTTTAGTACGAGCCAGTATCCTAAAATATTTATTTTTTTTAAAAAAAAATCAACGCTACACAGTTTTTACATCAAAACGATGCTGTTGCAGCGGACGGATGCAAGCCAGATCCACCTAGCTAGGTGCGTTTCTTATAATCGATTAGCAGCTTCCTAATTGTCGGTCCATAATTGGTTTAGTAGCTTGCTTCATTTGTCTTCAATTCACTTTCTTTTCTTCAATAATAATCGGTGCCCAATCCCCTCTTTAGCCGTGTGTCACTTGTCGATCACGTGACAGTCCCACATCGGGCAGGATGAGGGAAGGTTTCGGGCATAAATAATATGTGGTGCGCCTCGCTATCGCTCGAGCTTTTGGCATGATGGTTAGCACCTCTCAAAGTTAAGCATGCTCGGCCAGAAAATCTCGTGATGGGTGACCCCCGGGGATGTTTTCTTGCTGTGTGCTTCCGCGCGTGACAGTGGTATCAGAGCCGACCTCGACTCGCCCCGGTGTGGTGGCCCCTCCATGGATGGAATAGGGGACCCCTACTTGGTGATGAGTGCATCACTAGGATGGGTGGGGGAGATTGTCACGGTCGATCATGACAGTCCCACATCGGGCGAGATGGAAGGTTTCGGGGCATAAATAATATGTGGTGCGCCTCTGCTATCAGCTCAAGCTTTTGGCATGATGGTTAGCACCTCTCAAAAATCTCAGGATGGGTGACCCCTGGGAAGTTCCTGTGCTGGTGTGCTTCCGTGCGTGACACATGGCTTCCTTTTATCTTTTGGTTAGAAAGAGGCATGTTTGTATGAGGGGGAAAGTCTGATTTGGGATTAGACTTTCGATTGCAACCACCAAACAATGCCCTTACTCATTTTAATCTCCTCTTATTAAAATCATAAAAGATACTCCATCCAGTCCTAATTATAAGACCTAGTTGACTTTTTTAGAGAGATTAAGAAAACTAATTAAATTACTTTAGAGTATTTTTTTTTTCAAACTAATTAATCTAACTAATAAACTAATATATAAGTTAAGGATATATAACATATGAAATGATTAAGTAGATTATTTAATTTTCTTAATTTTTCTAAAGAAAGTCGGCTAGGTCTTATAATTAGGACTAGAGGTAGTATGAAAATAAACTCTGCACATGTGAAATTCCTCTTCTGCCCTTTATCAATGCTCCAAAATGACATCTATAACATTGATCAATTGACAAAAGTTGTGTCACATCATCTCTAAATTCACAAAAGTAAATTCCATTATTTTTCTTTGCTCAAACAGGATTATAATTTCTAACATTGACGAGGAAGGAAAGAGTTCCTTGTGGTTTGAGTCTAGCGACATAAAATTCCTATTGAAAAATACTTTAGAATGTTAGATATACTTTCGCTCAAATAAATATTTAGGAGTTAACAACAAGGTTAAAAATGCTTTCAAAAAATACTTTAGGAGCAAAATTTCTCATGACAAATAAACACTTCAAAGGTGAAATTGAATCACAAAATAATTTTTTATGATCTTGAAAAATTATATTAAAATTTTGAAAAAATATTTCAGAATATTGACTAATACTAAAAAGATACTTTAATAATACTGATTGGTATAGATAAAATATTTCTTAATCTTAAAAAATTATTTTAGTAGACGGACTGTTATTTAAATTTTATATAGTGGGCTGTAGTCTCAAATCTTATCACAAGAAGTAGGGCGCTTTCTTATGCTATGGAACCATCTAGACCGGTTCTAAGTGGTGAGATGGGCAAAGCCAGATATATGGCACATTTAATGGTAACGGGTAGAGGGCTTTCACATGCTACTAAACAATCCAAATTGGTTCAAATGGTTGGATGGGATCTAACATCCCAATTTTTTTTTAAAAAAAGAGAAAATATTAGTGAAGTCTCGGGGAAGAGAAAAAAATATCAAACAAGTTTCTATAGATTTTTTTATATTAATTACAAAATTCTAATATAAAAAAAATCTAGTTGTCAAAATGACTTTTCATATTATTAAAATAACTTTTCTTGTTGTTAAAATTTTCCTATAAAAATATTATTGTCAAAATAGTTTTTCTTGTTGTGAAAAATTTTCTGAGTATTTCCTCCCGTGTGTAGAATTTTAGAAACCTGGAAAATTTTTGGCAACAAGAAAAGTCATTTTGACAACAATATTTTCGAAAGAAATTTTAACAACAAGAAAAGTCATTTTAACAACATGAAAAGTCATTTTGACGAGATTTTTTTTTTTTTTTTTGATAGAAGATGTCAAATTTTGAAATGTCAAAGGTTATTTGTAACTCGATCAAAGTTCGTAGAGTTTTCTATAACAATGTTCAAATTTCAAGGGGATTTTATGAAATTGGTAATTTACATAGCATGTCATTTGTCATCTCATAATCTAATATGACATTTTTCATTAAAAATATAACGGTCACTTAATGGTAGGGAGTTAATAGTTAAAAAATAAAAGGTCAAGGGTTTAAATATAAACTTTGATATGTCAGGGGATTGTATACAAATAACCCAAAGTTAGGAGAGGTTTTATATAATTTAGCCTTATGATTATTGATTTTACTTGACATAATTGACTACAAAGTCAAGAAAAACAGAAGAAACTCTACTGGTCTCGGACTCTCAATCCTCATTATCCGCAAATTGGGCTTGTTCCTCTTCATCATGATTTGGATGGGGAAAACCTGTTGCTAAAGCAAACAAACTCGAAAACCCGGATGCTTGATGAAGAGATCCCAACAATAGCAAAAAGGAATAAAGCAATTCGGCGAATCAAACAGAATCGAGGAAATTCGCAAGAAAATGCCAATGAACCCGAAGTTTGTTGAAACCTGGATAAAAGTTGAATGAAAAATCAAGAGACATATCACGACTCGAATTGAAGTCCGGGTTAAAAAGCAAATGCACCCCGGCATCCTAGAGACCCGAGTTACTGGGCTGGGGGCAACTGTTATGGACTTACATTAGGCCCATTTACTGCATAGCCCAACAAGGGGCAATCTGTATTAGAATCTGCCTATAATGAAGGGAGATCCTAACTAACCTATAATCAAGGATCTCAACCTAGGTATGGTGGCACAATACCTGGGTTATAAGGCGCACAAGGCCCATAAGTCCAAACTCTAAGATAATCTCTATAAATAAGAGGTAAACCTAAAAGATATGCAGGTTATTTCTATTCTCATTTATTTATACCACTTTCTATGGTGAGAGCCTTCAAGAAAGGGGAGAGCCTTCAGTCTCATGCACAGTGATCTTCTATTCTCTTAAGTATCTAACTCAGATATCTGGAAGCAAGTTATCTCATCCAATATTAATACACTAGTCCAGTAGGACTAGACATTTGTTGTTCTTATATAGAACATTGAATTTATTTAATATGTCTTGTAAAGCATTAAAAAGGGATTAAAGAAAATTATAGGATTAAATATTGTTCTCGACAACAAATTATAGGATTAGATGTTATAGAAATACTTTTCTTAAAAAATCGGTTTATGAATAAAGCATTAACTAAAGTTATACCTGACATTTGTTAAAATTGAGAGGGGTTTTTTTGTTTGAAAATAATTATAGATACCAGGGGATATTTTTATCTCTAAAATTTGCGATCCAATGATTGAAAAAACGATACCAGGGGATATAAAGTTTTGGTCCAATTCTTATGTGGTATATATCGTCTATTCCAGATTTTTATCAATCACATGGACCAAACAACACAAATGACTCAATTCCTGACCCAATCCGAATCCTACATACCAAATAGGGGGAATCGTTTTGGTGCCTATCTTTTGATAGGCATTGTTTACCTATCCTTTTTGGACGGTTTAGATTTGATTTTGTTAAATTAGTCATTTTTAAATAAAAAAAATCATTTTTTGAAAAAATATTAGTGAAGAGCTTATTTTGATTTTAGATTCTTTACCTATTAAAATATTTTCTTAAAAAAATAGAAAGTAAAAAAAAAAAAAAAAAAAAAAAAAAAAATCTGGATGAGTCTAGTTGAAATAGACAAAAGTTTGGATAGGCACCAAAACTAGATCCCCAACCAGGACATAAAGTGGAAGAGTGATTAATCGTAAAATTGACAATTATTTGAAAAATTAAATCTACACATTTAAGTTAGTTCTGTTTATTACAAAAATAATGAATTAGAAATTTTAATTGAAATAAAAAAAATTGATGTAAAACATAAATAAGGAAAGAAGATAATATATTGGGGACGATGAAATATATATATATATATATATATATATTTATATATATATATATATATTTAGTTTTTAAAGAAAATAATACCATCTTAAAAGTTAATTGAGAAATTTATTTAACTTACTTTATATGATAGATTTTTTAGGACCATATGAGATTTTCCATTTAAATCGGAGACTTTTTGATAGGCCAATACATTTTTCTGAGATACGCTTTCCTCATCATCTTACTCACGATGTAATACGAATAAGGGTTTTACTCTTAAATCAAATTTATTATTTATTTTCGTCATTCTATCTCTCTCATTTTTTATTCTTTTTCTTTTTCTTCTCAAAATCTTATATCCACCCTCACATTAAGGAAATGGATGGTTTAGATTTAATATTTTATAAATTTATTATTTTAAACATAAATACATAATATATATGCTTAAAATATTATCCAAATAATTATTATAAAAGAAATATTACCTATAAAATTCATAACAGACAAAAGTAATAAAATATGGTTTATAAAAAAATATAATAATATTTTTATAAAATATTAAATTTAAATCATTCCTTTGTTTATCTAAGGGTTGAGATAAGATCTTGATAAGAAAATATCATAAAAAATATTCTAAGAAGATCAGCTTCCTTTTTTTCTTACTGACATTCTGAAAACTTAATAAATTTATTAAAATGTTAAAAGTAACTGCAGGTAGTTCAATATTATAAATTAAAATGTCAATGGAGTTAAATTTAAATTTTCAAATGTCAAGGGATTATTTGTAATTGATCAAAATTCAAGGAGTTACCTATATCGTGTTCAAATTTCAGGGAGATTTTATGACATTTTTACACAAGATGCCACTTGTTATCTCATAATCTGATGTGGCATTTTCTATTAAAAATATAATGGTTACTTAATGATAGAGAGTAAATAGTTAAAAATGAAAGGTCTAGGGTCTAAATATAAACTTTGATATGTCAGGGGATTATATACAAATAACCCAAAGTTAGGAGAGGTTTTATATAATTTAGCCTCATAGTTATTGATTTTCCTTGACATAATTGACCACAAAGTCAAGAAAAACAAAAAGAAACTCTATTGGCCTCGGATTCTCGATCCTCATTATATACTTAACATAAAAAATGCCTCTCTTGATTTTATTTATGAGGAGGCTGCAAGCAATTGTAACATCTTTGATTCTTGATATAAGACTTAATTAAGTAATTTTGAAAGATTGAGAAAAATAAATAAATTACTTAATTATAAATCCAATAGTAGAAGATTTTTTTTTAAAATTATTTGTGGGCGTGAAAGTTGTATTTTGTTGGAGCACAAATTCACTATATACCCCCACATCAATTTAAAATTCTCCAGTCAAAGTGGAAATTAATGAAGACGTCTTGAATGGTTCAAAAAGAATCTTCTCAAGGTTATAATCGTTCTTGGTCGAGTCAATTTAAAAATCTCTAGTCAAAGAGGAAATTAATGAAGACGTACTTGAATGGGATTCAAAAGGAATCTTCTCAAGATTATAATCCTTCTCCGTGTGTTATGCAAGTGCAAAAGTCATCTGCACTTTTCCTCCTCCTGTATAAGCATGAATATCTAACACTTACTTCTCAATTTGCCCTCATTTAACTTATTTTTTAATAAGTGTGAAATGGTTGACGTTTACTTATATAAGACAGAGCTAGGGAGTATGCATTTGACTAAATTACATTATCTAAGTTGTTCCATTAAATTGATGAACTTGTTGCATACGTTAAATTGATTCTACCACTAGTTTACAGCCCAATGCATCCCTTTCAAATATCTAAGGGCGATTTGTGTGATTATTACTTAGATTGAAGACCTTTTTTTTTTTTTTTTTTCCAACGGACTTCTGAAGTTTCTTAGCGTAATTTCAGGGCAATACTAATGAACGTTGTGAAGTTATTACAACCAAAAGTTATAAATAATACGAGTACATGTTAATTCACTTTTTAAATATAAATGTGAATGGTTGACGTTTAATAATATATTAGTCATAGTTGTTCAAATAAATTAAAGAAAACGGACTACAATTTTATGTGATAGGCAACTATATTTTATGCTAAAAGTTGGAATTGACGAACTTGTTGCATACATTAAATTGATTCTACCACAAAATTCCAATGCAATCCTTTCAAATATCTAAGGGTGATTAGTGTGAATGCGTGATTATTAGATAGAAAACCGTTTTTTTTTTCTTTTTTTCTTTTTCTTTTTTTTCGCCCCAACTTACTTCCGAAGTTTCTTAATGTGATGTCAAACACTTGTGAATGGAAATGGTTGTGAAGTCATTATAAGAAAGGCACTTAATCTAAATGCATCTTATTGTTTCTTGTTCATCGCTCTGCCTTTTTCAATATTCGACTAGAATTTGTGTTATTGCGTGTAAACTTATTGCATACTTTCTCGTATTGTTTCTCTTCCATTTAGTCAATCGATCAACTCAACTTAATTTGGAGACGCGTTGTATTGTTTCTATTTCAACATTCTCTTTTGTCAAAGACTGATTGAAATTTGTGTTATTGCCTATACCAGCTTATCACATACGTTTCTTATATTGTTTTCATATCATTTTGTTTGGGTCAGTCAACTCAACTTGATTTGGATGCATTGTTCTGTTTCTAGTTTTAAAAGATTGACCGGAATTTGTGTTATTGTGTATCATTATCACACACGTCTATTACATTGTTTTCACACCACTTTATTAGAATCAGTCAACTCAACTTAATTTTGGATATGCACACATTATTATATGTTGCATAATTCATTGTGTAGATTAAATATTTAATATTATATATGCTTTTTAAATATTAGCTAAGTTGTTTAAAAGATAAATGTATCATTAAGCACTTTTTTATGCGAGTGAGATGAATTACAACTATTATATTATGAGCTATGTTGTTTAAAAGAATATATGTGAAAATTGAGACTTGTAGTTAAAGATGGAGGAAGTAATTTTTCAACATTGGTAGGTATAACCTTTATTTATAACCCTCAAAGATCTAGGTCACTAATCATAAATTTCATTACAATGTTTAAGGTGTGATGAAAATAATTTTCTTTTCCTATATATTTATTTTTATTTTAAAATCAAATATATTTTAAGGCCAAATATTCGTTATGGTGCTTTAAATAAAAAAGACATGGAATAATTTTTTACTACGGACAGGAGGTCTTAAAATAAAAGGAAAGAAAATAAAAATATTTTCTTAACAAGCTTTAAACAAAAGTTGACATTGAATGCGGGGATCTTAATGTCTCCGAGAGCTACGCAAATAACAAGGATTAAGATAATATTACTTTCGAAAAAAAAAAAAAAAAAGATAAAGAAGATTTCCTCAAGAAGAGGTAACTTACTCACTATATTTTTTCTTGACTAATCGCAGTCTAGGATTTTTAACCCTTAACTTTTGTTTGTTTTTTTGGTTTTTTTTGGCCTGGCAGCCCTTGACTAATCATTTAATATAAACAAGTTTGGTATATCCTTAAGATGCGAATGCATCAAAATGAACTTATTCCAATTGGTTATATACTGTTGCCACTTGCCACTTTTCCTTTGATGTTTATTTAATTAATTATTTTTTCATTTATGCACAGTGATGTACACATAGCATACATCAACGTGCATGTCTTCGTCTGCATGAGTCCCTTTCACTACTTGTAAATCAAAAGAGAAGTCAATGAAAATAGCAGAAGTTAGGCTAATTAAGAACAAACTGAAGCTCCTATTTAAGCATCACCATTTCAATATATGAATCCACAAAACCATTCACGTACACTCTTCAGCATAACCATGGCTTTTGCCTCCACTTCTTTTTCATTTCTTTCCAAATACTACCTTCAACCATTATTCCTTATCATCTTCCACATCAACTTGCTTTCCTTCCAGCATGTCAGAGCTACGTCAAATGAGATTGATTATTTGGCATTGGCCAAGTTTAAAGAATCAATAACTGATGATCCTAAACAAATCTTGAGCTCTTGGAATAGTTCAAAACACTTCTGCAACTGGAGTGGAATCACATGCAGCCGCAAGCATCAGCGAGTCACAGAGTTGAATCTGGAAGGTTATTATCTTGGTGGGATCATATCACCTCACGTTGGCAATCTCTCTTTCTTAAGAAATCTCTTTCTCACAGACAATAGCTTCCATGGAGAAATCCCATCAGAGTTGGGACGCTTGTTCAGGCTAAAGACACTTTCTCTCTCAAACAACGCGTTGACAGGTGAGATTCTTTCGAACATGACGAGTTGCCCAAAATTGAGGATCTTGCATTTGTCAAAAAATAATCTTATTGGTAAAATTCCTTATCAGCTGGGGTTTCTTCAGAAGCTTGAAGGTTTGAGACTTTCTCGCAACAATTTGAATGGAGAAATCCCAATGTCCATATGCAATCTTACTTCCCTCACCCATCTTGAAATAGGCCAAAATAACTTGGAAGGAAGCATACCAGAAGAGATAGGCCACTTGAAGAAGTTGATGAAATTTTCATTAGGATTGAATGGTTTCTCAGGTTCAATTCCTACTTCACTTTACAATCTATCATCTCTCACTGAGATATTACTAGCAGAAAACCATCTTAATGGCAATCAACTTCCAAACAACATGTTCTCCACCCTCACAAGTTTGAAATATTTTGGCATACATGGGAATAAAATTTCAGGGTCAATCCCAAATTCCATCTCAAATGCATCTTTACTCATAGTTTTTGATATTTCTTCGAACCAATTTTTCGGTCAAGCTCCCAATCTAGGAGACCTAAAAGATCTATGGTGGCTAGGTTTAGGATATAATACTATTGGGGGCAGCTCAAAAAGCGACCTTGATTTCATCACATTTTTGAAAAATTGTAGCAAACTCGCAATATTAAATTTGGCCCGCAACAAATTTTGCGGTACTTTACCCAACTCCATAGGAAATTTGTCTACCCAACTCACTTACCTATATCTGGATGGGAATCAAATATATGGTACTATTCCTGACACTTTAGGAAAGTACAAAAATTTAACTGCCCTGCGTCTCCAAGACAACAAATTCTCAGGCACCATTCCAACTTCATTTGGGAATTTACGGGAAATAAAAAAGTTAGTTCTGGATGGAAACCAACTCTCAGGAGAGATACCAGCTTCCTTAGGAAACCTTAGTGAATTGATTACGCTAAGGATTTCAGAGAATAAGCTTGAAGGAAAAATTCCTACCACAATTGGAAACATGAAAAGTTTGCTGAGGTTAGACCTCTCAGAAAATAATCTCCACGGAGTTATACCCTTTCAGATTTTTGGCCTTTCTTCTTTGTCCATTTTATTAGACTTATCTTACAACTCATTGGATGGATCATTGCCTATTGAAGTAGGAAAACTTGAAAACCTTGGCACTATGGATATCTCTAAAAATAATCTTTTTGGAGAGATTCCTTCAACCATAGCAGAGTGCACAAGTATGGAATACCTTAATTTGCAAGGGAATTCCTTCATTGGGCCAATGCCTTCTTCTCTAGCTTCCATGAAAGGTCTTACACATTTAGATATATCTCAAAACAACCTATCTGGACCAATATTAATTGGCCTACAGAATATTTCTCTTCAATACTTAAATGTTTCCTTCAATATGTTTGATGGTGAGGTGCCAACAGAAGGCATTTTTAGCAACGCAAGTGCACTATCAGTGGTTGGAAATATCAATCTTTGTGGAGGCATTCCGAGCTACACTTAGCACCATGCCCGAGAAAGCCGACACACAAAGAAAACACAATCTGAAGCTCATAACTATAGTGATTTGTGTGTCTTTTCTTCTGTTATTGATATTTTTGCTTACTTTCTATTGGAGGCATGAAAGAAACAAGAAACCACCTTCAACTTCACCTACAATTGAACATTTTCCCAAGGTGTCATATCAAAATCTACACATTGCAACTGAAGGTTTCTCTACCAACAACTTGATTGGATCCGGAGTTCGGATCGGTATATCAAGGAAGGCTAGAATCGAAGATAAAGTTTTTGCAATAAAGGTATTGGACCTTCAAAAGAAGGGAGCTGAAAAGAGTTTCATTTCGAGAATGTAATGCATTGAAAAACCTAAGGCATCAGAATTTGGTTAAATTTTAACATGTTGCTCAAGCATTGATTACAAGGGACAAGAATTTAAGGCATTGGTCTTTGAGTACATGTCAAATGGAAGCCTTGAAAAGTGGTTGTATTCTGTGCAAGAAAATGCATGTCGGTTAACATTGGATATTCTTCAGAGATTAAATGTAATCTATGATGTTGCCTTAGCACTACATTATCTTCATTATGAAAATGAGCAACCTATTGTGCATTGTGACTTAAAGCCCAGCAATGTCCTTCTTGATGATGATATGGTGGCTCATGTAAGTGATTTTGGACTAGCAAGACTGCTTGCTACCTTTAATGGCACTTCCCAAAAGCAAACAAGCATATCCGGAATAAAAGGGACAATAGGCTATACCCCTCCAGGTACAATTTATTATTATGTTGGCTTGAAGCTCTTGTAAATTCCATTTCATTTCCAAAATTATTTTGATATTTTATTTTGTTAGTTTCACAATGAATTTCCAAACATTAACCATAGTCTAACATGCATATTTCAGAGTATGGAATAAGTTTTGAGGTATCAACACAAGGTGATGTATATTCTTTTGGTATTCTTATTTTGGAAATGTTAATTGGAAAAAGACCAACGGATCAAATGTTTGGAGTTGGCCACAATCTTCGTAGCTACGTCAATTCTGCATTTCCGACAATCTTTTGGAGATTGTGGACAGAGCTCTTGTGCCCCAACAAATACAACAAACAGCAATAGAAGATGGAGGAGAAATTACGGTGGATGCGGTGGCTTTTGTGCATCCCAACCATAAGAAGACTCTAATTTCACTATTTGAGATTGGACTTGCTTGTTCCGCACAATCTCCAAAAGAAAGGATGAACATGATGAGCGTATTAAGGGAGCTAAATCAACTTAAAAATGCTTTTGGTCTTGGGGGAACAGGTTGAAATTGACTGCAACAAAGATTATTGAGCTTGAAATGCCACTTTAGATGTGCTATTATTGTGAATTTAACGGCTAATAAAATTCCTACGCCATGTACTATATTTCAATCTCGTATCATCTCTAAGACTCTTATGTCGTGAACAAAGAAAAATAAACCAATGTGCTTGAATAAATTATTACTTTGGTTTTGTGAATCATGCAACTTTTCGTTAGCTTCTAATTTTAAATCGCTATCAGCAACATTATTATGGGCTGCTATATTGCCAATTTTCTTCTAATAACTGTCTTTCTTGGGGCCCAACAAATTGCAATTGGTAATAGGAAACCAAATTAGACAGAGCTACAGAGTATGCATTTGACTAAATTACATTATCTAAGTTGTTCCATTAAATTGATGAACTTGTTGCTTACGTTAAATTGATTATTCTACCACTAGTTTACAGTCCAATGCATCCCTTTCAAATATCTAAGGGTGATTGGTGTGATTATTAATTAGATCGAAGACCCTTTTTTTTTTCCAACGGACTTCTGAAGTTTCTTAGCGTAATTTCAGGGCAATACTAATGAACGTTATGAAGTTATTACAAGCAAAAGTTATAAATAATACGAGTACATGTTAATTTACTTTTTAAATATAAATGTGAATGGTTGACGTTTAATAATATATCAGTCATAGTTGTTCAAATAAATTAAAGAAAACAGACTACAATTTTATGTGATAGGCAACTATATTTTATGCTGAAAGTTGGAATTGACGAACTTGTTGCATACATTAAATTGATTCTACCACAAAATTCCAATGCAATCCTTTCAAATATCTAAGGGTGACTAGTGTGGATGCGTGATTATTAGATAGAAAACCTTTTTTTTTGTCCCAACTTACTTTCGAAGTTTCTTACTGTGATGCCAAACACTTGTGAATGGCAATGGTTGTGAATTCATTATAAGAAAGGCACTTAATCTAAATGGATCTTATTGTTTCTTGTTCATCACTCTGCCTTTTTCGATATTCGACTAGAATTTGTGTTTTCGCGTGTAAACTTATTGCTTAGTACTTTCTCGTATTGTTTCTATTCCATTTAGTCAATCGATCAATCCATATAGTTAAAGATGGATGAAGTAATACTTTTATTGAAATAACCTATTTATTAAGGTCAAACATATTTTTATATTCTTTAAACCAAAAAAAGGACATGAAATAATTTTTCAATATTGGTAGGTATAACCTTTATTTATAAGCCTCAAAGATCTAAGTCACTAATCATAAATTTCATTACAATGTTTAAGGTGTGATCAAAATAATTTTCTTTCCTATATATTTAATCACCGTCACATTCCAGACCAAGCTTTAGTAATTTGAGTGTATCTCACAAACGAAAAATCCAATTGAGCTAAAACTAGTGCCATTGGAAATTAGACTCAAATACCTTTTCAACAAAATCAAGAACCCAGAAAACGAAGATCAATTGAAGGATTTATGATGTTTTGAAGTTGACAGTCTGTTCTAGATGCTGCAAAAATGCTGGATAAGAACAACCTCCATTCGTATGATGTTAATGAACGAAATACAACTAGTTTGGAACTGATTCTTATTGAAATAGAAAGAATATTTGAAGAGCTTTTTGAGATGGGTGATTTTCTAAATTTGGATTTATGCAGAAGACGTTATGCCGACTGGAAATTGCCTCTTGTACTGTCAACGTAATTGCTTCTTGAATGTCTGAAATTTGCATAAGAACATGGTATATGACAGCAAGCAGTAGCTTGACATTCGAAGATGATACTCGAGTATGGTAATATCGGGAATCAATTGTTGGAAAATGGAGATACTCGAGTATTGGGAAGGAGCTACTCGAGTATGTTAATTTATGAATGTCTTTTGCTCTCGAGTTGAAGGAATACTCGAGTATGAAGAATAAGATACTCGAGTATTGATAGTGTGAAATCTCTGATATGATCTTTCTGCAAGATAGTCGAGTACTCAGAATGGCATACTCGAGTATGAGCTATTAGCTGACGCAATTTGTCTCTGCAACATTGTTCCAATATTTTGATTACCCATTCGTTTTGTTTAACTCTACTCAATCTTGCTTACAATATTATTAATCATCCTTCTAAGTGATTAATAATAATTTGCAACTCAAATCATCTACAACTTGATCTCTTATAATTTGGTTAATCGATTATATCTTCTTGCACGTCATTCATTATTATTTGTAACTTACATCTTTCGAGGAAACATAATACTGTTGAAATCACATTCTCTCCTCTCCTTTTTTTTTTTTTTAAATTGCATTTCATCTAATACCATTCCTACATTTTTCTGTTAAAAACTAGAATAAGGTATACTATTTCATCTAATTTGCACATAATGTCGTGGACGCCGTTGCCGTCATCGTCACCTCTGTGGTCGTCGTTGCCACTGCTGTCAGGTTTCATTCGCATCCCATATGTTCAAATCTGGGTCCTGAATCTGCCTCATCGAAAATTATTTTCTTTGTGGTCCAAATCTACTTCGAATAATTCTGGGTTCCTAATTTCTGATTGCATTGAACGATTCTAGGTATTGTGTCGTTGGGAAAGGTGAGGGGCTGTCTTCATCAGCTGAAAGGTGAGGGTAAATTTGTCTTCAACATTTTTTGAGTTTGCTGGAAAATGGTTCCCACCAAAATTGGTGGGAAGCAATTTTCCTGTGTTTAAAGGAAAATCTGCCGTCGCCAGAAATTATTTTCTTGGGAAAATGGTGAACCAAACGCTGCTGTAGGCCAGAAAATTTGATTTTCCATTTCCTTCCTTTGATTTTCAGTGAACCAAACGGGGCCTATATTTTTTCTTGACTAATCGCAGTCTAGGATTTTTAACCCTTATTTTAACTTTTGTTTGTTTGTTTCTTTTTTTGGCCTGGCAGCCCTTGACTAATCATTTAATATAAACAAGTTTGGTATATCCTTAAGATGCCAATGCATCAAAATGAAGTTATGCCAATTGGTTATTATATACTGTTGCCACCTTTTCCTTTGATTTTTATTGTTTATTTAATTAATTATTTATTCATTTAAGCATCACTACTTGTATGAGTGTCTTCGTCTGCATGAGTCCCTTTCACTACTTGTAAATCAAAAAAGAGAAGTCAATGAAAATAGCTGAAGTTAGGCTAATTAAGAACAAACTGAAGCTCCTATTTAAGCATCACCATTTCAATATATGAATCCACAAAACCATTCACGTGCACTCTTCAGCATAACCATGGCTTTTGCCTCCACCTCTTTTTCATTTCTTTCCAAATACTACCTTCAACCATTATTCCTTATCATGTTCCACATCAACTTGCTTTGCTTCCGGCATGTCAGAGCTACATCAAATGAGACGGATTATTTGGCATTGATCAAGTTTAAAGAATCAATAACTGATGATCCTAAACAAATCTTGAGCTCTTGGAATAGTTCAAAACACTTCTGCAACTGGAGTGGAATCACATGCAGCCGCAAGCATCAGAGAGTCACAGAGTTGAATCTGGAAGGTTATTATCTTGGTGAGTTGGTGGGATCATATCACCTCACGTTGGCAATCTCTCTTTCTTGAGAAATCTCTTTCTCGCAGACAATAGCTTCCATGGAGAAATCCCATCAGAGTTGGGACGCTTGTTCAGGCTAAAGACACTTTCTCTCTTAAACAACACGTTGACAGGTGAGATTCTTTCGACTTTGACGAGTTGCACAAAATTGAGGATCTTGCATTTGTCAAATAATAATCTTATTGGTAAAATTTCTTATCAGCTAGGGTTTCTTCAGAAGCTTGAAAGTTTGAGACTTTCTACCAACAATTTGAATGGAGAAATCCCATTGTCCATATGGAATCTTACTTCCCTCACCCATCTTGCAATAGGCCAAAATAACTTGGAAGGAAGCATACCAGAAGAGATAGGCCACTTGATGAATTTTTCATTACCATTGAATGGTTTGTCAGGTTCAATTCCTACTTCACTCTACAATCTATCATCTCTCACTAAGATATCACTAGCAGAAAACCATCTTAATGACAGTCAACTTCCAAACAACATGTTCTCCACCCTCACAAGTCTGAAATATTTTGGCATACATGGGAATCAAATTTCAGGTTCAATCCCAAATTCCATCTCAAATGCATCTTCACTCCTACTTTTTGATATTTCTTCAAACCAATTTTTTGGTCAAGTTCCCAATCTAGGAGACCTAAAAGATCTATGGTGGGTAAGTTTAGGATATAATACTATTGGGGGAAGCTCAAAGAGTGACCTTGATTTCATCACATATTTGAACAATTGTAGCAAACTCGAAAAATTAAGTTTGGCTGTCAACAAATTTGGTGGTACTTTACCCAGCTCCATAGGAAATTTGTCTACCCAACTCACTGACCTATATCTGGGTAGGAATCAAATATATGGTACTATTCCTTAGGAAAGTACAAACATTTAACTGGCCTGGGTCTCGAAGACAACAAATTCTCAGGCACCATTCCAACTTCATTTGGGAATTTACCTGAAATAAAAATATTAGCTCTGCATGGAAACCAACTCCCAGGAGAGATACCAGCTTCCTTAGGAAACCTTAGTGAATTTATTACGCTAGGGATTTCAGAGAATATGCTTGAAGGAAAAATTCCTACTACAATTGGAAACATGAAAAGTTTGCTAAGCCTAGACCTTTCAGAAAATAATCTCAATGGAGTCATACCCTTTCAGATTTTTGGCCTTTCTTCTTTGTCCATTTTATTAGACTTATCTTACAACTCATTGAATGGATCATTGCCTATTGAAGTAGGAAAACTTGAAAACCTTGGCACTATGGATATCTCTAAAAATAATCTTTTTGGAGAGATTCCTTCAACCATTGCAGAGTGCACAAGTATGGAATACCTTAATTTGCAAGGGAATTCCTTTGTTGGGCCCATGCCTTCTTCTCTAGCTTCGATGAAAGGTCTTACATATTTAGATATAACTCAAAACAACCTATCTGGACCAATATTAATTGGCCTACAGAACATTTCTCTTCAATACTTAAATGTTTCCTTCAATATGTTTGATGGTGAGGTGCCAACAGAAGGCATTTTTAGCAACGCAAGTGCAGTATCAGTGGTTGGAAATATCAATCTTTGTGGAGGCATTCCAGAGCTACACTTAGCACCATGCCCTGAGAAAGCTGACACACAAAGAAAACACAGTCTGAAGCTCATAACTATAGTGATTTGTGTGGCTTTTCTTCTGTTATTGATATTTTTGCTTACTTTCTATTGGGGGCATGAAAGAAACAAGAAATCACCTTCAACTTCACCTACAATTGAACATTTTCCCAAGGTGTCATATCAAAATCTACACATTGCAACTGAAGGTTTCTCTGCCAACAACTTGATTGGATCTGGGAGTTCTGGATCGGTATATCAAGGAAGGCTAGAATCAAAAGATAAAGTTTTTGCAATAAAGATATTGGACCTTCAAAAGAAGGGAGCTGAAAAGAGTTTCATTTCGTAAATCTAATGCATTGAAAAACCTAAGGCATCGGAATTTGGTTAAAATTTTAACATGTTGCTCAAGCATTGATTACAAGGGACAAGAATTTAAGGCATTGGTCTTTGAGTACATGTCAAATGGAAGCCTTGAAAAGTGGTTGTATTCTGTGCAAGAAAAGGCATGTCGTCAACATTGGATATTCTTCAGAGATTAAATGTAATCTATGATGTTGCCTTAGCACTACATTATCTTCATTATGAAAATGAGCAACCTATTGTGCATTGTGACTTAAAGCCCAGTAATGTCCTTCTTGATGATGATATGGTGGCTCATGTAAGTGATTTTGGAGTAGCAAGACTGCTTGCTACCCTTAATGGCACTTCCCAAAAGCAAACAAGCATATCCGGAATAAAAGGAACAATTGGCTATGCCCCTCCAGGTACAATTTATTATTATGTTGGCTTGAAGTTCTTGTAAATTCCATTTCATTTCCAAAATTATTTTAATATTTTTTTTGTTAGTTTCACAATGAATTTCCAAACATTAACCATAGTCTAACATGCATATTTCAGAGTATGGAATAAGTTTCGAGGTATCAACACAAGGTGATGTATATTCTTTTGGTATTCTTATTTTGGAAATGTTAACTGGAAAAAGACCAACGGATCAAATGTTTGGAGTTGACCACAATCTTCATAGCTACATCAATTCTGCATTTCCAGACAAGCTTTTGGAGATTGTGGACACAGCTCTTGTGCCCTAACAAATACAACAAACAACAAAAGTAGATGGAGGAGAAATTACGGTGGATGCGGTGGCTCTTGTGCATCCCAACCACAGGAAGACTCTAATTTCACTATTTGAGATTGGACTTGCTTGTTCCGCACAATCTCCAAAAGAAAGGATGAACATGATGAGTGTAATATGGGAGTTAAATCAAGTTAAAAATGCTTTTGGTCTTGGGGGAACAGGTTGAAATTGACAGTAACAAAGATTATTGAGCTTGAAATGCCACTTTAGATGTGCTATTATTGTGAATTTAACGGCTAATAAAATTCCTTGCACCTCATGAACTATATTTCAATCTCGTATCTTCTCTAAGACTCTTCTATTTTGAACAAAGAAAAGTAAACCAATGTGGTTGAATAAATTATTACTTTGGTTTTGTGAATCATGCAACTATTTCATCAACTCCTAATTTTAAATTGTTATCAGCAACATTATTAAGTGCTGCTATATTGCCAATTTTCTTCTTATAACTGTCTTTCTTGAGGCCCAACCAATTGCAATTTGTAATAGGAAAAGAAATTAGACAGAAAGTAATTTTTGCCCATTGGTACAAATACGCCTAACTTGATATTTAAGAAAAGCGGAGAACAAATAGATCATGTTAATTAGTCCAAAAAATGAAAATAAATAGAAGCGTATCTTGAAAAGCAGAAGTCAGATCCATCATTAATATTGATTACAGTACAGTTGTGAATAAAAATGAGATATAATGCAAATGCAACCTCAGGCGCAACAAAAGAAAAATTCAATTCGTTTTTTAAACTTGTTAAAAACATACAAAATTCATTAAAAGTTGTAGTTTAAAATTCAAATTCTCATAATATCTTTTTTTTTTTTTTTACACATAAACTCAATAAAAAAGAAATTACAAAGCTAAATCAGACTGAATAGTGTTAACAACAAAATCAGGGGTGGTACTAAACAGGTGGATGCCATCAGCAGTCGCTCGTGCCTCTCTTTCCAATCCGTCACAGCGGCAACATTCACTTCTCTGCAACACCAGACAAGGTTCACATTCCAATCCTGGTCCAGTCTACTACGTACTTCATCCAGGAGGTCCCTCTCTGGATGGTCCTCAGTCCATTCTGTGGAAATAAGTACCACAACTTCCCAGCAATCCGTCTCTATCAACACCTTCTGCCATTTCATCTCCCACATGGCCTCTTCAAACCTCAAAAGACTTCCTATAACTAAACATGCTAGCTATTTCCGTTACCTATTTTAAACATGAAACTATCCATAACCGAGCCTTCATGATTTTTCGCAACCCACCACATGATGCCAAACTGGTCACACCAACACTAGAGCCATCAACGTTTTACTTTACAACCCTCCCAGGAGCCAGGAGGAGTGTACCATCTAGTCACCTTCTCTCTTCTTATATAATCCACATGCAATTTCTCTTCCGAATACATCACTACTGCTCTTGTTTGCGCCAAAACTTGCAAACGACTCTTCAAGCACCCCTCGAAAATTCCCGCATTCTTGTCTAACCATATTTGACGACTCAAAACAGCAAACCAAGTCGACCATCTAACACCCATTACTTCACATTTCTGTTAAGGTTCCATTCCACCCATGTAGAAGGCTGGGACGACGAGAAAAGCCTGGCACGTAATTGATTTGGCACGATGGAATTCCATCCATCCTTTGCATGCTGACAGTCACGAAGAGCATGCAAGGTGTCTTCGGCTTGTCCTCCACAAAAAGCACAACATGGGCTATTCTGCAGACCCCTCTTAATTCTAGACAAATTGGTTAGCAAACGCCCCCTGCAACATAGCCAAAGAAAATGTTTGCAACGTTGAGGGCCAAACCTCATTACAACGTGAAGAGCCCTCCCAAACAGTAAATTACACACTGAGGCCTGTTTGATACACGGAACTGGTGGGATTGTAAGAGAAGATGAGCAAGTTCCCTTGTTTGATATACTTCTTCTATCCGATAGTTCCCGCACCCACCCCAAGTTCACTAATATTTCTTTATATGTGGGAAGATAAGATCCCATCAAAATTGGTGGGAACCCAAGTTCCCACATAAACAATGACAATTTTAAAATATTTACTCCTCATAAAATATTTTTTTCTATAATGCAAGAAAATAGATTAAATTCAAACTTATGCGATAAGTTTGAACATGGCGAGAGAATATTTTAGTCAAATTTGAACTTGGTGGGAAAATATCTTCGACAAATTCGAAGTTGATAAGATATTCTTTTTATAAAAAAAAATGTATTTTTTCTTTTCATTTTGAATAAATTACTTTTGAGGGAAAAATAGGTATTTCTTGATTATTTACCAAATGTCACCCTTTATTTTCTTTCTACCAAAAAATTCATATTCCCTCAAGCCGTCTTCCCTCATCCCTCAAAATCTTTCTTTCCCTTCATTTCTCTTCTCTAAGGGCCTGTTTGATACATAGAACAGGTGGGAAGGAAAGGAAAGATGAGCAAATTCTTTTTTTTGGTACACTTTTGGTATCCAATCTTTACGTGAGCCAATTATATATGGGAGGATAAGATCCCACTAAAATTGGTGGGAATTCAAGTTTCTACTTGAACAGTGGCGTTTTTTGATATATTTACCCCTCTTTAAATATTTTTTTTTTCTATAATACCTGAAAATAGGGTTAAATTTGAACTTATAGGATAAATTGAACTTATGTGATAAGTTTGAACTTGGCGGGGAATATTTTAGCCAAGTTCCAACTTGGCGGGAAAATGCTTTAGACAAATTCAAACTTGATAAGAGGATAATTTTTTTAAATATATTTTTCCTTTACATTTTAAATTAATTACTTTTGAGGGAAAATATGTATTTCCTTATTGTTGACTAACTGTCACATCTTCATTTTCTTCCTACCAAACAACTCATCTTATTTCAAACTAGCCATCTTCCCTCGTCCCTCAAACCCTTCCCTTCCCTCCTCAAATATTCCTCATACCCAACGAGCCCTAATTAAGTATCTTTCCCTCCTTGAATCTTCCCCTGTATCATGAATTCACCACATGAGGGTAGCTTCCATATTGGTGTATCCGCCATGCGCCCATTCGTAGAAGCATGGATGACTGAGGTTTAATATTTTATAAAATTATTTTTTGAACAATAATAAATATTTTTAAATTTTTAAAATCTTCTCCACACAACCAGTATAAAAAAATCTTATGTACATAATTAATAACAGATAATATTAAAAAAATAGTTTTATAAAATTTTAAATTTGAGTCATTCATTTTTATATCTAACGGTAAAGATGAGATTTTGAGAAGATTCTAGAACAAAAAAATTATGTCTAGTCTCTGAGAAGATCAATTTCCTTTTTGATTTCTTACCAAGATTCTTCTTCTTCTTCCTATGTTTTTCAAACATAGCCTTCGTTTCAACCTCTCAGTTCATTGAACATTTTGGAAAAGCAATAAATTATTTTTCAGATAAAAAACTTTGAAGTAGAGGATCAATTTAACATGGGGAGGAAAAAATTTAGGCCAAAGTCTCAAAGTTAGACCGACATAAAGGGAAGAGACAGAGAAAGAGAGGAAGAACAAAAAGTCCACAGAATATTTTCCAGTCGTTACAGAAAGTAAGTAATAACATCGATAAAACTTCTTATATGATTTCCAACTGTTATTTGTTTGGCAAGAAATTTATAGCAATGTTTATTCATTTTTTTTTTAAAAAAACTCGTAAACAGCTATGCATTGTTAGAATTTTATGAGGATTTGCGTTTTAGTTGAAATTTTGTGAGAAAAATTTGACAAAAATTCCTCTTAAAAATTTTATTGATGAGGCGGGAAAAAATATATTGCCATTTTTATTGTGAGGAAAACAAAAAGCGTTTTATAAAATTGACAAAATCCCTTTAATGAGCCAAGGGGCCAAGAAAATGTTAAAAAAGTCCCACAGAATTCTGATGTTGAAAATGTTCTAAAGAGTTGTTAAAACCCACGATGTAGTAATTAATCACCTACGAAAGTGTTGTTAATGTGACTTTTTTTACATCACAATTTTCTGTAGGACATTTTTGACATTTTTTTGGTCCCTTGGAACTTTAGAAAGATTTTCCCTATAAGATTTTGGACACCTAAATTTCAATCCTTTTGAACACTTCCCCTCTTAACATGTTTTAAAACCTTGAGGGTGATTGATTCAAAGCTAATACAAATTTATTGTGAAGTGCCACATTGATACCTCCCCTTGACGCGTTGCCCAATTTCTATTGCAAATAGTATTAGAGTCAAAGTCTAGGTCAATATGCCAATGAGGACGTTGGGCCTAAAGAATACCTCATCTTGAGGTGTTTTAAAATGGTATGTCATTGATGACGTTGGTCCCAAAGGATACCTCTCCCTCAACGTGTTTTAAAATCGTGAGAGATTTAGGGGGTTTATGATTTGGATACCTTCCTTCTATTCCCATTTCGATTGGGGAGGGGAACAAAAGACATCTTATAAAGGTTTGATACCTTCCCTCTCAACACATTTTAAAACGTTGAGGGGTGATGGGTCCAAAGCCAATACAAATGTATTGTGAAGTCCCACATGGATACATCCCCTTCACGTGTTGATCAGTTTCCATTACAAATGGTTTTAGAGTCAGGTTTATTTCAATATGCCAACAAGCACATTGAGCTCAAAAGATATCTCCTCTCAATGCGTTTTAAAATGATATGCCAACGATGACGTTGATCCCAAAGGATACCTCCTCCTCGACACGTTTTAAAACAGCAAGGGGTGATAGGTCCAAAGCCAATACAAATGTATTGTGAAGTCCTACATAGATACGTCCCTCAATGTGTTAATTGGTTTCCATTACAAATGATAAAAGAGTCAAGTTTACGTCAACATGCCAACTAGGACATTGGGCCACAAAGATATCTCCTCTTGACGTGTTTTAAAATTATATGCCATTATTAATCTAAAAGTAGAGCTATATACCCAAGAGGGGGGGTGAATTGGGTATTTTAAAAACTTTTGTAATCTGCTCGTTTTTAGACAAAGAAAAACGAGAGATGGACGAGTAAAGGGAAGAGCACTGACACGAGATTTATATTGGTTCGGTCCTAACAACTTGACCTACATCCAAATCCCCGGACTCTCTAAGATTTTCACTATCACAAAGATTACACACTCGTACTCAAAGAGTAGTTCTCTCTCTAGAACTCACTCCCCTTATAAGTTGTAATCAATGAACTCCCAAATCACCAAGTCCCCGACTTGTGATTCTTTACAATAAATGTTTTTCAAGTAGAAACTCTCTCTAAGAGTAGATAAGAATAAACACTGAAGTACAAAGTATCAAAAGATACAATACAGTTGAAGACTGAAAGAATAAATGCTAGACTTGAATGTATTTCGTTTTCAGTTGTTGTAGTTGTTGAGAAGACTTGAATGCATCTCTATTTATACTAAGAGAGCATTAATTGACCGTTGTAATCTTCATTATTATTGTTGCCTTGATTAACCAAAGTTCTGGGCAAGGTAAGGTCTTCTTCTCTCTCTAATCTGCACTTAATCCAGTTGGGCAGATGTTCAGAGTTGACTCTCTGCGAATTTGTCCGTTGAAATAGCAGCTGCTGGATGTAGAAATAATTCTTTAATTTTTTGTAGGCGTGTGCGAGATGGATTACCCAAAAGTATGCAACTTTCTCGGTTTGCATTTAATGTCTTGACATCACTTTTGGTTTTTCTTTAAACCTTCAATATACATTCTCTAATCTATCGAAACTCACCAATAAAGTGGTTAAACATATCTAGAAACATTAGAGATTAATCATAGGAAGTATTAAGATCAAACAAGAAGGTTTCACAAATTCATCGATTTGATTTTCAAACTTAGCGTTCAATACTCGAGTATGTGTATCAATACTCGAATTTGTCACTGTGCACTTAAGTCAATACCTGAGTATCCATCTTGATACTTGAGTATTCTTCTTCCAGAGAGGAATCATCGAGATTTGACTTTGGACCTTAACATTGAAATAAGGTCATTACTCGAGTATCCAAATCCATACTCGAGTTTTGAACTTTTGATATGAAAATAAGTTTAAGTTCAAAAACATCAATACTTGAGTATTGTTTTCAATACTTGAGTGTTCAAATCATTGACAAAGAGCAAAGCTCTCTGTATGCTCAATACTCGAGTTTCCAACTCAATACTCGAGTATGCATTCATTTTGAAAAATTTTTTGTAAAGTCTTTCCCAAGTCAATACTTGAGTATTGAAATGAATACTTGAGTATTCAATATATGCATAAAACTTGTAGTCTTTCTGTCAGTCCAATACTCAAGTGTCTATACCAATACTCGAGTATTCGAGGAGTTTGAAAACTTTGCTAGATTGATGTCAAGTCAATACTTGAGTTTTCAAATGGATACTTGAGTATTCATAAACAAGTGTTAAGTATGAAAACTTTGTGGAAATCCAATACTCGAGTTTTCAAAAGATGATGAAACTTGATGACTCTCGTATGACCAATACTCGAGTATTCAATTGAATACTTGAGTATTGAGATCTCAAGTCAATGTTGAAATTGTCTCTGTGTTCCATACTCGAGTATTCATATCAATACTCGAGTTTGGCTCAGGGTGAAAAACTTGGAGTGCTCTCTGTAAGTCCAATACTTGAGTATTGTGTCCAATACTTGAGTATTGCTTTTTGTAATGGTTTTTGAGCAACTCTCTGTCAAGTCAATACTCGAGTATTGAGACCAATACTCGAGTTTGGCTTTGACAGTAAGTTTTTCAACTTACCAAAGACAAACTTCAATGTGTGTTTACAATTTTTAATTATCATCAAAACATATAGAGAACTAACATTCTCCCCCTTTTTGATGATGACAACACTTGTAAACCAAATTTTCAAGTTTTGAGGAATTGTTTATCTTAAAGTGAAAATTTTCAAAAGCTCAGTGTTTCGAAAACTCAGAAAAGTGACAGGAATGTTCTTTTGAAAACACAATATATATGCAAATCAGAGATAAACAGCAGAGGCACTGATCAAGAAGAAAGTTTCATTCATAGACTGCAAGACTATACATCAGTAATTGCAGAGACAGAGAAATAGACTACTGACAGCAAAATAAAATGCAAAGTTGCAAAATGCTAAACAGCTAAACACAATGATACTAAACTGAAGCCTCAAAACTCAAATTCGATTTATCTAGTCCGCTTTCTCTCCCCCTTTGTCATCTTCAAAAGTGGATGGAGCTGAGATGGTGGGGGCAGAGACAGGATCAAGGAGAGGAGTAGGAGGAGGTGATTGAGGGAGAACTTCGTAGATGGAGTGAGATGAAGAACCTCGGTGGATGGAGTAGGGGCGAGGCATGGGGAGGAGAGAATGGGAGTGAATGGCTCGGGGATGAAGTAGGAACCCGAGGGCTAGGGAAGGTGAATGAGGGAGAGGAAGAAGAGGGCTTAGGGTCAGGCTTAGGTGGAGATGAACCTGGACCACTAGTGACCCCAAAGGGGGAAGAGGAGCCAATGCCAAGATGCTTGATAATCTTTTCAACCTTGTCACGCACCTCGATGGAAGTGACCAAGGTAGTTGACAGTCTGGCATCTAGATCAATAAGCTGATCAGAAATCTCATCTTGTTTCTTTTCAGATTGATCCTTGAGCTGATCGATCTGGGCCTTCATTGCTTCCTGTGCATCTATCATCTCATGATTACCACTTCGTACCTCAGCAACCAACCTCCGAATTTCAAATTCCAATCTAATGGACAAAGAGGCAATGGCAGCATCCACAATTCCCTTAATTCGCGAGTCAAGATCAGACGGCAAGGATGACTGGGGGGAGTAGACTGAGCTTCCTGACCTTGTGACTGAGAAGCTCTTGCCTGAGATCTCGAAGGTGCCCGAGATTGACCGAGCCTTCGTCCCAAAAGTAATCTTCATGAAATTGAGTTGAGTCTTGCCAAAGACAGGTGGATACTTCATACTCTCAGGAGGGCCAACATACCAAATTTTGTGATAAAAGAGAATGACAGATACGAGTGAAGTGAATGGTATGTGGGAAGGCCGTCTGGATGAAAATTTGAATCGTATCATCTCCTTGAAAATCCAAGTGACCAAAGTTCAAAGGATGCTTTTTTTCACGAAAGCAAGAAAAAAAAGCGATAATCTCTCTAGGAAAAATGTGTAAAATTGCCTCCTTTTTGAATGAAGTTCTGGAGTAGATATACCCGAGGACCTTATTGATAGGTGACATAGACCCTGGTTTGAAGGAAAGTGTATGTCTTTGGTTTTCAGGAAACTCCTCATTGGGTCTAAGGGAGGTGAATATCTCTTGGTTGCTACAGGTTGGAGTGGAAGCAGGAGGAGGATGGGCAATTTTCAGAATTTGACACCTTTGACACTTGTAGTTACTCTTTCCTCAACTAACTCTCCATCGAATTGAGAATATTATCGGATTGCATATTGAAGTAAAATAATTTCACTAGGTTGGGATTATAGGGGATGAAATGGATGTGAAAGAATCATAAGGTGCAAGCCAAGGATAAAGATTGACATTACATTCTTGTTGAAGAGTGACCAAGTTCATCACACGACAAAGACAAAATTCTTTATTCGTATAAGAGTCTTTGAACTTGGTACTTTGTTCCGGAGTGAGAGGTATAGAATCTGTGGTAAAATTGCTTGGAGCTGAAAGATGAATGTAGATATCTAAGATTGCATTTTCCATAATAGGAGGGACTTCCTCTTCTTGTTCTTGTCCTCGTGAGGATTCCCCAGCTTGGGGTACAGATGCACTCTTTGTTCTTGCTTTTGTTGGTTTGGAAATTTCTGGATCCTTTGCCTTCCCCTTTTTCTTGGGTTCAGTTCCTTTCTCTTCTTAGAAGGCGACTTGGCGGAGTTATTCGAGACACCTTCTTCTTCTTACGAAAGCGAGCGGTTCCTTGACAGGTTCCTTGAAAGAAACACCTTTGCTTTGGGTTTTGGATTCCTTTTGCTTCTTCGAGGGAGACTACTCATCAGAAATTTCGCCTATTACTCCTTTAATCAATTTTTCTATGCCATAGCGAAGGCGAGTTGAGCGCGTTTTAACCCTTACTGGTCGTTCAGAAGAAGATGGAGGTGGAGCCTATGGTTGACGAGGAGGAGGAGGAGGTGGAGACCATGATTTTGTTCCTTCTTCGCTGGAATCAGAGATAGAGACGGCTTGGGATTGTGATTTCGAGGCCATTGGAGGGATTAGAGTGAGGGATTTGGACGAAAATTGAGAGAATCTGAGAGAAGAAGAGAGAGCGTCTAGGGCAAACTTGAGTTTTGGAGCGAGTATTGAAGAACATGAATAGTCACAACATATATAGGCGAACCCATACTCAAGTATTGCAAGTTATACTCGAGTATTGAACTCACATACTCGAGTATTTCACTTACACACTCGAGTATTGAGGAACAAATACTAACCTGGACTTCAAAAGTGTAAGGTGAACTTTTGAATTTCTACGACCAATACTCGAGTTTTACACTTACATACTCGAGTATTCCATTTCTTCAACACTTGTTTGTCCTTTGCCTGGTGGATACTCGAGTATTAGACTCTCATACTCGAGTATTTGAACTTCTTCATCATCAGGTTGTTCTCTGATTGGTGGATACTCGAGTATTCTACTTACATACTCGAGTATTCATCTTCTCCAAAATTCAATGTTGCTCTCTGACTTTGCCATACTCAAGTATTTCCTCCAATACTCGAGTATTCTCCTTTCGTTAGCAATTACTAAAATTTTAAACATCCTGCAAAAGACATAACTACATACTCCGATGCTTAAATTAGTTTTTAACAGTCATCAAAACCAGAACTAACATTGAGATAGTGAGAAATACTTACAACTCATTGGGATTTACCATTCCCAATTCTCTCCTTATGAAATTAAATGGTTCTTTGGCCAATGGTTTGGTGAAGATGTCAGCGAGTTGAAGATGGGTTGGGATGAACATGACTTTGACATCTCTCTTTTGAACATGATCCCTTATGAAATGATGCCTTACATCAATATGCTTGGTTCGAGTATGTTGAACTGGATTCTTGGCCAAGCTTATTGTGCTTGTGTTGTCACACAATATTGGGATCTCCTTTAAGTTGATTCCCAAGTTTGATAGTTGCTGCTTGAGCCACAAGACTTGAGCACAACAACTTGAAGTGGCTACATATTCAGCTTCGATGGAGGACACAACCACACTTGTCATTTCTTGCTAAACCATGACACAAGTGAGCCACCAAGGAATTCACATTGGCCACTTGTGCTCTTCCTATCGATCTTGTACCCAGCATGGTCTGAATCTGAATATGATACCAAATGTTCATGTTGACCTTTAGGAAACCACAATCTAAGTGTCTTTGTGTCAGCAAGATATCTGAATATTCTCTTTACTTGCTCAGCATGTGACTCCTTAGGAGCAGATTGAAATCTTGCACACATTCCAACACTAAATTGGATGTCTGGGCGACTTGCGGTCAGATAGAGTAATGATCCAATCATTCCTCTATATCTTGTGATGTTGAAGTCCTTGCCATCTTCATCAGTATCCAGTGAAGTAGTTGAACTCATAGGAGTGTCAGCTCCATTGCATTGATCCATCTCAAACTTCTTTAGTAGATAATTGAGATACTTGGTCTGAGATATGAAGATTCCATTCTTCTTTTGCTTGATTTGCAAACCAAGGAAATAATTGAGCTCTCCCATCATGGACATCTCAAAATCTCTCTCATATTCTTAGCAAATTCTTCACACAAAGCATCATTAGAGGCACCAAATATAATGTCATCAACATATATTTGCACAATTAAAATTTCACCAAGCTTATTACTCATTATGAAGAGAGTTGTATCTGCTTTTCCTCTAATAAAGCCTCGATCAAGAAGGAACTTGCTTAATCGCTCATACCAAGCTCTAGGAGCTTGCTTGAGACCGTAAAGAGCTTTCTTGAGACGATAAACATGATCTGGATGATGTTTATTTTGAAAACCAGGGGGTTGTTCAACATAAACTTCCTCTTGGATAAAACCATTTAGAAAAGCACTTTTCACATCCATTTGATAGAGCTTGAATTGCTTAACACAAGCAAAGGCTAGAAGAACTCTTATGGCTTCCAATCTTGCCACTTTGAGCATAAGTTTCTTCATAATCAATTCCTTCTTCTTGATTATAGCCTTTAGCAATCAATCTTGCCTTATTACGGACAATGATTGCTTGACTGATCTTGTTTGTTCTTGAATACCCATTTAGTGCCAATGACCGGATGGTCCTTAGGCCTAGGTACCAAATCCCAAACTTGATTTCTATCAAATTGATGTAATTCCTCTTGCATTGCTATCACCCAATCATTGTCTGAAAGGGCTTCGTCAATCTTAGAGGGTTTAATATGTGATATAAAGGCAAAAAAAGTTACTTCATTTAAAGTACTATTTCTAGTTCTTACTCCTTGATTTACATCACCTATAACTTGGTCCAAAGGATGATTCCTAATGAACTTCCAAGCTCTAGGCTGAGATTGATCAGGGTTTTCCAAATTAGTTTGAGGATCAGATTCAAAAACATCTTCAAGGTTTTCAATAAAGGCTGGAGTGGTTTTTGAAAAGAATTGATTTTTGAGGACATTTTCCTCATCATCATCCATAGGTCTATCAGATTTGGATTCACAGAAAACAACATGCAAAGACTCTTCAACAATACGAGTACGAGTATTAAAGACTCTATAAGCTTTGCTCCTATTAGAATAACCCAAAAATATACCTTCATCTGCTTTGGAATCAAACTTTCCCAAGTTATCCTTACCATTGTTATGGATGAAACACTTACATCCAAACACATGCAGATGGGCCCGATTTGGTTTTCTTCCTTTGTACAAAATTCATAGGGAGTTTTGTCCAACTTCTTCCGGAGGTATGCTCGATTTGAGATGTAGCAAGCGGTGCTCATTGCATCAGCCCAACACTTGAGAAGTGTTGTTCTCATTTAGCATAGCTCTTGCCATCTCGTGAGGACTCGATTCTTTCTTTCCACAACACCATTTTGTTGAGGAGTCCTTGGGGCTGAGAAGTTGTGGTCTATCCTCATGTTTGTCACAAAACTCAAGCAAATGCATTATTTTCAAATTCTCCTCCATGATCGTTCGATTCTGAAATAGAGAATCCTTTCTCGGTTTGGACCTTCTTGGCAAAAACAACAAACTGATCAAATGTTTCATCTTTAGAGGATAAAAATATAGTCCATGCAAATCTTGAGAAATCATCAACTATGACCAAAGTATAGAGATTTCCTCCAATGCTTTTCACTCTAGCTGGTCCAACTAGATCCATATGAAGCAAATGAAGGGGTCTATTAGTTGAAATCTCGTTTTTAGATTTGAAAGACGATTTGGTTTGTTTCCCTTTTTGACAAGCATCACAAAGCATGTCATTTTTAAAATGCAGTTTAGGAATACCAATCACCAGATCCTTTTTCAATAATTTGTCAAGTTGAATCATATTGACATGAGCTAATCGCTTGTGCCATAGCCAACTTTCATCCAAATTACTTACAAAACATTTTTCAGAAACCGAACCATTACTAGAGAGGTTAAGTGTATAACAATTGCCATCTCTAGGGGCTCTAAATAAAGCTTTTGATTTTATGTTTTCTAAAGGGAGAATATCCTTACTCACAATCAAGCACTCCTCGAATCGAAGATAACTAAGTTACCTTTATTAGTGCTTTGACTTACACTGAGGAGATTGTGGCAAAGTCCTTCGACTAGGTAGACATCTTTGATTAGTGGTCCTTCATTGTTGCCAATTTCACCAACTCTAGCAATTTTTCCAGATTGATCTCCACCAAAGGTCACCTTGCCACCATCCTTGGGCTTGATTGAGGCAAATTTGGATTGGTCACCCGTCATGTGCCTAGAGAATCCACTGTCAATGTACCATTTGTTGGATTTTGATGCTCTTAGACAAACCTGCAAGACACAACAAATCATGGCTTAGGTACCCATCTTTTCTTGGGTCCTTTGGGGTTAGTTTGTGTCTTAGGAATCTTGTAAGATCCCTTTGGCACCCATTGATAATTTCCTATGGGTTTACTCTTTCTTTCCTTCTTATGAAAGCGGGAAGAAGTAGTATGACCCTTTCTATTGCGATAATTACGATGTGCAAAAGGATTTGAAGAATGGACTGATTTTGTAAAATAGTTCATATAGGATTTTTCACCCGAGACTTCTTTCTTCCTTTCTTTTTATCAAAGTTAGGTTTGTAACCGACTCGATCTGTCATTTATAAATCTTTGTTGTTTCAAAATGACATTGAGCATTTCACTTCTTCTAGTGAATTTCTCAAGTGCCTTTGTAAGATGTAAATTCTTTTTCTCCAGATCAGGACAATCTTTACAAGCAAGATGTTCAAAGGGAGAAAGTTTTTCAACTTGAAATTCAAGAGTAATATTCATGTTTTTCAACTTGAAATATTTTTTCAGCAAGTTTTTCAAATTCGGATTGCACAGCCATATATTCAGCAAATAACTCATCATAAGGTGGTTTGCAATCATATACCTCATCAAAGTTAGTATGTTGCTCTTCTTCTTCATCAACTAAGCATATATTTGCTTTTTCTTCCTCATCCTCATCATCTTCATCAGATGAACTATCACCCCAAATACCAGAGACATATGCCTTCTTTTTGAATCTGTTGAGTCTCTTCTTTTCTTTGTCTTTGTTCTTTAGATTGGGGTATTCTGATTTGATGTGGCCAGGCTTCTCACACTCGTAGCAAATGATTGGCTTCTTTGCCTCATAGCTGGAGCTACCCTTGTGAAATTTCTTGAAACCTTGGTCCTTCTTGTAGAATTTCTTGAATCTCCAGACCATCATACTTATCTCCTCATCTTCGTCTAGATCTTCATCATCATCTGATTCCTTAATTTCTTTGACAGCTTTAAGGGCAATTCCCTTATTTTTTCCATGGACTTCATCAAGTCCCTTCTTGAACTTGAGCTTGGCTTCATATTCAGAAAGGCTCCCGAAAAGGGCTGCCACAGATGCCATAGAATCTCCACGAGCTTCTTCGATGGCAGTGACTTTGGCTTCCCATTCCTTGTTGAGGATGTTGAGAATCTTCCTCACTTGGACAGTTGCTCATACTCTTTGCCCAATGCAAGCAAGCGATTGATCGATGAGTGAATCTCAGATGGAAATCGCCAATAGATTCTCCAGGCTTCATACGAAGAAGATCATACTCAGTCATGAGGGTGTTGACTCTATTCTGCTTTACTCCAGCAGTTCCTTCATGAGCAATTTCAAGAGCATCCCACATGGCTTTAGTAGAAGTTAAATTGCAAACACAAAAATACTCTTGTTGGCTAAGAGCACTTTGCAATAGGAGGACACCTTTGCCTGTTGAGTGTAACATTTCTTCTGTCATTTTCATCATATTCTTCTTCATCTTTTGGAACCACGAGACCATTTTCCATAACAAAGGATTGTAGTCTCCTCTTTCGAGTACTCTCCAGAGGCCATATTATGTAGCCATCACAAAGACTTTAAACTTAGCTTTCCAGAAAGAGTAATGCTCTCCATTGAATCCTGGTGGTCGGTTGATCGAAGCTCCATCAGGTAGAATACCTTCCATGGTGATCCTTCTCGAGTTGTTAAGCTCTTAAGAGAAGACCAAGCTCTGATACCAAATGAAAGTGGAGCTATATACCCAAGACGGGGGTGAATTGGGTATTTTAAAAACTTTTGTAATTTGCTCTATTTTTAGACAGCAAAAACAGAGATGGACAGAGTAAAGGGAAGAGCAGATGGACACAGGGATTTATACTGGTTCGGTCCTAACAACTTGACCTACATCCAAATCCCCGGACTCTGGGATTTTCACTATTACAAAGATTACACACTCTTGTACTCAAATAGTAGTTCTCTCTCTAGAACTCACTCCCTCTTACAAGTTGTAATCAATGAACTCCCAAATCACCAAGTCCCCTGACTTGTGATTCTTTACAATAAATGTTTTTCAAGTAGAAACTCTCTCTAAGAGTAGATAAGAATAAACACTGAAGTACAAAGTATCAAAAGATACAATACAGTTGAAGACTGAAAGAATAAATGCTAGACTTGAATGTATTTTGTTTTCAGTTGTTGAGAAGACTTGAATGCATCTCTATTTATACTAAGAGAGCATTAATTGACCGTTGTAATCTTCATTATTATTGTTGCCTTGATTAACCAAAGTTACGGCAAGGTAAGGTCTTCTTCTCTCTCTAATCTGCACTTAATCCAGTGGGCGATGTTTAGTTGACTCTGCCCGAATTTGTCCGTTGGAATAGCAGCTCTTGGATGTAGAAATAATTCTTTAATTCTTTGTAGGCGTGTGCAGATGGATTACCCAAAAGTATGCAACTTTCTCGGTTTGCATTTAATGTGCTGACATCACTTTTGGTTTTTCTTTAAACCTTCAATATACATTCTCTAATCTGTCTGAAACTCACCAATAAAGTGGTTAAACATATCTAGAAACATTAGAGATTAATCATAGGAAGTATTAAGATCAAACAAGAAGGTTTCACAAATTTGTCGATTTGATTTTCAAACTTAGCGTTCAATACTCAAGTATGTGTATCAATACTCAAGTTTGTCATTGTGCACTTAAGTCATTTAGTTCTATATGTGTTTTGATGATGATTGACAATTGTAAACAAATTCAAAGTTTTGTCTTAGTAAGTTGGAAAACTTACTGTCATGACAAAACTCGAGTTTTGGTCTTGGCAGAAATATGCTCTATTTCGATAATCTGAGCAAAACTTGAGTTTTCATTTCTAAACTCGAGTTTTGTGTATTACAGAGAGCACCTAATTCTATGATAAAAAACGAAACTCGAGTTTGGCCAGTGAAACTCGAGTTTGGGTTTGGCCGAGAGCCTTTGAAGTTTCCAAGTTTCAAAACCCCCGGTTTTTCAAAACCACCGCCGTTTTGAACTATTTAAAGAATTTCTCATATTTTGTGAAATAGTTCAAAACTCGAGTTTTGGGTTCAAAACTCGAGTTTTGATATGTTACTCGTGCACTGATTTGCAACATATGAAAACCGCCGGTTTTGAACCAAAACCTCCGAGTTTTGATTTTCTCGAGTTTTCATTAAGTTTTCATTGAACATATGAAAACTCGAGTTTTGGGAGCAAAACTCGAGTTTTGATCTGGCGAGAGCACTCAAATTTTCACAAATACAAAACCGCCGGTTTTGAAGCGAACCGCCGGTTTTGATATGTTCACGAGTTTTCAAATTTTCATGCTTTAAGTGAAAACTCGAGTTTGGGAAGACAAACTCGAGTTTCGAGCAACCCGACAAACATCGGTATTCTCTTGATTTGAAAACCTCCGAGTTTTGGATGAAAACCTCCGGTTTTGATGTTTTGGACTAAAACTACATTTTTCATATCAACGATCCCGTAACTCGAGTTTTGCGAAAAACTCGAGTTTTGAGTTTTACATCAGAAAACCTTGTTTGAAGCTTAAATCGCGATGTTGCTCTTTGGAAGAAGCAAACTCGAGTTTGGATTTTGAAACTCAAGTTTGGTCTTGTGCACAGTTGAAAACTCGAGTTTCGAAGAACAAAACTCGAGTTTCGGTCGCTGATTTTGAAATTTGATTTACACGATTTTTCAAATCATTCTTGTTTAATCTTAATACTTTCCAGGATTATTCTCTACTATTCTTAGCTATGTTTAATAACTTTATTAGTGAATATCAGATGGTTTAGAGAATGTTTTTAAAGTGTTAAAGCAAAAAGTGGTTGAGAACATTAAATGCACTGATCAGAAAGTTGCACAACTTTGGCTAATCCACCTGCACACGTCTACAAAGCGTTTAAGAATGTTTTCTACAACAAGCAACCGCATCATCTCAACGGATTAATTCGCGAAGGTCAACTCGATTATTTGGCCACCGGTTTAAGAGAATATTAGAGAGAAAGTGCCTAAGCCACCTCCAAACACTAGGAGAACTTCTCCAACGGGTCTATTTGGAAAGCAACGGTCATTTAATGATCTCTCGAGTATAAATAGAATTGCATTCAAGCCTTTCCAATAACTACATCTGCTGAAAACGAAAAATCATTCAAGTCTCACATTTATTTCTTCAGTTTTCATCTGTGTAGTATCTTCTGATACATAAGCTTCAGTGTTTAACATTATCTACTCTTTGTGAGAGTTTTCTACTCGTGAATCATTTATTGTAAAGAACCACAAGTCGGGGGACTTGGTGGTTGGGTTCATTGATTACAACTTGTAAGGGGGAGTGAGTTCTAGTGAGAGAACTATCTCTTGAGTACGAGTGTGTAATCCTTGATATAGTGGAAATCCCGAGAGTCGGGAACTGGATGTAGGTCAAGTTGTTAGGACCGAAGCGGTATAAATCCTTGTGTCCAGCTTCTTCTTCCCTCACTTTGTCTACCTCTTTTTATAGTTTCAAAACAGAGCATTTATTCAAAAGTTTTAAAATACCCAATTCACCCCCTCTTGGGTATATAGCTCCACTTACAAAGTCAATACCCGAGTATCCATCTTGATACTTGAGTATTCTTCTTCCGAGAGAGAATCATCGAGATTTGACTTTGGACCTTAACATTGAAATAAGGTCATTACTCGAGTATCCAGATCCATACTCGAGTTTTGAACTTTTGATATGAAAATAAGTTTAAGTTCAAAAACATCAATACTTGAGTATTGTTTTCAATACATGAGTGTTCAAATCATTGACAAAGAGCAAAGCTCTCTCAGTATGCCCAATACTTGAGTTTCCAACTCAATACTCGAGTATGCATTCATTTTGAAAAAAAACTTTGTAAAGTCTTTCCCAAGTCAATACTTGAGTATTGAAATGAATACTTGAGTATTCAATATATGCATAAAACTTGTAGTCTTTCTGTCAGTCCAATACTCGAGTGTCTATACCAATACTCGAGTATTCAAGGAGTTTGAAAACTTTGCTAGATTGATGTCAAGTCAATACTTGAGTTTTCAAATGGATACTTGAGTATTCATAAACAAGTGTTAAGTATGAAAACTTTGTGGAAATCCAATACTCGAGTTTTCAAAAGATGAGAAACTTGATGACTCTCTGTATGACCAATACTCGAGTATTCAATTGAATACTTGAGTATTGAGATCTCAAGTCAATGTTGAAATTGTCTCTGTGTGTTCCATACTCGAGTATTCATATCAATACTCGAGTTTGGCTCATGGTGAAAAACTTGGAGTGCTCTCTGTAAGTCCAATACTTGAGTATTGTGTCCAATACTTGAGTATTGCTTTTTGTAATGGTTTTTGAGCAACTCTCTGTCAAATCAATACTTGAGTATTGAGACCAATACTCGAGTTTGACTTTGACAAGATAAGTTTTTCAACTTACCAAAGACAAACTTCAATGTGTGTTTACAATTGTTAATTATCATCAAAACACATAGAGAACTAACATAATCTCCATAAATCAAGCGGTGATCATAATTTTAAATTTAAAGGTTTATTTTATCAAAAAAGGTACCCGTAATTTGAAAAATACTTTTTTTTTTTTTTAAGAAAAACCAAGGCGCGTCAATAATGTTTGTTGCGGCCACGCAATCTCCAGGGCTTTGCAAACATCTCCATTGTCAATAGAGCTGAGAATCAGGGCCGGCCTTTTTAGGCCCGAGGTATGAAAAATATATGTTTTTTAAGGCCTGGTCCAAGAGCATGCGGGTTAGGGGCGACCCTACGGGGTTGGAAGCTATTTTTTAAATTTTAACTGTTTTTCGTGTGGTTTTTTTCAAAGACATGTGATTGTGCTTCACTTCGAGTAGTAGGCTCTACTTCATGTGTAAAAATATCAAGAATTTCTTCTTTCGCATCATGAACACATCAATAATCTTTATCTACAACAAATAATAAACCAAATCATAGTATAATTATTATGTATTTGTAATTAAATAGATAAATATCTCTATAATAAAAACAAAATGCATATAAATTAGTAAATTACCATCATATATGAATCTATACATCCAGTTGCGAGTACAAATAAGAACTTGAACATTACATGGAAGAATGAAACTTCTATATTTTGTTAGAACACGTGAACCAATACTAAAAGCTGATTCACTGGCTACTGTAGCAAATGGGATGCTCAAAATATCAGTTGTCATGTTTGAATGAATCAAAAATCTTTGTTGATTGTTCTTCCATCAGTTCAAGACATCCAATTATTTAGGCTTCAATATTGGTTCTTCCAAATAAGTTTCCAATTCATACTTGTTCGTGGAAGAATGATCCACACTCACATAAATATCTTGATAGTCTTGCATCATTACAAAACATTCAAGTGGGCAACTACTAACTGGGTAAGTTAAAAATAATAATAATAATAACGAGTCTAATGGTCCGGCCCTTGTAAGCCCTCAGTCCTACCGAGCTAACCCTTTTAGGTCCGACTTCATTTATAGGCTCCATTTTATAAACCCGGTCTTGAAGGACCGGGGCTTAAAAGGATTGGGCCGACGGACGCGGTCTGATTTCACGGTTCTAATTGTCAGCTCCTTATACAGTTGAGGTAATTCAGAGCTATTATTCAATAGTTGTTCACTTATTTTCTTTTTCTATAGCATAATTCTAAGAATATTAGGAGTCAAAATGATATGAATTGAAAAAAAAAAAAAAGTAATCACATTGAAATGATAGTTTTTTCCCCCTTTAATTTATGTGGCTATTTTGAGTGTTTCCCTCTTTTTTATTTCTTATTTTTATTTAACCATATATTGCAAATGATAGAACTATGTAATTTACGATATCATCCAACGGCTTAGTTCGACCGTCAACGAAAAATACGATTCACTTAATTTATTTAATATGTCATGTAAAGCATCAAAAAGGGATTAAAGAAAATTATAGGATTAAATATTTTTCTCGACAACAAATTATAGGATTAGATGTCATAAACTTAATTTTCTTAAAAAAATCGGTTTATGTATAAAGCATTAACTAAAGTTATAACTGAAATTTGTTAAAATTGAGAGGATTTTTTTTGTTTGAAAATAATTATAGATAAAGATATTTTTATCTCTAAAATTTGCAATCCAATGTTTGAAAAAACGATACGAGGGGATATAGTTTTGGTCCAATTCTTCTTATGCGGTATTGTCTATTCCAGATTTTTATCAATCACACGTACCAAACAACAAACGGTCTATTTGGGTTGGCGGTAGGATTCTTGAGCTTTTTCCTTAACGGGCTTTTTGAGCGTTAAGAGCTTTAAGTCCAATGAATTTAACGCCAAAACCCAAACACACCACGTTGAGCTTTTTCTTCAAAGTCCATTAACTCTATCGTAGATGCTCCTAACGCTGATTCCAAACAAGCCCAATATAAATGACTCAATGCCAATCCTACATATCAAACAGGACTTAAAGTGGAAGAGCGATTAATCGTAAAATTGGCAATTATTTGAAAAATTAAATGTATATATTTAAGTTTCTGTTTATTACAAAAATAATGAATTAGAAAGAAATGTTAATTGAAATTTAAAAAAATTGATATAAAACATAAATAAGGATAGAAGATAATATATTGGGAACGATGAATTTTTTTTTTTTTAATTTTTAAAGAAAATAATACCATCTTACAAGTTTGTTGAGAACTTTATTTAACTTACTTTATGTGATAGATTTTTTAGGATCATATGAGATTTTCAATTTACCATCTTAAATCAAATTTATTATTTATTTTCGTCATTCTATCTCTCTCATTTTTTTTAATCTTTTTTCTTTTCTTCTTGAAATCTTATATCCACCCTCACATTAAGAAAATTGATAGTTTAGATTTAATATTTTATAAATTTATTATCTTAAACATAAATAAATAATTGTAAATGCTTAAAATCTTATCCACATAATTATTATTAAAAAAATATTACCTATACAATTCATAACAGACAAATTTTTTTTTTTAAAAAAAAAAAAAAAAAGAAAAACGGTTTATAAAAAAATATAATAATATTTTATAAGATATTAAATTTAAATCATTCCTTTTTCTTTTACTTTCTTTTTTATCTAAGGGTTGAGATAAGATTTTGATAAGAAAAGATCATAAAAAATATTCTGAAAATATCGATCAGCTTCCTTTTTTTCCTACCGATATTCTTCTTCTCCTTCCATTATTTTTTTCAATATAAATTTGCAGGCATGCCCTTCGTTTCGACCTCTCAGTTCTTTTAGAAAATTAGGAAAAGCAATAAACTACTTTTTAGATAAAAAAACTTTGAAGTAGAGGATCAAATTTAACATGGGAAGAAAAAATTTAGGCCAAGGTCTCAAGGTTAGACCGACAATAAAGATGAAAAGAAAGAGAGGAAGAACAATAAATTTACAGAAAGTAAGTAATAAGATCGTCAAAACTTCTTATATGGTTTTCAACTATTATTTGTTTGGTAAAATATTCATAGCAATGTTTATTCATGTTATAAAATAAATAAATAAAGATGTCTTTTAAATGTTTGAATACTTCCCCTCTCAACGTAATTTAAAACCATGAGTAGCATTAGGTTCAAAGCCAATAATACCTAGGTTGACTGATTTTCATTATAAATGATATTAGAGTCGGGTTTAAGTCAATATGGCAATGAGGATGTTGGGTCCAAAAAATACATCCCCAACGCGGTTTAAAACCATGAGGAATAATGGGTCCCAAGCCCATACAAATGTATTGTGAAGTCCCATATGGATACCCCTTGTGAAGTCCCATATGGATACCCCCCTCAACGTGACTGGTTTCCAATACAAATGATATTAGAGTCAGGTTTAGGTCAATATGTCAATGAGGATGTTGAGCCTAAAAATTACCTCATCTCAATGCGTTTTTAAAATGATATGCTAACGAGGACGTCAGTCCCAAATATTCCTCCCGCTTACGTAAGGGTTTACAAGCCCAAAGCAAATAATATTGAAAATGAGGGTTTTTTTTTTTTTTTTTTTTTTTTTTTTTTTGGGTCGAAGAAAATTAGGGATTGGGATTTTACCTTTGCACTTTTATATCTTCAGTTTGGTCTTTTAAATATTAATCATCAATATCTTCTCTATAGACCGTTCAATTCTGTTTTTATTTTTAAATAACACCGTTAATTAATATCTTTACCAATACTTGTTTTTAATTTAAAATATGTAAATTGATAGTTGTTCACTTATTTGCTTTTTCTATTTCTTAATTCTAAGAGTATTATAAGTCAAAATGATATGAAAAAAAAAAAAAAGGATTAAGTAACAAATTTGTTTCGAAGTGCACGTCTAGGAGCAATTTTGTCTTAGAAGTTTTTTTTTGCTCAATGTAGCCTCAGAAGTTTAAAAACGTACCAATCTTATCCTTTCCCGTTAAAAACCTAACGTTGACCGATAAAAAAGTAATATTGACCGTTAACTTTTTAACTAAAAAGGGCAAAATTACTACGTTTTTATACTTCTAGAGTTACATTGAGCCCAAAAAAAAAAAAAAAAAAAAAAACTTCTAGGGCAAAATTACTCCGAAGCATGTACTTCAGGGCAAATTTGTTACTTAACTCTTAAAAAAAAATGTAAATGGTAGTGTTCTGTCATAAGAACACAGATGTCTAGCCCTAGGTGGGCTAGTATGTTGATGTTGGATCGAATAGCTCCCTCTTAGGTATCTATGGATGAGATACCTTTGAGAATAGAAGATCACCGTACACAACCAAAGGGGTGGGGTGTGTGCACGGTGTAGGCGAGAATCGTAGATGAGAGAGAGCTTCGAGATGTGTACCTTAGGGTTTACCATCTATTTATAGAGGGTACCTTAGGGTTAGGGTTTGACCGTTGGGCTTCTTGTGCCTCCAAGCCCAAATGTTGTGCCATCACATCTGTGCAATATTGGTTGCCTCTTGTTGGGCCACACCTTAGTTGGGCCTATTATTTGAATCCATAACGGTTGCCCCCAACTCGGTAGTTCGGGCTTCGAGGCTTAGGGATGTATTTTGCCCCCGATCGGTTTTACTAGTCGAGCTTTGTTGTCGTGGGCCTTACCTTGCCAAGTTGACTTACGTTGATCCTAGGCTTGTCAAGGCGGCTTTCCTCGAAGATCGAGGTCTTGTCTCAAAGATCCCGAGTAGCGTTGTGATGGTTCGCCCGCATTTGAATCCGGTGTTGATCTTGGCTATTGAAGTTGTCTCCTCCAAAGATCCGAGGTAATGTCTCAAGGATCTGGGATAATGTCGAGGCGGTTTGCCTGACTTCGAGGTCGGGATCGTTCTTCAGGTTATCCGGGCTAGATTGCTGTGAATCTTACCCTCTTGCGTATCTACCGCGCATTGCCGGGTTGTGTCATATTGACCCGGTTCCGATGTCATTTGCTCAAAGATCCGAGGTAATGTCTCAAGGATCCGAGGTAATATCAAGGAGTTCGCTCGACTTCGAGGTCGGGACCCTTATGCGTTCGCCATCGTTGCCCACCGACACCGGCGGCTCGTACTCATGCGGGGTTTCAACCACCACACCTAGTCACCTACGGTTTCCGTGTGCATTTAATTCATCCGTCGTGTCACCTGCGTCAGCCCTGCCTTTTGGGCTTAGAGGTCACTAGGCTGCCGAGGCGCCTTTTTGTTTGACCCGGATTTTGTATCCGGATTGTTCCATCTTGATTTGCTTTTGTCCGAGTCTTTGACGAGTTCGGATTCGTGATTCGCTATCGATGTGCACGTTTAGGCGATAAGTTTTCTCCCGGCGGGATCTATTCGCCTTTCCTTCGTTCTTTGTTTTTGCTTGCCTCGGCCTTGGTGAACCTGCATTAAAATAAAAAATTCAAATATCCCTGTGAGGGCTTCCGTTAGTTCTTCTCACACCGTTGTCATTAACAACTGTATAATAGTTGCCCCCCCAGCCTGGCAGTCAAGGGCTCTGGGCTGCCGGGTGCCTTGACTATTTAACCTGGATCTCATGTCCGAGGTTAATCTTCATTCCCTCTAGCGAGGTGCCGCTCCTCCGAGTTGAGGGTCGGGCTTTAGTTTTGCTTCACGCTTTAAGGCGTACGTGCTCGCTTGACTTTGAGTTTTCTGGCGTCGTGTGCGGTTTGACTTTAAATACTCCCGACGTCTATGCCGTTTTGACTTTGAATGTTCCCGGCGTCTATGCCGGTTGTAAGTTATGACAATCTCTGATTATATAACCAATTAATTGCCATACCATTTTTGAACTCTAACCGTAGTTAGAAATTCATCGACCGTAGTAGTAGGTACAGGTCTTTTATACTCGACCAGAGCTTAAGTCTGGGAGTGATGGGCAGGGTTGTCTGTTTTAACCTCGTGGGGTGTTAACTTAACCGCACTACCTCGTTCCGGCTTGACTAGCTGGAAAAGTAATTTGTAACCGAAATAAGGGCGAAGTTGTCACTTGTTCAACCGAGGTGTCCATTACCTCTAATCAAACATTTTGACCTGATCAGGATCAGAATGACAACCCGCTTCCTTAAATCGGGCGGCGTTGACGCGTCAATTTCGTGAAGGCCACGTATGGCATTTTCGCGAGCTCTAACCAATGCACGTCGGAGTACAATGGCCGGTGTCATACATCTAGATGGTTTTGTTTGTGACCGGGTTTGGGGACCACGGTGTCATGCGGGTTTAGAGACCTCGGCTTCATGCCGGGTTTAGGGACCTCGGCGTCATGTTTATTACCGGGTGTAATGACCTCGGTGTTTCTGACCGGGTGTATAGACCTCGGTGTAATGCCGGGTTTAAGGACCTCGGCTTCATGGTTATTACCGGGTGTAATGACCTCGGTGTATCTCTTTGACTATCGATCCGGGGTCCTTTTAAGGAGCGCGCGCGGAGTCAATTGTACTTTACACGGAGCCCGGATTTTAACTGGAATTCAGTGTAACCGGGGTCCGCCTTCCTTTTGCTTCCCGCACAACTATCCACGGAACCCGGGCTTTAACCAGATTCGGTATAACCGGGTCCGCCTTCAAGAATCTCTACGGATCCCGAACGTTAACTAGATTTAGTTAACCGGGTCCGACTTCAAAACTTCACACGGAGCCGGGATTTTAACCAGATTCGGTGTAACCGGTCCCGCCTTCGAGAATTCGCGCGGAGCCGGGCTTTAACCAGTTCGGCGTAGCGGTCCGTCTTCAAAAATTCACACGGAGCCGGGGCTTTAACCCGTTCGGCGTAGCCGGGTCTGCCTTCAACAATTCACACGGGCCCGGCTTTAACTGCAGTTCGGCGTAGCCGGGTCCGTCTTTAAAAATTCGCACGGAGTTAGGCGGATAATTTTCAGTTTATCCGGGGTCCAGCTTAAGGAGCGCGTGTGGAGTCAACCGTATTTTGCATGGAGCTCGGTTTTTAACGGGATACGGTAACCGGTCCGTCTTTTTCTCCTTTAGAGGTGGACTCCTTCGCAAAATTTTTCCCCGGATTTGTTTATCCATGAATCTAAAACAGTCCATCTGTCTCTCTCCACACTAAATGACAAATTATCATATAAATGCAAGAGAAATAATCTATTTTCTATTGGCAAAACAGATTTTCTATCCTTCACATTTGGCATTTTAGATAAACAAGTAATTCCAAGGGGCATGTGTGCACGTGGTTTTTGGTGCCATTTTTACATGTATGGATAAGCGCACTTTTCTACTGTAGCACATGCTAATGAGAAGAGAGATAAAAGTATAAAACTAAAATAATGGATGTATCACATGCATGATCCAAAGCCATTATCTGCATAATTAATCACATGATAAGGAGACTTATCTCAGTAGCAAGATATCTTGCAGCAAATGCTTTTGCCGCATTAATCGAAAAAGAAGGAAGTTCCTCCGCACCAAAATTTGCAAAGAAGTGCCATTGTAAGCCACGGCAAAGGTAATAATTAATTTCTTTTCTTCACCGAGTTTTGGATCATCAAGAGGCGAACTTTGTGCCTTATTAATCCAAAAAGACCACCAGATCACGCCTTCTGCAATGATTCCTCTAGAAGTGGGACTCGTCGAAGAGCTTCGTCCACCCATTCTTGTACTGATTTCCCTTGTGGAAAATCACGTTGAATAAGCCACAAGAGCTTGGAAGCTTCAAATGCAACAGTGAACATCCATAGCTTCTCGTCATCTTCTCTTTCTTTTTCCTCCAGCGATACTTTCTATCGTTGAATTTCACTGTGCTTTCACCTTTTGCAGAGATCACAAACAACTGGAGATCGTGCCCTGAAAATTCACGATTCAGGATCCGTCCACTTTTCTCGCAGAGACACAAATTTTGGATATCGATTTTCTGAGACCAATTTGAGGTTGATCTTATCAATTTAGGTCGATATGCCGAGACCAATTTGAGGCCCGGCCATCCCTTTCCAACCCTTTCGCTGTTTTGTGCCTCTTCCGCAAAACGTAGGTCAGATTGAGCAAAAAATCACTGGAGTCCCAGATTTTAACCAGATTCTCGCACACGCCTACACGATTTTTGAAAGACGGGCGTTTTGGCCATGAATTTTTACATGTTTGTTTTGTACGTGGTTCTGAAAACTGGTGTGCACACCCTGAGTTCAGACCTTTACATTGTATACACGATTTTCGAACACCGGCTTCTTAGCCATGAATTCATGTGTGTTTCTTCTTACACACGATTTTCGAAAACTTCTTGGCCATGAATTCATACATGTGTCTTCTTATACATGATTTTTGGAAACGGGTTTTTGTACCTCAGATTCCTACACGTTTAACTTGAACACGATATTTGGAAACAGGTTTATGTACCTCGAATTCCTACATGTTTAACTTTGACATGATTTTCAGAACGGGTTTATTTACCTCAGATTCCTACCAGTTTAATTTGAATTCATACATGTTTACACGGATCCTGAATTTAAACTAGATTCAGTTTAAACCGGGTCTCCGTCTTCATCCCTTTCGTAGGGACGGACTCCACACGGATCTTGGATTTAAACCAGATTTGGTGTAACCGGTCCGCCTTCAGAAATTCACAGGGATCCGGGATTTTAACCATATTTGTTTATCCATGATGGGTGTCGTAACCCGGAATTTGTTTTATCTGAAATGGGTGTCGTAACCCGAGATTCCATTATGGGTATTGTAACCCTTTTATTTGCTTTTATGCGGAGCCCGAGTTTTAACTAGATTTGGTATAACCGAGGTCCATTTGATGACTAGGCCAGAGCCATAAGTATATTGCTCATTATATTCATCTGGTGCCGGCTGAGAACTACATGCCCCGACATGGTTGACCAAGATTTAATCCGGAGAACATTTCGGCTTTACCGTGTCCCGAAGGAAATACGTTTTAGCCAAAATCTCGGTGTTACCTTGTTCCAAGGAATAAATTCCACCCTTCTTGAATCCTCATTATCCATGTAGGACTTAGTGACGAATATTTTACTACACTTACAACAGTTCAAGTAGTGAAGAAGTGGTGTACTTTGAGTTCATGAGACAAACACCAACTATAAGTAAGACTTAGGACAGAATTTCTTGATGATGAACCGTGAAATCTTCACAAATGGCTTCATTTAAATACTCGAAATCTTGATTATGGAGCAAATGGCATTGGTTTACTTTAATTTGCCATGCTTAGCTAGAAGGACCTGATTCCATAGAAGTTCGAATTCTTAGACCTCCGTGATCAAGTTAAAGTAACATGTCCTTGTTCGGTAGGTGAATTCTCGATTGTAGATAGCAAATTTGTTGTGCCCAAGATCAATCCTCGTGTCAATATAAGATATTTTCCCAACTGGTTGAGAGATGTTGAGAGCTGCAATTTTTCATGATGATTGATGCTTGGGCTAAATGATTTTGCCCCGTACATTGTGTTGAGCAATATGAGTCAATAAGGGTAGCATCCTTGTTAGCAAGAATTAGCTTCTCCGTGAGGCCTGATCGTAACTTAAAGGCTTTGATACAAAGGCCAATAAATCATGTTCCAAAGAATAAAGATGTTTATTCTCTTTGACTTCTCTGTACTTAGCATCCTCGTCACTTGTAACTAATTGCATGCGCAAGCCTTGATTTTACGCTCAATCCTAAAAAGCTTGTCGCAAGGTCTGTGCTGTCTCCGCACAACTCAGCTAATATTAGCATAGTCCATTGCCTCTTTAATTTCTATCCATCGAAGGCACATTTAAATATATCTATCTTTAGCAATTATGCAAAGACAGACAATCTAAATTTATAAAGAATAAATTTCTTCTTCTGGAGAGATGTCTCAACTGATATTAGCATATCATATTCCTGGCGTATAGAACACGATGTGGCATTTCCCTCGCTCGCCTCCATATTATAAACGCTCAATTTCACCAACGTGGTAACTCAACCATAAGAATTTACCAAAAGTCCACTATCCGCTTGGTGGTTAAGGTTTACTAGCAATATATGAAGTAATTGCATTAACCCTTCAATTCTAGAGGTACACCGATGGAAGAAGACATTTTCTTAGAAAAGGTCAATTCAAAGATAATCAAGTATCATAGAAAATGTAATGAGAGGGACCTTCAAGGTTATGTTTCCTGATGAGATACATTTGTTGAGTATTGGAAATAAACCGAATAAAGAAGGCACAATTCTATTCTGCAAACCTCAGATTAATACCAAGGAAGCCAGATTAAAATATATTCTGATGCAATTTTTTCTTTCTCATGTAATCAGAGTTATCCACCAAAAAGATCCCAACGTCGTCAACAAAAATTCACCAGTAGTAAGAAGAGAGATTAGCATTAACCAGCAAACAGATGGGTGGGTGCCCAAATTGATACTCAGAAATTATCACCAATTTGAAGAGAAAAAAGAGGAGCTGAATGAGGCTTTCTATGTTGCAAATCACAATATCAACAAATTGTTGTGTATGATAAGGAAGAACAATATTACTTGAATTGGCCAAGAAAGGATCAGCATAAAGATGGCGTTATCATAATCCATGCATGCAAAATCATTCGCATATCAAATTTTGTGTATTCTTCATGTGATCGCACAAGCAATTGCACCAACACTTGCTTCCGACTTAGACAAGCATAAGTGAAAACTCCCAGCCGCTTAAACACAGTAGGGAATTGGTCCATAACCCGAACCTTATTCAAGGACTAGTTGCCCCACAAAGCATGAGACAAAAGAATCTTAGAAGCTTCTCACTCTTCGCATCCCTCTAACAATAAGAATTTTCATGTAAATGATAAATACTTATCTCGGAAGTTTAATTTCCGGTAGATTTGTCGACAAAACCGTGCTTTGGCATGGCGAGAGGAGAAATAATCCTTCCCCGCAAAAAGAATTATTTGGTTGCAAAAAACCTTTGGCAAGAGAAATAATCCTTCTTTAAATCCCTCAATGTCCTTTATGTAAAAAGCCTTTGGCAAGAGATGCCACACTCTTAAATCCATTATTATTGTATGTTGGCCCATTGTTGAATGCATGTCGGCCAATTGCCAAGAAGATTGGATGATGATGTTTTCTCGAAGCTTTCTTCCCTGCAAAGTCATCTCGGAAAGATCCAAAGATGATTTATGAAGAACGAGAATCATGCGTCATCAACAGTTCACGCTCTTCTCGAAAATTGCATGGAGGGATGGCTTGCCCACGTTCACATTTGCTGTTAACAAAAGCGAGCAAAGATTCTTTTTCATGCGCCATTAGCAAATCATACCAAATGACGCGTACGGGTGTATTCATTATTGTGAGATCACTCCCTTTTGCAAGTCTATCTTGACTTTACCGTCAATATTGCTTTGGTTAATCAAGAAAATGGCTCGGTGTAGAATACCCAATCTCAGAATGATATAAACATATTGCAACTTGGTTAAAAGAGAACTGCTATAACAGGCCATCAAAATCAATATTGGAAACAAAAAAGTAACTTAGCTTTGCCTCTTGCCGCCTTATCACATGTACAGGAACATTGAATATTTGACTTTGGGGCGTTTAAGCCCTAAAGAAAAACTCCCAAATCATTTGACTGTCAGAAAAGTTCCATGCTCTCAATGTCGGCAACTCCAATCTCGGCATTTCGTCCCTATCAAGCATCTTGGACACACACCAAGAAACTTGGGCAAAACCCGCCATCACACCACGTACAGAAATCAACCTTACTTTCCGGCGGTGAATGGACCGAGGAACTTGAGCGAGATGCATCGACGGTGCTTGAAGCATGCCAAAGCCAAAAGAAGAAGATGATCGCATCTCGAGTTAATATAATAATGGATAAAGGGAGAGATAGAAATTATCCACGGAGAGGAGAGTCTCGATCTTCGATCCTCATTCAATGGAACAGCAGCCTCCAAAATCTGTCGCATGCCATTTTTGCTTTCATAAAATCCGTACAAGTGCTCGCCCACTGCATAAAGATCGGATTTAATCCCGGCCAACAATTTCTTATAGTACCGATGGTGACTGCAGCAATGGTGGGCGTTTGATGGAGATTTCAAGAGGAAGGTTGAAGAGCTTGTGGGTGCCAACATTCAAGCCCTTTGCTGTTCCGAAGCTAATCAGCAGGAGGAGATGTGGAGTATTTCCTCAGTGAGCAAGAAGAATTGAATCCAAAGAAAGAAACTCAACCGAAACTCGAATCGGAGACGACAAGGAGAACACCCATCGTGTTGTGGCGTTATGGAAATGCACGGTTCCTTAGGTCCGTCAATATTCAGACCTGTGACAACCTTGATTTCCAGGATTATCCATCTCTTCAACGGTTCTTGAATTGCTATGTCAATCGTAAATTTGCAGCGATAGATTTAGGGCTTTTCTTGAATTTCGTTGGTCGTAGGAATCAAAGTCTATGCCGAGATACCGAGATTGTCTATGCCGAGATAATGCTCGGTGGAGACTGAGGCCGGGATTTGTATGTCGAGATAATCCTCGGTTGAGACTGAGGCCGAGATTTCGTCCGCCGAAATAATCCTCCATTGAAGTTGCTTCAGAGATGGATAGGGTCCGAGGTATTTTCTTATTTGACAAAAGACCAGGATGCCCTGTTGCTCCATTTGGATTTTCCTTACGACCCATTCACGATGCCGGCAAGATCCGAAAGCGTCCTCCGCCGGGGACGGAGAAGGAGAAACAAAGACCGGAGATGTCCGAACCCACCGTACGATTGTATCCCAGAAGATATTGAGTCCGATGAAGCAGTCGAAAATAACGAATCATATAATCAGCTGATATTTTGCTCGAAGATACCGAACAGAACCTGGGAATGGTTAATGATATCTTTTTGTGGTTCCAGATCAAAACTCTGGATTTTCTTCAAATTTTTGGTGAGCCCAGATTTGAAAGCTTGCGATGGAGATGGCTGGAACAAACTGTTGCTTCCGACGTCAACCATCTTTGGTCGCGGGAATCAAAATTTACGGTTCCCCACGGTCGGCGCCAATGTTCTGTCATAAGAACACAGATGTCTAGCCCTAGGTGGGCTAGTATGTTGATGTTGGATCGAATAGCTCCCTCTTAGGTATCTATGGATGAGATACCTTTGAGAATAGAAGATCACTGTACACAACCAAAGGGGGTGGGGTGTGTGCACAGTGTAGGCAGAATCGTAGATGAGAGAGAGCTTCGAGATGTGTACCTTAGGGTTTACCATCTATTTATAGAGGGTACCTTAGGGTTAGGGTTTGGACTGTTGGGCTTCTTGTGCCTCCAAGCCCAAATGTTGTGCCATCACATCCGTGCAATATTGGTTGCCTCTGTTGGGCCACACCTTAGTTGGGCCTATTATTTGAATCCATAACAGGTAGTTTTTTTTTTTAAAAAAAAATGATAGTAGATAGGCAATGCGAAATGTTTTCAAGTGGGAGACTTGTATATTTATGGATTCATATGTTTAGATAGAACAGACAGAAAATCGCACCCAAAACAATTGACCGTGCGGCTGTGTTAATTCACAATAATTAATTCTTGTTTTTTCTACCTTTTTTATTTAAATGCATAAAACATAACTACCGGTGACCCTAAGAAATTGTTATTTTAGTTTTAAAAATATTACTGATTTTTATATTGCGGATTGAAAAAATATATTGTTTTTAAAACATGATTTATCATTTAATACTTTCATATTAATATATTCATAACCTGTATCCACAAAGTTTATATTTTATGATATTTTTGTGTATCTCCATATTTCTATAAATATTTTCTCTCTTTTATTAATTATTTTTGAAAGCTCCCCAAAATAATTTTAAAAAAAATCTTTTTGATTTTAATGAACAAAAATATTTTTTTATTTGTTTCAAAAATTCATAAAATAAAATATTTTATGCGAGAGGGCTTTAGTTTCAAATCCTATCACAAAGTAGTAGAGGGCTTTCTGTGCTATTGAACAATCTAGACCGGTTCAAGTAGTGAGATGCGAAACGCCGACACGTGGCGCATGTAATATTAACGTGGAAGCAAGTAGAGGGCTTTCCTATGCTACTGATGAACAATCGAAGCTGGTTCAAATGGTTAAATGGGAAGCGCCACCATGTGGCACATACAAGATTAACGTGGATGGAAGTTTCATCATTAAATCAAGGGAGGCTGGTATCGGAGGACTCATTCGAAACTCAAATGGGCAATGGATCATTGGTTTCACAGAGCCAGTTAAAGTTGAAACGATTTTACATGCAGAACTGTTAGCTATCAAGAAGGGACTCGAGCTTGCATGGAATGTAGGATGCCGCAACGTTATCTGTGAGACAGACTCGACGTGCTCTCTTGAACTAATTAAATGGGCAAGAACTAATGTCCATATGTTTAGAGAAGTCATAGGAGAAATCCGAAAGATCTGTGAACGGAAATGGGAAAGAGTAGAGTTAGTTCATGTACTCAGAGAGGGAAACCAGTGCGCAGACTATCTCGCAAAATTTGGATCTAGACATCCATATCATTGTTTGTGGATGTTCCCCCTATATACACTTTTGAAGCAATTGGAGGATGATGCTAGTGGAACTTTCTATTTTAGAAGAAAATTATAAATTCCCATATTTTTATCTGTTTTGATATCCCCATTTGAGTGAAGGAGAGTCCAAGTTCCAAAATAAAGAAGTGTCTGGAATATATACATGAAAACCCGAAAAGAAGTTAGTATATGTGGGTAAAACAGTCGTCTATGTTTACATTTTCTACGACACTCTTTTATTCGACACCATGAAAACAGTCGTTTCAGTGTCCTAAAAATGGTCATTAAATTTACTTTTTGCAGTAGTGTGTCTAACACTGATGAGGGAGGAAGAAGTTTTTCTTGGCTTAATCTTCCTGATACAGATAGTTCATGCTTGCAAAAACTTACTAGAGGGGTAGCTAATATTGATCAAAGCAAAAGAGAAGCTACAAGGAATCAGATCTTACCGCTTGCAGGCGGAGCTCAGATGGTGAAAAAGGCATATGGAAGAGTTTTATATTTTGTGTTTGTTTCTTGTAACATTACAAACTGGATCTTATATTAAAGACTTCTAAATTTGAGAATTAAAAATACTTGTCATATTTTTTATTACCTATACGGGAATCAAGACAATCGGATACCAAACTCCTCATATCTATTATAAATTTCACAAAGATGTAAATCTTTTAACAATATGTTCTTAAAGATAGAATTTCGAGAGCAAACATAATATGCAGTAAAATTCAAAATTTACTGCTCAGCGCTGACAATCTGTAACAATATATCAAAGAAGATGTTCTATATGCTGCTTGCTATAAATACATGTTAAGTTCAGCATATCTTTGTACATTTTTTACAAAAAAAATAAATTAAAAGGAAAAAAAAAACTGTGGTTCCCTTGCACAATTGGTATGTCAAGTGAAAAGAAACTCCTCTGAAGTTCAGAAAATTCAAAACAACTCCCTGCTTCCTTGTCTTCCTCTGCTTGGGGGTTTCCACTCCACTCAGCCGATTTCTCAAGCCTGAGAAGATGCGTGTAAAAAAAACAAGATATGTTATGTTTCTTTATGAATAAAACCCACAAAAAACTCCATTAAAAATCAATTTATCTAAACATCTTGTGTAAATCAGCATCAAACCATTGATTCATAAACAAAATTCCCACCACATTTCACACTTTAAAGGAAAAATCTCAAAGCAAACACTTAAGAATTGTATTTGTATGTATAAGTATAGCCTATTTTTGAATGGAGTGAGAGAACTGTTGTGTGTGTGGGAGAGGGAGAAGAGAGAGGAGATAATCCCTTGATATAAAAGGAAAAGTCACCTACAATTATAATCCCATTAACGAGCCAATAGAAGTACGGGTCTGGTGGCAATTCAGCTTTAGAGAATCAACAAGCACAATGAACTAGATATCTTAGCCAACTGAGGCTCAAAGAATGGAACTCATCTTCCGGAGGCGCAAGATTTAGCATTTTTAGGCCAACATGAGTTTGTTCCCTGTTTATTGAGAAAAGTTGATAGCTATTAGTGTATACAACTGATCAATTTTGAGGTCTCACACTAGAACTCACAGAAAACCATTCTTTATTCTCGACTATCTTTCAGAAATTAATGAGGTGTTTGATGATATCCAGGTAGCTATACCATACAAGATAATAGCAAGAAAACATTTTAATGAATCAGAAGTAATACACTTGAAATGTAATATGCTTTGTAGGCTTTAGGTTTGCAAACAAGTACGATCCTTAATTCATGCATCGTGTTTCTTGATTTAATAAGTGGCAATGGCAACTTACATTAAATTTACCCTCCTTTAAGCCTTCGAAACACTCAGCAAGCTCAACCTGTTTCGAAGCAGTTGCAACAAGTGCCTACAGAAACAGTAGCAAGCAAAATCAACACAACAATGCTAAACAATGTCCTTCAGATGATCTCTCTTATGATGGGAGACTGGTTCTACCTTTTTCGTCTTTTGCAAATCATATTCTATACATTTTATATGATTCAATGACTCATGAAGTATATCCTCTTTCTCAGGCGGAATTGTTGTTGGTTTGTTGACCATCTCAGTGACTGCTGCTTCTAAATTCTGCAGCCTCTGCCAAAGTGGGTCTCTTGTTTCCTGAGGGATCAAGAGTTCCTCGGACTTTGATTCAGTTGTCTGGGTTTTGTCAAGGCTTCTTGATTGGCTATCTGTGAACTGAACGACCAAAAATTTCCCAAGGCCTACAAGTGCTACATATATACAAGCTAAAACCCTGAGTATGATTTGAATTACTAAACTTGTAACATAAAGAATCAGCTTCTTCGGTGATCTTCTGGAATTAATGTTGTTTGAATCACCTGTCAGATTTAATTTTCCAGGAACAAGTAAAATTACAATTAATATGTTTGGAATGAAAAAACTTCTGAGTAAAAAATCAATAAATATCCCTCCTACTCAAAAATTGCAGATGGCCTTGTATTCTTCTTTCACTGGTTCTGGACCAAGTATGAGCAAGAGATTAAGTCCAGACCAAGTGACAATTTTCCAAGCAAGTTTTAATTATATCTGTTGATGCGCTTTTTTTTTTTACTTTTTAATGTTGTTCCCCCTTTTATGCTTTCTCCTGGATCAGTTCATGTCTGTACACCAAAAAGGATACATCACAAAAATTCGGTGAATTCGTATTCCTAATAATACAAATTGATTTTTTTATAGTAGAAATAAAGTGCTTTAGACTTTGATCTTTTTTATCACTTCTTTTTCTTTCTTCATTTGCTTCATTATTGTAAATGTATTTATTAAGAATCTTTTTTGTTGATTCAAGAAAAACTTGTACATAAGATTGATCCCATTTCAAGTTGCAAATTCTTATCACCATTCTACATGCCGAATCAAGATCGTACTAGATGAATTATCTCATAAAGTAACTGAACTGAACACCCTAATTTGAAAAAGTGGTGCTGAGGAATAGCTTACTAGTTGAACCAGGATCTTCAATTTCTCTGGCAGTACTGGCTGGCTCAACTTGTTTGTACATAGATGCATGGTCTCTCATGCTTTTCTGAAATAAAGTTCAAATTGTATACAAGATTAGATAATCAGTGAATTCAAGATTAAGTTAACCGTACAACTCACAAAGATGAAGACATTCTCCTTGAATATATCATAGGTTATTAAGTATGAAGATATATTGAACACAATAGGCTTCCAATTTCATCACTACTCTTTTCTTTCTTCAATTAAATTTCATCCTTTGAATTAAGAATCTGGTATTTGATAGTATGATATCACTACCCATACATTGATGATTGAACATCAACTCACTTGACCAACTTTGCTGATGCAGAGTGCAAGAGGGTATTTTGTTAAACAAGAACTTGATTAGGAGAATTTAAGATATATACAATTGAAAAAACAGGAAAAAAAATCATGCTTGCTGAATTAATTTGACATTCAAAGGGCAATTTATGAGAAGAAACAAAATAAATCTATTTTACTTGAATCTACTAACTACTTTTGTTTTTAAATTAACCAAACTGTGCCATTTAGCCTTCTACTTTGAAACCATAACAACATAATATTTTGACATTATAAAAAATCATTAGTTAACAATTTCTTAAGTATTGTCCAACAACTGGCATAATTTTGTTGTAAATATAGCACTTTCTGTTGTAAATCTAGCCTTTTTCTGTTGTAAATGACGTCTCTACGTTCAAAATCTAGGTGTTTAAATGTTGCTGTAAATATGGCTTTTTCTATTGTAAATGGTCAAATTTTAAATTTTGTTTAAATATAGCATTTGCTGTTGTAAATACAATTTTTTCTCGTTGTGAATGACCTCTCTACGTTCAAAATTCAGGTATTTAAATATTGTTGTAAATATGTTTTTTTTTGTTATTAATGGCCGATTTTAAATTTTACTTGTAAATATAGCATTTCCTGTTGTAAATCTAGCCTTTTTTTTTATTGTTAATACAAATAATATCAAAAAAAGTCCCTTGGAACTTCTGTATAATTTTGTAATTTTAATGAACTTTTTTGTAATTATTTTTGTCCCTTGAGACCTAACCTAATTTTCCCTAAAAATATAGATAATGGGTCTTATTGAAACAATTGAGTGGTAGGTGGCGGAGTGGCCGGCCGCGAGCTTGTAGTTGGGGGCTTTATTACGATTCTTCCCTCTTAAACTTATTTTTCTTAAAAAATCATTTAATTTATAAAGCATTAACTAATTATTTGGAAAATTAAATGTAGACATTAAAGTTAGGTGTGTTTATTATAAAATTTATGAATTAGATAGAAACCATAATTAAATTAAAATAAACTTGATAATTTTTTTGGGAACAATGTTTTTTTGTTTTTTTACTTTTTAAAGAAAATGATACCATCTTAAAAGTTTTTTGAGAACTTTGTATATGATAGATTTTTGGGGAAAATACGGAAAAAAAATTAAAATTGGAAAATCCAAAATTAGGTTTATTACAAGAGTTGATAAGGAAACGACAAAGCTTAATAACCAATTCACAGCCCATTTTTTAGAAAATACCTTATTTAAAATTTTACAAATTTAAAATCTAAAGGGAGTACACAACACCGAATTATCCTGAAGTGTCCTCTTATTCATCCAACACTTCAAAATACTTTTTAAATGGAGTTTTGGCTTAAGATATTTTGTGGTTTGAGTCTAGTGCCATAAAGTTCTTATTGAAAAATACTTTAAAGTATTAGAAATACTTTCGTTCAAATAAATATTTAAGAGTTAACAACGAGGTTAAAAATGCATCAAAAAATGCATTAGGAGCAAAATTTCTCATGAAAAATGAACACTTCAAAGGTACAATTGAATCACAAAATAATTTCTTCATGATCTTGAAAAAATATTTTATAGTATTGTCCATTACTAAAAAGATATACTATGATACTTATTGGTATAGACAAAATATTTTATGATCTTAAAAAATTATTTTAAGATACTAACTGTTATTTTAATTTTATGTAGTGGGCTTTAGTCTCAAATGCTATCACAGCAAGTAGTGCGCTTTCTTATGCTATGGAACCATCTTTAAGGGGTGAGATGGGCAATGCCAGACATATGGCACATTTAATAGTAACGGGTAGGGGGCTTTCACGTGCCACTAAACAATCCAAATTGGTTCAAATGGTTAGATGGGATCTAACATCCCAATTATTTTTTTTCAAAGGGAAAATATAAGTGAAGTCTCAAGGGAGAAAAAATATCAAACAAGTCCTTATAGACTTTTTTGATAATAATTATGGAGTTTAATATCAAAAAATCTCGTTGTCAAAATGACTTTTCATATTGTTAAAATAGCTTTTCTTGTTGTTAAAATTTTTATATAAAAATATTAGTGTCAAAATGGCTTTTCATGTTGTCAAAATGAGTTTTCTTTTTGTGAAAAATTTTCTGAGTATTTCCTCCGAAGTGTAGAATTTTAGAAACCTGGAAAATTTTTTGCAACAGGAAAAGTCATTTTGACAACAATATTTTCATGGGGAAATTTTAATAAAAGAAAAAGTCATTTTAACAACATGAAAAGTCATTTTGATAATGAGATTTTTTTGATAGAGGGTGTTAGGTTGAGACTTTTTTGATATTTTTCTCTTCCTTGAGATCTCACTGATATTTTTTAAAAAAAAAAATCTAAAACTAAATAATATTTTATGAGAGATCAATCATAATAATTAAAATTTATCATGTAATTACTTAGTATAGGAATAAATTTTTAAAAATGAGAGTTAAAGAAAAAATGTAAGTTTTATTTTTTTTAAAAAAATAGCATAATTTATTAAATATTGAGGAAATTTTATTTAGATTAAATATGTAAACAACGTATATTGTTCTGCTGTTTTCTTCTTCCAGTTTATGGTCTTATCAAAAAAATAATTTCAAACTACCTTTTATTTTCTTCAATATCTCTTAGCTTGTCTTTTCAGGAGTGTTTGGGTATTTAATTTATTTTACTCAATTCCCTCTGTTCATCCCTGTTGAAGTTGATGTGTGAATCTTCCTTATTATCCTATTTTTCTTCCCATAAGCTTACTTCTCTAGATCATATATATATATATATATATATATATATATATATCCCTAAAATTTGCTATCCAATGATTGGAAAAACGATACCTTGGGAGGTAGGTTCGGTCCAATTCTTCTGATGTGGTATTGTCTAACCTAGATATTTATCAATCACACGTGCCAAACAATACAAATAACTCAATTCCTGACCCAATCTCAAATCCACATACCAAACAAGACCTAAAGAGGTAGAGTGATTTATCGTAAAAGTGACAATTATTTGAAAAATTAAATGTAGACATTTAAGTTAGTTTTGTTATTTATTATAAAAGTAATGAATTAGATAAAAATTTTAATTAAAATAAAATTGATATAAAACATAAATAAGGATAGAAGATAATATATTGGGAACGTTGAAATACTTTTTTACTTTTTAAAGAAAATAATACCATCTTAAAAGTTTGTTGAGAACTTTATTTAACTTACTTTATATGAGATTTGCAATTTAAATCGGAGACTTTTTGATAGGCCAATACATTTTTCTGAGATATGCTAGATATCCTCATCATCTTACTCACGATATAATATGAAGAGTAAATATTCTTTTTGCCCCGACAAAAACACGGACCCCATTTTGGTCCCTTACAAAAAAATTGACCCTTATTCGTCCTTTTTAAGGATTAAAAATGACCTTTTGAAAATTTGTGAGATCAAAATATCAATCAATCGACCCTTATGCGTCTTTTTTATGGACTAAAAAGGAATTTTGTTTTGTAAGGGATCAGAAAGGGTATTTACTCTAATATGAATAAAGGTTTTACTTTTAAATCAAATTTATTATTTATTTTCGTCATTCTATCTCTCATTTTTTATTCTTTTTCCTTTTCTTCTCAAATTCTTATATGGTTAAAGGATTTCTCCAGTCATTGGAGATAGAATTATCTCCAGTGACCCAAAACTATGTCGTTTTGGATTAATGAAGGGTGTTTCTGTAATTTTATTTATTTTTAATCATATAAATTTTAAAACATCATTCATTAATTTACCTAAAATTACTAACAAACCCTTCATTAATTCAAAAACGATGTAGTTTTAGGGTCAATCTGGAGATAACTCTATCTTGAGTGACTGAGAAATATTTTTCCCATATAGGGAAAAGTATTTCTCTCCGCCACCGGAGATAAAGTTATCTCCGGATGACCCCAAAACTACGTCGTTTTGAATTAATGAATGGTGTGTTTCTAATTTTAAGTGAATTAATGAAGGGTGCAAAATTATGGAAACACCCTTCATTAATTCACCTAAAATTACAAACACACCCTTTATTAATTCAAAACGACGTAGTTTTTAGGTCATTGGAGATAACTCTATCTCCGATTCTTGAGAAAATCCTTTACCCATATATATATATAATAATAATAATAGTTTTATAAAATATTAAATTTAAAGTATTCCTTTTTTAATCTAAGGGTTGAGATAAGATTTTGATAAGAAAATATCATAAAACATATTCTGAAAATATCAACTTCCTCTTTTTTCTTACCGACATTCTGAAAACTTAATAAATTTATTAAAATGATAAAAGTAACTGCATGTGGTTTGATATTATAAATTAAAATGTTTAGGGAGTTAAATTTAAATTTTAAAATGTCAAAGGGTTATTTGTAACTAATCAAAGTTCGGGAGTTCTCTATCACCTGTTCAAATTTCAAGGAGATTTTATGAAATTGGTAATTCACATAGGATGCCACTTATCATCTCATAATTTGATGTGGCATTTTCCATTAAAAATATAACGGTCACTTAATGGTAGGGAGTTAATAGTTAAAAAAATTAAAGGTCAAGGGTTTGAATATAAACTTTGATATGTCAACGGGTTATATATATAACCCAAAGTTAGGAGAGGTTTTATATAATTTAGCCTTATGATTATTGATTTTCCTTGACATAATTGACTACAAAGTCAAGAAAAACAAAAGAAACTTATTGGTCTTGGACTCTCGATCCTCATTATTCGCAAATTGCGCATGTTCCTCTTCATCCTGATCTGGATGGGGGATATGGAAAACCCGTTGCTAAAGTAGACGAACTTGGAAACCTAAATGCTTGATGAAGAGATCCCGGCAATAACGAAAAGGAATAAAGCAACTCGGCGAATCAATCCGGATCGAGGAAATTCGCAAGAAAACGCCAATGAACCTAGAGTTCATTGAAACCTGGATAAAAGTTGAATGAAAAATCAAGAGACCTTTCACGACTTGGATGTGAGGTCCAGGTTAAAAAGCAAATGCACCCCGAGTCCTGGGAGACCTAAGCTAAGGGTCCGGGGGCAATTGTTATGGACCTCTATTAGGCCCATTTACCGCATGGCCCAACAAGAGGCAATCCGTATCAGAATCCGCCTATAATGAAAGGAGATCCTAAGTAACCTATAATCAAGATTATAATCAAGGATCTCAACCTAGGTGTGGCGGCACAATACCTGGGCTATAAGGCGCAAAGGGCCTATAAGTCCAAACACTAAGGTAATATCTATAAATAAGAGGTAAACCTAAAAGGTACGTAGGTTATTTCTATTCTCATTTATTTTTCAGCCGTCAGTGTGCACACACACCACCCCCTTTCGTGAGAGCCTTCAGTCTCGTGCACAATGATCTTCTGTTTTCTTGGGTATCTAACTCATAGATTTCTGGGAGCAAGTTATCTGATCCAATATCAATACACTATTCCAGTAGGGCTAGACATTTGTTGTTCTTATATAGAACACTTAATTTATTTAATAAGTCATGTAAAGCATTAAAAAGGGATTAAAGAAAATTATAGGATTAAATATTGTTCTCGACAACAAATTATAGGATTAGATGTCATAAACTTATTTTTCTTAAAAAATCGGTTTATGAATAAAGCATTAACTAAAGTTATACCTGACATTTGTTGAAACTGAGAGGGTTTTTTTGTTTGAAAATAATTATAGATAAAGATATTTTTATCTCTAAAATTTGCGATCCAATGATTGAAAAAACGATACCAGGGGATATATACTTTTGGTCCAATATTCTTATATGTGGTATCGTCTATTCCAGATTTTTTATCAATCACACGTACCAAACAATACAAATGACTCAATTCCTGACCCAATCCCAATCCTACATACCATATCTTTTGGATTGTCACTATTTACCTATCCCACCTAGATGGTCCAGCTTTGATTTTGTTAAACTGGTCATTTTTAAATAATAAAAAAAATCATTTTTTGAAAAAAATATCAGTTAAGAGATTATTTTTTATTTTAGATTCTCTACCTATTAAAATATTTTTTTTAAAACAAAAGAAAGTAAAAAAAAAAAATCAAATGGACCGATCCTGACGGTCCAAATTTGAGATAGGCAAATGTTTGGCTAGACACCGAAACTAGATCCCCAAACAGGACATAAAGTGGAAGAGTGATTAATCGTAAAATTGACAATTATTTGAAAAATTAAATCTACACATTTAAGTTAGTTCTGTTTATTATAAAAATAATGAATTAGATAGAAATTTTAATTGAAATAAAAAAAAAATTGATGTAAAACATAAATAAGGAAAGAAGATAATATATTGGGAACGATGAAATAATTTTTTTACTTTTTAAAGAAAATAATACCATCTTAAAAGTTAGTTGATAACTTTATTTAACTTACTTTATATGATAGATTTTTTAGGACCATATGAGATTTTCCATTTAAATCAGAGACTTTTTGATAGGCCAATGCATTTTTTGTGAGATATGCTTCCCTCATCATCCAACTCACGATGTACTGTAATATGAATAAGGGTTTTACTTTTAAATCAAATTTATTATTATCTCTCTCATATTTTAATTTTTTAAGGAAATGGATGGTTTAGATTTAATATTTTATAAATTTATTATTTTAAACATAAATACATAATGTATATGCTTAAAATCTTATACAAATAATTATTATAAAAGAATTATTACCTATACAATTCATAACAGACAAAATTAAAAAAATTAAAATGTTAAGGGAGTTAAATTTAAATTTTGAAATGTCAAAGGGAGTTAAATTTATATACTTTTGGTCCAAAATTTTGAAACTTAATAAATTTATTATAATGATAAAAGTAACTACATGTGGTTTAATATTATAAATTAAAATGTTAAGGGAGTTAAATTTAAATTTTGAAATGTCAAAGGGTTATTTGTAATTGATCAAAGTTGAGGGAGTTCTCTATCACTATACAAATTTCAATTCAGGGAGATTTTATGAAATTGGCGCTACCAAAAAAAAACCATCATTAGTCGCGGTTAATCTGTAGCAGTTACGAATAACCGTTACAAAATCATGAACTTGTAGTGGTTTGACGAAACCGCAACAAATTAGTAGCGGAAACATTGACACCAAAAAGGCGGGCATGTTTGCTTTGTGAAATTTGTAGCGGTTACACGAAAGAAAACCGCTACAAATTTGGCGCGAAGTTTGTTGCGGTTAATTTGGAATAACCGCTACAAAATTGGCGCCAGCGTTGGCGCGTAATGGCACGAACTTTGTCTCGGTTAATTTGTAGCGGTTATCCCAAAGAAACCGCCACAGAAAAGCGAAATGAAGTTTTGTCGCGGTCAAAGTACAGCGACACCTTAACCGCGTCAAATTTTGTATGTTTGTCGCGGTTTTAGCGTAAACCGCTACAAAAATTAACGCTATATATAGCATCTTAGTCCGTACATCAATTACAAATATTCAAAAAAAATTACTAAATCTGCATTGTCGCTAAATGAACATTCTCGGCTTGGTTGTCGAAGACATGCAAATATCTCACCCACGATCTCGGGAGATGAGAGTTGCAGATATTTGCCTCTCTTCTCATTGTTGAAGCCGAGGATGTTCCTTCGACAATCCAGATTTAGTTATTCCTTTGACTTGAAGACTTCTTCTCTTAAAGATAGTCCAACATGCGGTCAAGATTGGGTTCCATTATAGCCACCATTGTCTCTCGAAAATATCTCGATGAAAATGAGTCGAGTGAGTTTTTCTTGGGAGATTGGTGTCTATAATGAATCCGAATCTTCATGGGCATGTTGGACTATTTTCGTAATCTTATTACTCATAATTTATTACTCTTGACTCATTTGGGGAAATTTAAAAAAAAAAACAATTAAATTGATTGAGAAACTTATTCTAATTATTTTCACCAAACTAATAAGTTTATAGAGTTAAAACTCTGTAAACTTATTAGTTTGGAAATTTTTTTGGAAAAATATTCAATTAGTAGCGGTTGATCGAGTAACCGTTACAAAATCTCAAAAAACAAACAATTTGTAGTGGTTATGACCTAAAACCGCAACAAAATTGCAAAGGTCTTTCATTTTGTAGTGGTTATCTAACCGCTACAACATTTCACGAAGAATGAGGCATATTTGTCGCGGTTAATTACGGTTTTTTTTTAACTATGCTCATCATTTTCAAATTAACGCGCGCAAAATTTTGATTTTTCAACTTTTAACCTTTCCAACTTGTACCTACATCATGGTTTCTAACGATAAGGGAAAAGGGAAAGCTGTTGAATGGGAGAAAAGGCCTATAAGGGGCGAAGAGTAACGAGGGGGGCCATACGAGAGGGCGTGGGCCTATAAATATTCCCCTTCCGCCCCCTGAGGTGGGGACCGAGTTTGAACACCTCTTTGTCGATGAGCCAATCCCAAACCCAGAAACCCTAGAGACCGTAGGGGGAGCATGAGGCATAAGTCTGTCGTTCAACGACATCGTCAATGGAGATGCAGAGATCCATATTGACATTCCCATAGCGGAGGCAGACCAGTTTATCGACCAAGAAAACGAGAGGGACCAGGGGAACCCCCGACCGTCGTCTTCGCGTTCAACCGGATTTCTGGTGGATGTCCAAGGTAAATATAATTAGTTTTTTGGCGAAAAAATAAATTTAAATTTGTTGTGTGTAATTAAATTTATTTAAACACAATAAATATTTTTTTATTTAATTGTGCAGATACATGGGAACATCGCGAAGAGTAGGGACGATGTTGCCACGATCACTCAAATGGACAGTATCGCGTCGTAGTCCCCTGGAACACGGAACACGGACCACCAATCGGCAACGGTGGTCACTTTTGAACCGATTCCTGTCTAAATTTGTCGGGAATTGGGCATGGTTCCCGATTATTTTCCGCGATTGGAAAAAGATTCTGAAGGAGAACAAGGACAAAGGGTTTGAAAAAATTGTGCGGTAAGTTATCTTGTTTAATTAAATTTTACATCTTAATAGTTATAAGTTGTGGTTTATTTATTTATTTATTTATTATTACTTAATTTCTAATTACATTATCATACGAAAAAAGTTTAATGTGTGAGCCGATAAGAAGAGGTACGTATTGCTGAAAATGGGGGAAGCGTGGAAGAGCCGGAGGGGTCGTCTCTACGACCAGTAGAATGGAGATGCGACTATGCCTCTGCAGTAGCTGATCGAGAACATCCCAGACGACGTGGACCCAAATGACTGGGCGAGTTTTATCCAGTATAGGAGGAGTGAAGAGGGACAGGTACGTTTTTTAATTAATCATAGTTTAAGTTTTGTTTAAACATGCGTTAATGTATAGATGTTGCTGGAATTACTACGAGATGCTTTCCCTGACGTAGACATTCCCACAACCTTTTACGAGGCCAAGAAGATAATCAACAGATTAGTCTTGAACCACGAAAAAATCGATGTCTACCCCAATGACTGCATGCTTTATTGGGAGAGGACGCTCGGAGGGAGACTTGTAAGAAGTGTCACACTTCGAGGATCAGGACAGTTCGGAAGGGGAAAAGCAGAAGAAGAAACCCGCAAAGATTCTAATGTACTTTCCTTTAAAACCTCACTTACAAAGATTGTTTATGTCGTCTAAGACAGCTAGCATATGAGGTGGCATGAAGCTGACAAGAACAAAGATGGTAAACTCAGACATCCACGGGATGGTGAAGCGTGGAAAGCGTTCGACTCAGACTTTCCCCGATTTCGCGGCGGACCCTAGAAATGTCCATCTTGCTTTGGCGTAGATGGTTTTAATCCGTTTGGGAATCTTAGCACAAGTTATAGTATATGGCCGTTGTTTTTATACCTTACAACTTGCCCCCTTGGATGTGTATGAAACAAAGCTCCTTCATTATGTTCATGATCATTCCAGGCAAAAAGGCACTGGGAAATGACATCAATGTGTATCTTCAATCGCTTATCAAGGAGTTGGTGAAGTTGTGGAATGTAGGCATCGAGACGTATGACACGCATGAGAAGACACTGTTCAACTTGTGTGCGGCTTTGATGTGGACTATCAGTGACTTCCTTGGACAGGGAACATTATCTGGGTGAAATGTGCATACTGGCCTTGCGTGTCCGTCATGCAATTTTGACTCTAACTCAGTGCGCCTTCCCCACAGTCGTAAGTGGTGCTTCATGGGTCATCGGAGGTTTCTCGATGGTACGCACAAGTTTAGGTTGCAACGCAATCGTCTCAATGGGAAACAGGAAAAAAGAGGACCTCCTAGGAATTTATCGGGTGTAGAATCAAAGAGCAGCTTGTGGATGTTGAATTTAAGTATGGGAAAAAAGACGATCCAGCAAAGGCCGGGACAAAGACGACAAGGGCTTCTGGTTCTGTGACCCAGCAATGGCGGAAGATAAGCGTCTTCTTCACTCTTTCGTATTGGAAAGATAATTTGCTCCGACACGATGGATGTCATGCACATTGAAAAGAATGTGTGCAACAATGTGTTGTATATGATTCTGAATGAACTAGGCAAGTCAAAAGATCATCTTCAAGCGAGGAAAGATTAACGGAGATGAGAGTTCGTGCATATGCGTGGCCGGATGAGCAGGACAGATTTCAATCGGCAAAATTCACCCTGATAAAACCAAATAAGGAAATCTTCCTTGCGACATTGAAGAAAATAAAAGTTCCCGACGGGTATTCAAGCAACATTTCACGATGTGTTGATGTGCGGGACTCGAAAGGTTCTTGGGTCAAGAGTCATGACTCACATGTACTTATGCAGCAGCTTACTTCCACCGGCCATAAAAAATACGCGCCTCTCGATGTGTCAATCGTTTTGGTCGAGCTTTGTACTTTCTTTCAGAAGTTGTGTTCCAAGGTTTTGATCGTGGAAGAGCTCGATCATCTGCAACAGAAAATCGTTCTTACGCTGTTTCATTTGGAGATGATCTTTCCTCCATCATTTTTCACGATCACGGTTCACCTGACAGTACACCTTGTTCACAAAACCAAGCTTGCTGGCCCAATTCACTACCAATGGATGTATCCTATTGAGAGGTACTCATTTAAAATTAATTACTTTAGCATTACTCCTCTAGTCGCACGTTTAACCATCATGTATCGACATTTTTCCTTCATTACTTTATAGGTTTCTTTGGAAACTGAAATCTTATGTGAGGAATAAGGCGTGGCCTGAAGGTTCAATAGCAGAAGGTTATATTGGGAGTGAGGTATTGTATTTTTGCTCCAGGTACTTTGATGACATTGAGACGTCCTTCAACCGACCGCCTCGTGTGAAATTGCTAGAAAGGTCCACAGAGAATTCTCGAGTTGGTTTAGGAGGAGAATAATGAATGACCACAACCCGCACCCAGCAGAATTCACAGCTCTCACACTGGGCCCGCTTGACCATGCCCAAAGATTTACGGCCTACAATGTCAATGGTTTCAAGTTTTGCACCGTTTCACGAGATCAGGGATTGTTGACCCAAAACTCGGGTGTATGTGGCACGTTTGGGACGAGGAGTTATGTGAGCGACGTGTGAAAACATGCGATTCGGGGACGTCTCGTATTATGGAAAGCTTCTTGATGTGGTCAGGATAACTTACCAAGGCCTTTTCTCGGTGACGTTGTTCAAGTGTTTGTGGGCGAATCCGACAATGTCCCGGGGACTTAGACTTACGACTTAGGCATCACATCCGTGAATTTCTCCTGGCCTATTCACACCGGTCAGTCTGAAGATGACGAGCCATATATTCTTGCCTCAGAGGCCCATCAGGTTTATTATGTCGCCGATGAGAGGCACAAGGATTGGAATATGGTGGTCACTTAAAGCCTTGGGACCTTTACGACATGGGCGATAGTGATAACGTCGCCTATGATTGTGAGCCGTTCCAGCCCGCCGGTTTCGAAAACTTCTTCCCAGACGGCGATGACAATTTAACTATAGTTCGGTACGTTTCTTAATGTATGCTTTATGAAATAATTATAACATTTAACTAAAGTTTTATTTGTGTTCAAACATATTTAATTGACACGTAACATTTTATACAAACTTTCTTTGTAGGGATGGTAACAAAGTTTGAGAGAAAAAATTATGCTACGATGTAACCTATGATCTTCTTATTATTTTATTTTTTTTAAAAAAAAACCATAATATTACCTGTAGCGGTTGTAAAACCGCTACAAAATAACAAAAACCGCTACACAAGATGAAACCTCAACCGCTACTAACTAAAAACCGCTACAAAAGCGACACGTCAACCGCTACAAACTTATACGCAGATATCAAAATAAATACCTCCACCAAACCACATTTAATATGCTTCGGTTCTCTCCGTCTTCTCTCTTTCTTTTATGTTTTCTCAAAGAGGTTAAATGTTTGAAGGGGGTAAGTGTCGTTCAACCGGATCTAATCTACAGATTATCAAAGTATTTCATTTTTCTTCTTGCCTGCTGATACTAACTATTCTTATTTTACAGTTGAATTACTTCTATTTTTCATCTTTCTTTCTACTTTCACATATATTATTCGAACCACTTTCACACACATGTTTTTTTCAGAATTAATTTTATTTTAAATAATTCATAATTAGTTATTATTACACTTACATATTCTCATTGTTTTAACTATATAAAAACCTTATCTAATCAAATATCATATTTTAATATCATTTATTTTCAATAAAAAGATAAATTATTAATAATACAATATTTACTTAATTACTATAATAACCAATAATTTTTTTCTTTCCAATTTCATCCACTTGTAGCGGTTTTCTAACCGCTACGGATAAGAACAAATACGGGAAGACGGGAATATTTTGTAGCGGTGTTAATATAAACTATCGACAAAATGGCGGCAAAACTTTTTCCAAAAAAAAGTGGCGGGATCTATTTGTACAAATATTCATAGGAATTGGCGGGAAAAGTTTTTTCTCAAAATTGGGCGGGAATCTTAGTAAAAATATTTGGAAAAGTTTGGCGCTACTTTTCCATACAATTAGTCATGGTTGTATATCCGCTACAAATATGATCAAACTCAATTTGTAGCGGTCATGTCACCACGACTAATGTTCAAATACCAAGTCAGCACAGCCTCATATAGTGGCGGTCATGTAAACCGCTACAGCTATAGTAGCGAGCATTTTTTATGTAGTAGTGGTTTTTTTTTTTTTTTTACCGTTACAAATCAGCTTGCCACAAGGATTTTGTAGCAAGTTAGTCTAACCGCTACAAATGTCGTTATTAGCGCCAAAAACCACTAATAATATGCCATTTTAACCGCTACTAATGGTCCTTTTTTTTAGTGTGGTAATTTACACAGGATACCACTTATCATCTTATAATCTGATGTGGCATTTTCCATTAAAGATATAACGCTCACTTAATGGTATGAGTTAATAGTTAAAAAAATGAAAGGTCAAGGGTTTAAATATAAATCAGGGGATCATATACAAATAACCCAGAGTTAGGAGACGTTTTATATAATTTAGCCTTATGATTATTGATTTTCCCTGACATAATTGACTACAAAGTCAAGAAAAACAAAAGAAACTCTACTGGTCTCTGACTCTCGGTCCTCATTATATACTTTACATAAAAAATGTCTCCCTTGATTTTATTTTTGAGGAGGCTGCAAGCAATTATAACATCTTTCATTCTTGATACAAGACTTGGTTAGGTAATTTTAAAAGATTGAGAAAATTAAATAAATTACTTAATTATAAATCCAATAGTAGAAGATTTTTTTTTTATATTATTATTTGTGGGCGTGAAAGTTGTATTTTGTTGGAGCACAAATTCACTATATACCCCACATCAATTTAAAATTCTCCAAATCAAAATGGAAATTAATGAAGACGTCTTGAATGGGTTCAAAAAGAATCTTTTCAAGGTTATAATCATTACTGTCAAACTCACGAGTTGACTCTCCGAGTTTACCGTTTTTATGCTTGTAGTTTACAAAAACGAGTCGAGTCAGTGGTAAACTCGTGCTAGTTGTAAACTTAGTTAAAATCACAAGTTTACACACCGAGTTTACCGTTTTTACGTTTTTAGCTTACAAAACTGTATTAGTTTACTCTTAAACTCATGTTAACTTTTTGATTTGATCATGCTCAGCAGCTTTATATATAAATTTTATAGAAATTTCTTTATTCAATATGATAAATGACGAATGTTGATGGATTTTGTAACATCCCAATTTTCGGAAGCGTTTTTTTTTTAAAAAAAAATATTTGATCAGAGTAGAGCATCGGAAGTATTTAAATTGATGAGTAACTGATAAACATCCACTGTATTGTATATGTTTGCTTCCATAGTGATACAAAAATTTCGAATGACTACAACGTTAAGTACATATCAAAAGAACTTTCTCCAAATGGGGTCCCTATGCCTCGCCGCTTACCCTTGTCCTCGATCCCGTTCACTCCGGATCCTCGAAGCTATAGTAAGAGCTAAGGTTCAATACCCATTGAACCTCGTAATGGTTAACCTCATGCTTATGTAATTTATGTATGACAGATATTCATGACGTTAGGAAATATATGTTTTAGGAAATATATATTTTAGGAAGTATATTATATTAGGAAGTATATTATATTAGGAAAGATATTATAGAGACAATCGATTATAGTAATTAGGAATCAATCTACATAATGAGTCATTATGTCTCATTAACTCTCTTATTCTCTCTCTTGTGTATAAATACCCTATACTATGTACATGAATAGACAAGCAATTCAGATTATATTTCTCCTTTCTCTCTCTAATTCTACATGGTATCAGAGCTTGGTTAGTTCTTGGCCAATTTGAGTTTTCCGGGCCGCCGTCACCGTACGGTGACGATGCCCGCCTTTGGTTATCCTTTGGTGGTGCTCCTTCTTTTTCGTTTGTGTCGATTTGCTGTCTTTTTGGTACTGTTCCGTCTGTTGTTTCGTGAACGGTGAACCATGTCGTCACTGTTCACAAGGGGGAGAGAAAGTGTGTACCTCGTTGTATGGTTGTCGTTTGGTTGTTATGACCATTTTCTGGTCGTGCTTCATTCTCCGACGTCGAGCCTTCATTCCGGTATCTATAGGCCGGATCTTTGCTTCAGAAGGTTGCGTTGTGAGACTGGGTTTCTACTATTTCAGCATAGTCGGCATTTTGTTTCAGGCACGTTCACTTGTCTCTAGTGGCTGGGTTCTTCGTTCGTTACGTTTTCCAGCATGTTCGTGAAGTGCTATTTTGTCTTGAATGTCGTCTTTATGTCCTCTCGGTGAGGAGTTTGGTGGTCCTTGTGTGACCCGTCTCGTTCTTTGCCTGCGGTGAGGTGTTTGTCTCAGTGAGACAGGTTTGGTGGTCCTTGTTTGACCCGTTCGATGCTTTGCCTTCGGTGAGGTGATTGTCTCAGGTGAGACGTTCGGAGTATCGTTTTGTCTCTGGTGAGATTGTTTGGTATTTGTCCTTAACGAGACATTCATTGTTGCTTTGTCTCTGGTGAGACGTTTGGAGTATCGTTTGGTACCGGAGAGACCGTTTGTCGTTTGTTCATGCCTTCTACTTTGTTTGGTACTTTGTTATTCGAACTCTTGGTGAAGTTGTTGGATTGTTTCTTGGATGTGACTCGAACTTGCTGGTTGATTCAAGATCTCATGAAGAAGAAAATTATTTTGTTTGAATTTATTTATATTATGTTTTCTTGTAACAAGTTGGACTTGATTAATATCTATGCTCCAACTTGAGGGGAGTGTTAGGAAATATATGTTTTAGGAAATATATATTTTAGGAAGTATATTATATTAGGAAGTATATTATATTAGGAAAGATATTATAGAGACAATCGATTATAGTAATTAGGGAATCAATCTACATAATGAGTCATTATGTCTCATTAACTCTCTTATTCTCTCTCTTGTGTATAAATACCCTATACTATGTACATGAATAGACAAGCAATTCAGATTATATTTCTCCTTTCTCTCTCTAATTCTACAATGACATTGTAGCAGAATCACATATGAAGGATAATAACATAACACAGCCACTACATATGAACGTTATTATGGTCTGCACTATTCACCGGTGCCACGATGGCCTATCGTTTCCTCAAAGACTAGGAAAACTCAACGATTATCAAAACCATAACCCGTGTATAGCTGAATGTATAAACATGTGAACTAAGCCCCATAACTTAGCCACAGTGCATGACCCGAGACAGAGTCACGTCCATGTCTTTTTGAATTAATCTATCACATATAAGCATACAATAAGCATCAGAGTTAGTGTTACAGTACGCGAACGTACCTTTCATCGTGTAGTTAACATGTCCGACCTTTGAACCCGATTCCGGACTCCCCGGATATCCTATACATTATTGTTGGATTATTATATGATATTATGATAAATATCATATTGCTTAGAATAATATCCTAAAGGTATAATTTACCTCTCTACCCTTTGTGGATTTGTTATTACAATTTTGCCCTTACATTTCTTTAAAAACGCAATGCTGGATTTTCTGGGCAGATTTTTCGGTAACTTTGAAAAATCATAATTAATTCTAGAAAAATCATTTTGAGGTTCCGTAAAATTTATCATGACCCTTGACATGTCAATTTTTAAGTAAAAATATTACAAGAGCCTATACCATCAAGAATCATTCCCAGTTTAATATTCTCTCAACGCAGCCCAGTTTATAACTCCATAAACAAGGCTTAAATTCAAAAATATGTTATTCCTTGTGTAGAACTCAAAATGCTTCATATTTTATATATTTGAAAATCCCTACATGTGTAATTTATTCATGTAAAATTTCATGATTTAATGACTTAATTAGCTACATGAACTAATAGCATCTATTTTCGCTGCCAGCACAGAATTTTAAACCGAAAATACTACAATTTTCACAATCTTGATCAATTAATATCTAAAATTATTTTCCCAACATGTTTTTACCTAATTAGGCATTTTTCAATGCAAGGAGGCCTAAAAAAAAGTATAGGAATTTTCCTAACAATTTAATGAATTAAACTACATGTATACTAAGAATTAAAAAGCTAAAGAGACTAGAGCTCAAGAACATTACCCTTGAAGCTCAACTCCTTCTTCCTTCTTGCTTCAAGAACTTCACTCTACTCACTCTCTAATCTTAAAATCAGATGTGTTGTGGTGTTTTGGTGTGAAGAATTGTGAAGCCAAGCCTCTCTATTTATAGGGAAAAATTGAGGACTCAAATGGAATTTAATTGTGACCATATCTCACCTTAACTCTTGGATTTAAATCCACTTTATGAAGACAAATCCTAGCCTTACAAGTTTTGGTCGACATGCATGAGCCAATTAGCTAATTAATGAATGTTTCAATTTAATATATAGTCCAATTCTCAAATTGGAGAGTTTGAAATAATTGATTTCTCTCTCATACTTTATGCTTTATGCTTTATTGAGACTTCAACATCTTCTTCTAATACCACTCTGGTCCTATTTATAAGTCCCATTTGATCAAAAAAATTTGGTCCTATTTATAAGTCCCATTTGACTAAATAAATGAGATTGTGACACTTTTACCCATATTAATTGTACTAATGAAAATAGAGAGAGAAGAAAAAGTTGAAGGTAACCAATCACAAATGAGGGTAAAGTTGAAAATTCACCTCATAATCATTGAGCTAACTACCTCTCATTGGTATGTGTGATTTGGTCAAAATGGGACTTATAAATAGGACCAGAGTGGTATGTGTGTACCGACATCCCACTCTTGAATAGCCATTAATGTTGCTTTTTCATTAAAAAAAATATACTTATTACTTCATAGGTTTTCATTGGCTTAATGCAAGGTTTTGACTTTTCAACATCCAATCTTCTTCCTTCCTTTATGCTGAGTCAAATGTAGCATTCTTGGGGCAGATTTAATAAGCTTTAATTTACTCTCTAATCAAGTGCTTAATTGTCATTCAATTACCATTGTCATTGTTGGATTGGTTTATTAGCTAATCATGCCAATTAGTGCATATTAAGACAAGTATTATTTTATTCTCTTTGGCTTAATTATTTTTAAATATAATTAGCCCTCTTTCAATGCTTTTAATTTGTCTCTAATTAATTAGGAGAATTCATGCAATTAATCCTATTTAATGGAAGCTAATTTGCCCATTATTTTTTTTATCGACACTTAATTCAATTAAGTGCTTTTATAACTTTTCCATGGCTCTTTAAATCTTAAAATAGCCCCTAAATAATGCACATAATTAACCTTTGGTTAATTAATTTCAAAGTGAAATTTGCACAAAAATATAATTAATAGATGATATTTATTTGAGACACATATTCACCTTTGTATTTTGCCAATTATTTTCCAAAATACAATGTTTATAAGAATTATGAAAATTAGGTATTACAGATTTAATTTAAATTATTTGGATTTAAAATATATTTAAATCAAATTGTTGTCATTTTTATATTTTAATTATTTAATTATATACTAATAATACCTAGTTAATAATAAAAGTAAACTCTTACAAGTTTCTCTTACAAATTTACGATTCAAGTTCACGATATGAGTTTATTCATCGTCACGAGTTTGCTTAAACTCGGAGTTTGACAACCAAGGTTGTAATCGTTCTTGGTCGAGTCAATTTAAAAATCTCCAATCAATTTATAAATCTCTAGTCAAAGTGGAAATTAATGAAGACGTCTTGAATCGTTCTTGACGTTTACTTATATATGAAGACAGAGCTGGGGAGTATGCATTTGGCTAAATTACATTATCTAAGTTGTTCCATTAAATTGATGAACTTGTTGCATACGTTAAATTGATTCTACCATTAGTTTAAAGCCCAATGCATCCCTTTCAAATATCTAAGGGCGATTAGTGTGATTATTAATTAGATTGAAGACCTTTTTTCCAAGTGACTTTTTATGTTTCTTAGCGTAATGCCAAACAGTTGTACACGACAATACTAATGAACATTGTGAAGTCGTTAGAAGCTAAAGTTGTACACATTAGTTTACTTTTTAATTAAGTGTGAGTGGTTGACATTTACTAATATATTAGTAATAGTTGTTCAAATAAATTAAAGAAAACCGACTACAATTTGATTTGATAGGCAACTATATTTTATGCTGAAAGTTGGAATTGCATACGTTAAATTGATTCTACCACAAAATCTCAATGCATTCCTTTCAAATATGTAAGGGTGATTAGTGTGAATGTGTGATTATTAGATAGAAAACATTTTTTTGTCCCAACTGACTTCCGAAGTTTCTTAATGTGATGCCAAACACTTGTGAATGGCAATACTAATGGACGTTGTGAAGTCATTATAAGAGAGGCACTTAATTTAAATGCATCTTATTGTTTCTTGTTCATCACTCTTCCTTTTTCAAAGTCCGACTAGAATTTGTGTTCATGCGTATAAACTTATTGCATACGTACATTCTGGTATTGTTTCAAATCCACTTAGTCAATCAACGCAACTTAGTTTAGACGCATTGTGTTGGTTCTATTTCAACATTGTCTTCTCTCAAAGACTGATTGAAATTTGTGTTATTGCGTATACCAACTTATCACACACGTCTATCTCTCTCATTTTTTAATCTTTTTCTCTTTCGATTTTTCTCAGAATATTATATCCACCCTCATATAAAGGAAATGAATGGTTTAGATTTAATATTTTATAAATTTGTTATTTTAAACATAAATACATAATGTATATGCTTAAAATCTTATCCAAATAATTAGTATAAAAGAAATATTACCTATACAATTCATAACAGACAAAATTTTTTAAAAAATAGGGCTTATAAAAAATATAATAATATTTTTATAAAATATTAAATTTAAATCATTCCTGTTTTTTTTATCTAAGGGTTGATATAAGATCTTGATAAGAAAAGATCATAAAAATATTCTAAAAAGATCAGCTTCCTTTTTTCTTACCGACATTCTGAAAACTTAATAAATTTATTAAAATGATAAAAGTAACTGCATGTGGTTTAATATTATAAATTAAAATGTTAATGGAGTTAAATTTAAATTTTGAAATGTCACGGGGTTATTTGTAACTGATCAAAGTTCGTGAGAGTTCTCTATATCACTGTTCAAATTTTAGGGAGATTTTATGAAATTGGTAATTTAAACTGCATGTCACTTGTCATCTCATAATCGATGTGACATTTTCCATTAAAAATATGACGGTTACTTAATAGTAGAGAGTTAATAGTTAAAAATGAAAGGTCAAGGGTTTAAATATAAACTTTTGATATGTCGAGATTATATACAAATAAACCAAAGTTACGAGAGGTTTTATATAATTTAGCCACATAGTTGTTGATCTTCCTTGACATAATTGACCACAAAGTCAACAAAAACAAAAGAAACTCTACTGGTCTCGGACTCTCGATCCTCGTTATATACTTAACATAAAAAATGTCTCCCCTGATTTTATTATTGAGGAGGCTGCAAGCAATTATAACATCTTTGATTCTTGATATAAGACTTAGTTAAGTAATTTTGAAAGATTGAGAAAATTAAATAAATTACTTAATTATAAACCCAATATATAGTAGAAGATTTTTATTTATTTATTTATTTGTGGGCGTGAAAGTTGTATTTTGTTGGGGCACAAACTCACTATATACCCCACATTAATTTAAAAATCTCCAGTCAAAGTGGAAATTAATGAAGACGACTTGAATCGTTCTTGACGTTTACTTATATATGAAGACAGAGCTAGGGAGTATGCATTTGACTAATTACATTATCTAAGTTTTTCCATTAAATTGATGAACTTGTTGCATACGTTAAATTGATTCTACCACTAGTTTAAAGCCCAATGCATCCCTTTCAAATATCTAAGGGCGATTAGTGTGATTATTAATTAGATTGAAGACCTTTTTTTTTTTTTTCCCAACGGACTTCTGAAGTTTCTTAGGGTAATTTCAGGGCAATACTAATGAACGTTGTGAAGTTATTACAAGCAAAAGTTATAAATAATACGAGTACATGTTAATTTACTTTTTAAATATAAATGTGAATGGTTGACGTTTAATAATATATTAGTCATAGCTGTTCAAATAAATTAAAGAAAACGGACTATAATTTTATGTGATAGGCAACTATATATTTTACTGAAAGCTGGAAATGACGAACTTGTTGCATACATTAAATTGATTCTACCACAAAATTCCAACGCAATCCTTTCAAATATCTAAGGGTGATTAGTGTGAATGTGTGATTATTAGCTAGAAAACCTTTTTTTTTTTTGGTCCCAACTTACTTCCGAAGTTTCTTAATGTGATGCCAAACACTTGTGAATGGCAGTGGTTGTGAAGTCATTATAAGAAAGGCACTTAATCTAAATGCATCTTATTGTTTCTTGTTCATCACTCTGACTTTTTCAATATTCGACTAGAATTTGTGTTATTGCGTGTAAACTTATTGCATACTTTCTCGTATTGTTTCTATTCCATTTAGTCAATCGATCAACTCAACTTAATTTGGACGCATTGTATTGTTTCTATTTCAACATTCTCTCTTGTCAAAGACTGGTTGAAATTTGTGTTATTGCCTATACCAACTTATCACATACGTTTATTATATTGTTTTCATATCATTTTGTTTGAGTCAGTCAACTCAACTTGATTTGGATGCATTGTTCTGTTTCTAGTTTGAAAAGATTGACTGGAATTTGTGTTATTGTGTATCATTATCACACGCGTTTATTACATTGTTTTCGCACCACTTTATTAGAGTCAGTCAACTCAACTTAGTTTTGGATATGCACACATTATTATATGTTGCATAATTCATTGTGTAGATTAAATATTTAATATTATATATGCTTTTTAAATATTAGCTAAGTTGTTTAAAAGATAAATGTATCATTAAGCACTTTTTTATGCGAGTGAGATGAATCACAACTATTCTATTATGAGCTATGTTGTTCAGAAGAACATATGTAAAAATTGAGACTTATAGTTAAAGATGGAGGAAGTAATTTTTCAATATTGGTACGTATAACCTTTATTTATAAGCCTCAAAGATCTAGGTCACTAATCATAAATTTCATTACAATGTTTAAGGGGTGATGAAAATAATTTTCTTTTCCTATATATTTATTTTTATTTTAAAATCAAATATATTTTAAGGCCAAATATTCGTTACGGTGCTTTAAATAAAAAAGACGTGAAATAATTTCTTAGTACGGATAGGAGGTCTTAAAATAAAAGGAAATAAAATAAAAATGTGTTCTTAACAAGCTTTAAACAAAAGTAGACATGAAACAGAGAAAAGAAATGAATGTGGGGATCATAATGTCTCTGTGAGCTACGCAAATAACAAAGATAGATAAAGATAATTTTACTTTCGGAGGAAAAAAAAAAGAATAGATAAAGGAGATTTCCTCAAGAAGCGGTAATTAAATTAATCATTATATTTTCATGCAATTCAATTCAGCCCCCTAAACATCTCAAGATTTTCATTTTATTTCCTCTATCAAACTTTGAGTAGGGACCAAATTGAAAATAGTGAAATTTTTAGAGACAAAATATAATTTTATGAAACTTTGGGTCCATTCTATAATTTTAGTGAGGGTGGGGGCCACCTCCCCCACCCCTCTAATTCCGCCACTGACATACATCACCGTGCATTGTCATCAAAAGGAGAAGTCAATGAAAATAGCAGAAGTTAGGCTAATTAATTAAGAACAAACTGAAGCTCCTATTTAAGCATCACCATTTCAATATATGAATCCACAAAACCATTCACGTACACTCTTCAGCATAACCATGGCTTTTGCCTCCACTTCTTTTTCATTTCTTTCCAAATACTACCTTCAACCATTATTCCTTATCATCTTCCACATCAACTTGCTTTGCTTCCAGCATGTAAGAGCTACATCAAATGAGACCGATTATTTGGCATTGATCAAGTTTAAAGAATCAATAACTGCCGATCCTAAACAAATCTTGAGCTCTTGGAATAGTTCAAACCACTACTGCAACTGGACTGGAATCACATGCAGCCACAAGCATCAGCGAGTCACAGAGTTGAATCTGGAAGGTTATTATCTTGGTGGGATCATATCACCTCACGTTGGCAATCTCTCTTTCTTGAGAAATCTCTTTCTCACAGACAATAGCTTCCATGGAGAAATCCCATCAGAGTTGGGACGCTTGTTCAGGCTAAAGACACTTTCTCTCTTAAACAACACGTTGACAGGTGAGATTCTTTCGAACATGACGAGTTGCACAAAATTGAGGATCTTGCAGTTGTCAAAAAATAATCTTATTGGTAAAATTCCTTATCAGCTGGGGTTTCTTCAGAAGCTTGAAAGTTTGAGACTTTCTCGCAACAATTTCAATGGAGAAATCCCAATGTCCATATGGAATCTTACTTCCCTCATCCATCTTGAAATAGGCCAAAATAACTTGGAAGGAAGCATACCAGAAGAGATAGGCCACTTGAAGAAGTTGATGAATTTTTCATTAGGATTGAATGGTTTGTCAGGTTCTATTCCTACTTCGCTTTACAATCTATCATCTCTCACTAAGATAGCACTAGCAGAAAACCATCTTGATGACAATCAACTTCCAAACAACATGTTCTCCACCCTCACAAGTTTGAAATATTTTGGCATACATGGGAATCAAATTTCAGGTTCAATCCCAAATTCCATCTCAAATGCATCTTCACTCGTACTTTTTGATATTTCTTCAAACCAATTTTTCGGTCAAGTTCCCAATCTAGGAGACCTAAAAGATCTATGGTGGCTAGGTTTAGCATATAATGCTATTGGGGGCAGCTCAAAGAGTGACCTTGATTTCATCACATCTTTGAACAATTGTAGCAAACTCGAAAAATTAAGTTTGACCGGCAACAAATTTCGCGGCACTTTACTCAACGCCATAGGAAATTTGTCTACCCAACTCACTTACCTATATCTGGGTGGGAATCAAATATATGGTACTATTCCTGATACGTTAGGAAAGTACACAATTTTAAGTGGCCTGGGCCTCGAATACAACAAACTCTCAGGCACCATTCCAACTTCATTTGGGAAATTACGTGAAATAAAAGTATTAGCTCTTGATGGAAACCAACTCTCAGGAGAGATACCAGCTTCCTTAGGAAACCTTAGTGAATTGATTACGCTAAGTATTTCTGAGAATATGCTTGAAGGAAAAATTCCTACCACAATTGGAAACATGAAAAGTTTGCTAAGCCTAGACCTTTCAGAAAATAATCTCAACGGAGTTATACCCTTTCAGATTTTTGGCCTTTCTTCTTTGTCCATTTTATTAGACTTATCTTACAATTCATTGCATGGATCGTTGCCTATTGAAGTAGGAAAACTTGAAAACCTTGGCACTATGGATATCTCTAAAAATAATCTTTTTGGAGAGATTCCTTCAACCATTGCAGAGTGCACAAGTATGGAATATCTTAATTTGCAAGGGAATTCCTTCGTTGGGCCCATGCCTTCTTCTCTAGCTTCGATGAAAGGTCTTACATATTTAGATATATCTCAAAACAACCTATCTGGACCAATATTAATCGGCCTACAGAACATTTCTCTTCAATACTTAAATGTTTCCTTCAATATGTTTGATGGTGAGGTGCCAACAGAAGGCGTTTTCAGCAACGCAAGTGCAATATCAGTGGTTGGAAATATCAATCTTTGTGGGGGCATTTCAGAGCTACACTTAGCACCATGCCCTCGAAAAGCTTACACACAAAGAAAACACAATTTGAAGCTCATGACTATAGTGATTTGTGTGGCTTTTCTTCTGTTATTGATATTTTTGCTTACTTTCTATTGGAGGCATGAAAGAAACAAGAAATCACCTTCAACTTCACCTACAATTGAACATTTTCCCAAGGTGTCATATCAAAATCTACACATTGCAACTGAAGGTTTCTTTGCCAACAACTTGATTGGATCCGGGAGTTCTGGATCGGTATATCAAGGAAGGCTAGTATCAGAAGGTAAAGTTTTTGCAATAAAGGTATTGGACCTTCATACGAAAGGGGCTGAAAAGAGTTTCATTTCAGAATGTAATGCATTGAAAAACCTAAGGCATCGGAATTTGGTTAAAATTTTAACATGTTGCTCGAGCATTGATTACAAGGGACAAGAATTTAAGGCATTGGTCTTTGAGTACATGTCAAATGGAAGCCTTGAAAAGTGGTTGTATTCTGTGCAAGAAAATGCATGTCGGTCAACATTGGATATTCTTCAAAGATTAAATGTAATCTATGATGTTGCCTTAGCACTACATTATCTTCATTATGAAAATGAGCAACCTATTGTGCATTGTGACTTAAAGCCCAGCAATGTCCTTCTTGATGATGATATGGTGGCTCATGTAAGTGATTTTGGACTAGCAAGAGTGCTTGCTACCCTTAATGGCACTTCCCAAAAGCAAACAAGCATATCCGAAATAAAAGGGACAATTGGCTATACTCCTCCAGGTACAATTTATTATTATGTTGGCTTGAAGCTCTTGTAAATTCCATTTCATTTCCTAAATTATTTTAATATTTTATTTTGTTAGTTTCACAATGAATTTCTAAACATTAACTATAGTCTAACATGCATATTTCAGAGTATGGAATAAGTTTTGAAGTATCAACACAAGGTGATGTATATTCTTTTGGTATTGTTATTTTGGAAATGTTAACTGGAAAAAGACCAACGGATCAAATGTTTGGAGTTGACCACAATCTTCGTAGCTACATCAATTCTGCATTTCCAGACAATCTTTTGGAGATTGTGGACACAGCTCTTGTGCCCCAACAAATACAACAAACAACAATAGTAGATGGAGGAGAAACTATAGTGGATGCGTTGGCTTTTGTGCATCCCGACCATAAGAAGACTCTAATTTCACTATTTGAGATTGGACTTGCTTGTTCAGTACAATCTCCAAAAGAAAGGATGAACATGATGAGCGTAATAAGGGAGCTAAATCAACTTAAAAATGCTTTTGGTCTTGGGGGAACAGGTTGAAATTGACTGCAACAAAGATTATTGAGCTTGAAATGCCACTTTAGATGTGCTATTGTTGTGAATTTAACGGCTAATAAAATTCCTTGCACCTCATGAACTATATTTCAATCTCGTATCTCCTCTAAGACTCTTCTATTGTGAACAAAGAAAAGTAAACCAATGTGGTTGAATAAATTATTACTTTGGTTTTGTGAATCATGCAACTATTTCATCAACTCCTAATTTTAAATTGTTATCAGCAACATTATTAAGTGCTGCTTTAATTGCCAATTTTCTTCTTATAACTGTCTTTCTTGAGGCCCAACAAATTGCAATTTGTAATAGGAAAAGAAATTAGACAGAAAGTAATTTTTGCCCATTGGTACAAATACGCCTAACTTGATATTTAAGAAAAGCAGAGAACAAATAGATCATGTTAATTAGTCCAAAAATGAAAATAAATAGAAGCGTATCTTGAAAAGCAGAAGTCAGATCCATCATTAATATTGATTACAGTACAGTTGTGAATAAAGATGAGAGATAATGCAAATGCAACCTCAGGCGCAACAAAAGAAAAATTCAATTCGTTTTTTAAACTTGTTAAAGACATACAAATTTCATTAAAAGTTGTAGTTTAAAATTCAAATTCTCATAATATCCTTTTTTTTTTTTTTTTACACATAAACTCAATAAAAAAGAAATTACAAAGCTAAATCAGACTGAATAGTGTTAACAACAAAATCAGGGGTGGTACTAAACAGGTGGATGCCATCAGCAGTCGCTCGTGCCTCTCTTGCCAATCCGTCACAGCGGCAACATTCACTTCTCTGCAACACCAGACAAGGTTCACATTCCAATCCTGGTCCAGTCTACTACATACTTCATCCAGGAGGTCCCTCTCTGGATGGTCCTCAGTCCATTCTGTGGAAATAAGTACCACAACTTCCCAGCAATCCGTCTCTATCAACACCTTCTGCCATTTCATCTCCCACATGGCCTCTTCAAACCTCAAAAGACTTCCTATAACTAAACATGCTAGCTATTTCCGTTACCTATTTTAAACATGAAACTATCCATAACCGAGCCTTCATGATTTTTCGCAACCCACCACATGATGCCAAACTGGTCACACCAACACTAGAGCCATCAACGTTTTACTTTACAACCCCCCAGGAGCCAGGAGGAGTGTACCATCTAGTCACCTTCTCTCTTCTATAAATCCACATGCAATTTCTCTTCCGAATACATCACTACTGCTCTTGTTTGCGCCAAAACTTGCAAACGACTCTTCAAGCACCCCTCGAAAATTCCCGCATTCTTGTCTAACCATATTTGACTACTCAAAACAGCAAACCAAGTCGACCATCTAACACCCAATACTTCACATTTCTGTTAAGGTTCCATCCCACCCATGTAAAAGGTTGGACGACGAGAAAAACCTGGCACGTAATTGATTTGGCACGATGGAATTCCATCCATCCTTTGCACGCTGACAGTCACGAAGAGCATGCAAGATGTCTTCGGCTTGTCGTCCACAAAAAGCACAACATGGGCTATTCTGCAGACCCCTCTTAATTCTAGATAAATTGGTTAGCAAACGCCCCCTGCAACATAGCCAAAGAAAATGTTTGCAACGTTGAGGGCCAAACCTCATTACAACGGGAAGAGCCCTGCCCAAACAGTAAATTATACACCAAGGCCTGTTTCGTATACGAAATAGGTGGGATTGTAAGAGAAGATGAGCAAGTTCCCTTGTTTGATACACTTCTTCTGTTCGATAGTTCCCGCACCCACCCCAAGTTCACTAATCTTCCTTTATATGTGGGACGATAAGATCCCATTAAAATTAGTGAGAACCCAAGTTCCCACATAAACAATGACAATTTTAATATATTTACTCCTCATAAAATATTTTTTTCTATAATGCAAGAAAATAGATTAAATTCAAACTTATGCGATAAGTTTAAACATGGCAGGAGAATATTTTAGTCAAATTTGAACTTGGTGGGAAAATATTTTCAACAAATTCGAACTTGATAAGATATTCTTTTTATAAAATAAAAAAATGTATTTTTTTCTTTTCATTTTGAATACTTTTGAGGGAAAAATAGGTATTTCTTAATTATTTACCAACTGCCACCCTTTATTTTCTTTCTACCAAAAAATTCATATTCCCTCAAGCCATATTCCCTCATCCCTCAAAATCTTTCTTTCCCTTCCATTCTCTTCTCTAAGGGCCTGTTTGATACATAGAACAGGTGGGAAGGAAAGGAAAGATGAGCAAATTCTTTTGTTTGGTACACTTTTGGTATCCAATCTTTCTCGTGAGCCAATTATATATGGGAGGATAAGATCCCACTAAAATTGGTGGGAATTCAAGTTTCTACTTGAACAGTGACGTTTTTTGATATATTTACCCCTCTTTAAATATTTTTTTTCTATAATACCCAAAAATAGGGTTAAATTTGAACTTATAGGATAAATTGAACTTATGTGATAAGTTTGAACTTGGCGGGAGAATATTTTAGCCAAGTTCCAACTTGGCGGGAAAATACTTTAGACAAATTCAAACTTGATAAGAGGATAATTTTTTAAAATATATTTTTCCTTTACATTTTAAATTAATTACTTTTGAGGGAAAATATGTATTTCCTTATTGTTGACTAACTGTCACCTCTTCATTTTCTTCCTACCAAACAACTCATCTTATTTCAAACTAGCCATCTTCCCTCGTCCCTCAAACCCTTCCCTTCCCTCCTCAAATATTTCTCATACCCAACAAGCCCTAATTAAGTATCTTTCCCTCCTTAAATCTTCCATGTATCGTGAATTCGCCACATGAGGGTAGCTTCCATATTGGTGTATCCGCCATGCGCCCATTCGTAGAAGCATGGATGACTCGAGGTTTAATATTGGGTCAATGTGCAAATTTGCCAAACAACTATCACCCAAGGAGCGTCCGGGCCAAATAACTATTGAGGGGACCAAAATTGCCAATCAACAATTAAAAAGTGGAAAAAAACACAATTTGGAGCAGATTCGCCAACGAACTATTACCCCGTCACTTGTCTTGGTGTCTCTATCTTCCATTGACTCGTCATAGTGTCGTGACGTCGGCATTTCCAAAGCTTCTATTGTTGCCGGGTGTTCCACTTACCCTCTTGAACTCATCCAAAAGAGTCCACAACGTTCGACCGGCACACACCTTACACCCTCGGTTCCATCCTCCGATGCCACAAGCAACCGCCGCAATGCATGGTCCCATGGGTCCCATCTCTCGTTGGTGTTTTCCTTTTCCAACAAGAAGGCTTAACCGCTCTTTTCTCCAAAGATTTCGCCACCGTCTTACGCCAAAATGTCTCACATTTTAACTTAATTGTGATAGTTGTTTTTTTTTCTAATAGTTATTTGGTTTTTTTTTTCCACTTTTAATAGTTATTTGGTTTTTTTTTTTCACTTTTTAATTGTTGATTGGCAATTTTGGTCTCTTCAATAGTTATTTGGCCCAGATGCTCTTTGAGTAATAGTTGTTTGGCAAATTTGCACCTTCACCCTTTAATATTTTATAAAATTATTTTTTTGAACAATAATAAATATTTTAAAATTTTTAAAATCTTATCCACACAACCAAGATAAAAAAATCTTATCTACATAATTAATAACAGATAATATAAAAAAAATAGTTTTATAAAATTTTAAATTTGAGTCATTCATTTTTATATCTAACAGTAAAGATGAGATTTTGAGAAGATTCTAGAACAAAAAAATTATGTCTAGTCTCTGAGAAGATCAATTTCCTTTTTGATTTCTTACCAAGATTCTTCTTCTTCTTCCTATGTTTTTCAAACATAGCCTTCGTTTCAACCTCTCAGTTCATTGAACATTTTGGAAAAGCAATAAATTATTTTTCAGATAAAAAACTTTGAAGTAGAGGATCAATTTAACATGGGGAGGAAAAAATTTAGGCCAAAGTCTCAAAGTTAGACCGACATAAAGGGAAGAGACAGAGAAAGAGAGGAAGAACAACAAGTCCACAGAATATTTTCCAGTCGTTACAGAAAGTAAGTAATAACATCGATAAAACTTCTTATATGATTTCCAACTGTTATTTGTTTGGCAAGAAATTTATAGCAATGTTTATTCATTTTTTTAAAAAAAAAACTCGTAAACAGCTATGCATTGTTAGAATTTTATGAGGATTTGCGTTTTAGTTGAAATTTTGTGAGAAAAATTTGACAAAAATTCCTGTTAAAAATTTTATTGATGAGGCGGGAAAAAATATATTGCCATTTTTATTGTGAGGAAAACAAAAAGCGTTTTATAAAATTGACAAAATCCCTTTAATGAGCCAAGGGGCCAAGAAAATGTTAAAAAAGTCCCACAGAATTCTGATGTTGAAAATGTTCTAAAGAGTTGTTAAAACCCACAGATGTAGTAATTAATCACCTACTGAAAGTGTTGTTAATGTGACTTTTTTTACATCACAATTTTCTGTAGGACTTTTTCGACATTTTTTGGTCCCTTGGAACTTTAGAAAGATTTTCCCTATAAGATTTTGGACACCTAAATTTCAATCCTTTTGAACACTTCCCCTCTTAACATGTTTTAAAACCTTGAGGGTGATTGATTCAAAGCTAATACAAATGTATTGTGAAGTGCCACATTGATACCTCCCCTTGACGTGTTGCCCAATTTCTATTGCAAATAGTATTAGAGTCAAAGTCTAGGTCAATATGCCAATGAGACGTTGGGCCTAAAGAATACCTCATCTCGAGGTGTTTTAAAATGGTATGTCATTGATGACGTTGGTCCCAAAGGATACCTCTCCCTCAACGTGTTTTAAAATCGTGAGAGATTTAGGCGGTTTATGATTTGGATACCTTCCTTCTATTCCCATTTCGATTGGGGAGGGGAACAAAAGACATCTTATAAAGGTTTGATACCTTCCCTCTCAACACATTTTAAAACCCTGAGGGGTGATGGGTCCAAAGCCAATACAAATGTATTGTGAAGTCCCACATGGATACATCCCCTTCACGTGTTGATCGGTTTCCATTACAAATGGTTTTAGAGTCAGTTTATTTCAATATGCCAACAAGCACATTGAGCTCAAAAGATATCTCCTCTCAATGCGTTTTAAAATGATATGCCAAAGATGACGTTGGTCCCAAAGGATACCTCCTTCTCGACACGTTTTAAAACAGTAAGGGGTGATAGGTCTAAAGCCAATACAAATGTATTGTGAAGTCCTACATAGATACGTCCCCTCAATGTGTTAATTGGTTTCCATTACAAATGATAAAAGAGTCAAGTTTACGTCAACATGCCAACATGCCAACTAGGACATTGGGCCACAAAGATATCTCCTCTTGACGTGTTTTAAAATTATATGCCATTATTAATCTGAAAGTGGAGCTATATACCCAAGAGGGGGGGTGAATTGAGTATTTTAAAAACTTTTGTAATCTGCTCTATTTTTAGACAAAAAAACGAGATGGACGAGTAAAGGGAAGAGCAGCCGGACACGTAGATTTATACTTGGTTCGGTCCTAACAACTTAACCTACATCCAAATCCCCGCACTCTCTAAGATTTTCACTATCACAAAGATTACACACTCTGTACTCAAAGAGTAGTTCTCTCTCTAGAACTCACTCCCCCTTACAAGTTGTAATCAATGAACTCCCAAATCACCAAGTCCCCTGACTTGTGATTCTTTACAATAAATGTTTTTCAAGTAGAAACTCTATCTAAGAGTAGATAAGAATAAACACTGAAGTACAAAGTATCAAAAGATACAATACAGTTGAAGACTGAAAGAATAAATGCTAGACTTGAATGTATTTCGTTTTCGCTTGTTGTAGTTGTTGAGAAGACTTGAATGCATCTCTATTTATACTAAGAGAGCATTAATTGACCGTTGTAATCTTCATTATTACCGTTGCCTTGATTAAGGTAAGGTCTTCTTCTCTCTCTAATCTGCACTTAATCCAGCTGGGCAGATGTTCAGAGTTGACTCTTTGCGAATTTGTCCGTTGGAATAGCAGCTGCTGGATGTAGAAATCATTCTTTAATTCTTTGTAGGCGTGTGCAGATGGATTACCCAAAAGTATGCAACTTTCTCAGTTTGCATTTAATGTGCTGACATCACTTTTGCTTTTTCTTTAAACCTTCAATGTACATTCTGATCTGTCTGAAACTCACCAATAAAGTGGTTAAACATATCTAGAAACATTAGAGATTAATCATAGGAAGTATTAAGATCAAACAAGAAGGTTTCACAAATTCGTCGATTTGATTTTCAAACTTAGCGTTCAATACTCGAGTATGTGTATCAATACTCGAGTTTGTCACTTGTGCACTTAAGTCAATACCCGAGTATCCATCTTGATACTTGAGTATTCTTCTTCCAGAGGAATCATCGAGATTTGACTTTGGACCTTAACATTGAAATAAGGTCAATACTCGAGTATCCAGATCCATACTCGAGTTTTAAACTTTTGATATGAAAATAAGTTTAAGTTCAAAAACCTCAATACTTGAGTATTGTTTTCAATACTTGAGTGTTTAAATCATTGACAAAGAGCAAAGCTCTCTGTATGCCCAATACTCGAGTTTCCAACTCAATACTCGAGTATGCATTCATTTTGAAAAAAACTTTGTGAAGTCTTTCCCAAGTCAATACTTGAGTATTGAAATGAATACTTGAGTATTCAATATATGCATAAAACTTGTAGTCTTTCTCTCAAAATTCAATACTCGAGTGTCTATACCAATACTCGAGTATTCAAGGAGTTTGAAAACTTTGCTAGATTGATGTCAAGTCAATACTTGAGTTTTCAAATGGATACTTGAGTATTCATAAACAAGTGTTAACTATGAAAACTTTGTGGAAATCCAATACTCGAGTTTTCAAAAGATGAGAAACTTGATGACTCTCTGTATGACCAATACTCGAGTATTCATATCAATACTCGAGTTTGGCTCAGGGTGAAAAACTTGGAGTGCTCTTTGTAAGTCCAATACTTGAGTATTGTGTCCAATACTTGAGTATTGCTTTTTGTAATGGTTTTTGCGCAACTCCTGTCAAGTCAATACTCGAGTATTGAGACCAATACTCGAGTTTGGCTTTGACAGTAAGTTTTTCAACTTACCAAAGACAAACTTCAATGTGTGTTTGCAATTGTTAATTATCATCAAAACACATAGAGAACTAACATAATCTCCATAAATCAAGCAGTGATCATAATTTAAAATTTAAAGGTTTATTTTATCAAAAAAGGTACCCGTAATTTGAAAAATACTTTTTGTTTTTTTAAGAAAAACCAAGGCGCCGTCAATAATGTTTGTTGCAGCCACGCAATCTCCAGGGCTTTGCAAACATCTCCATTGTCAGTAGAGCTGAGAATCAGGGCCGGCCTTTTTAGGCCCCAGGTATGAAAAATATCTGTTTTTTAAGGCCTGGTCCAAGAGCATGCGGGTTAGGGCTGACCCTACAGGGTTGGAAGCTATTTTTCTAAATTTTAACTGTTTTTCATGTGGTTTTTTTCAAAGACATGTGATTGTGCTTCACTTCAAGTAGTAGGCTCTACTTCATGTGTAAAAATATCAAGAATTTCTTCTTTCGCATCATGAACACATCAGTGACTGCTGCTTCTAAATTCTGCAGCCTCTGCCAAAGTGGGTCTCTTGTTTCCTGAGGGATCAAGAGTTCCTCGGACTTTGATTCAGTTGTCTGGGTTTTGCCAAGGCTTCTTGATTGGCTATCTGTGAACTGAACGACCAAAAATTTCCCAAGGCCTACAAGTGCTACATATATACAAGCTAAAACCCTGAGTATGATTTGAATTACTAAACTTGTAACATAAAGAATCAGCTTCTTCGGTGATCTTCTGGAATTAATGTTGTTTGAATCACCTGTCAGATTTAATTTTCCAGGAACAAGTAAAATTACAATTAATATGTTTGGAATGAAAAAACTTCTGAGTAAAAAATCAATAAATATCCCTCCTACTCAAAAATTACAGATGGCCTTGTATCCTTCTTTCACTGGTTCTGGACCAAGTATGAGCAAGAGATTAAGTCCAAACCAAGTGACAATTTTCCAAGCAAGTTTTAATTATATCTGTTGATGCGCTTTTTTTTTTTTTTTTTTTACTTTTTAATGTTGTTCCCCCTTTTATGCTTTCTCCTGGATCAGTTCATGTCTGTACACCAAAGAGGATACATCACAAAAATTTTGTGAATTCGTATTCCTAATAATACAAATTGATTTTTTTATAGCAGAAATAAAGTGCATTAGACTTTGATCTTTTTTATCACTTCTTTTTCTTTCTTCATTTGCTTCATTATTGTAAATGTATTTATTAAGAATCTTTTTTGTTGATTCAAGAAAAACTTGTACATAAGATTGATCCCATTTCAAGTTGCAAATTCTTATCACCATTCTACATGCCGCATCAAGATCGTACTAGATGAATTATCTCATAAAGTAACTGAACTGAACACCCTAATTTGAAAAAGTGGTGCTGAGGAATAGCTTACTAGTTGAACCAGGATCTTCAATTTCTCTGGCAGTACTGGCTGGCTCAACTTGTTTGTACATAGATGCATGGTCTCTCATGCTTTTCTGAAATAAAGTTCAAATTGTATACAAGATTAGATAATCAGTGAATTCAAGATTAAGTTAACCGTACAACTCACAAAGATGAAGACATTCTCCTTGAATATATCATAGGTTATTAAGTATGAAGATATATTTAACACAATAGGCTTCCAATTTCATCACTACTCTTTTCTTTCTTCAATTAAATTTCATCCTTTGAATTAAGAATCTGGTATTTGATAGTATGATATCACTACCCATACATTGATGATCGAACATCAACTCACTTGACCAACTTTGCTGATGCAGAGTGCAAGAGGGTATTTTGTTAAACAAGAACTTGATTAGGAGAATTTAATATATATACAATTGAAAAAACAGGAAAAAAAATCATGCTTGCTGAATTAATTTGACATTCAAAGGGCAATTTATGAGAAGAAACAAAATAAATCTATTTTACTTGAATCTACTAACTACTTTTGTTTTTAAATTAACCAAACCGTGCCATTTAGCCTTCTACTTTGAAACCATAACAACATAATATTTTGACATTATAAAAAATCATTAGTTAACAATTTCTTAAGTATTGTCCAACAACCTGGCATAATTTTGTTGTAAATATAGCACTTTCTTTGTAAATCTAGCCTTTTTTCTCGTTGTAAATGACGTCTCTACGTTCAAAATCTAGGTGTTTAAATGTTGTCAGTAAATATGGCTTTTTCTATTGTAAATGGTCGATTTTAAATTTTGTTTAAATATAGCATTTCCCTTGTAAATACAATTTTTTTCTGTTGTAAATGACTTCTCTACGTTCAAAATCCAGGTGTTTAAATATTGTTGTAAATATGGCTTTTCTGTTGTAAATGGCCAGATTTTAAATTTTGTTGTAAATATAGCCTTTCTGTTGTAAATCTAGCCTTTTTTTATATTGTTAATACAAATAATATAATAAAAAAAAGTCCCTTAGAACTTCGCAATGAACTTTTTTGTAATTATTTTTGTCCCTTGAGACCTAACGTAATTTTCCCTAAAAATATAGATAATGGGTCTTATTGAAACAATTGAGTGGTAGGTGGCGGAGTGGCCGGCCGCGGGCTTGTAGTTGGGGGCTTTATTAGGATTCTTCCCTCTTAAACTTATTTTTCTTAAAAAATCATTTAATTTATAAAGCATTAACTAATTATTTGGAAAATTAAATGTAGACATTAAAGTTAGGTGTGTTTATTATAAAATTGATGAATTATATAGAAACCATAATTAAATTAAAATAAACTTGATAATTTTTTTGGGAACAATGATTTTTTTTTTTTTTTTACTTTTTAAAGAAAATGATACCATCTTAAAAGTTTTTTGAGAACTTTGTATATGATAGATTTTTGGGGAAAATACGGAAAAAAAATTAAAATTGGAAAATCCAAAATTAGGTTTATTACAAGAGTTGATAAGGAAACGACAAAACTTAATAACCAATTCACAGCCCATTTTTTTAGAAAATACCTTATTTAAAATTTTACAAATTTAAAATCTAAAGGGAGCGCACAACACCGAATTATCCTGAAGTGTCTTATTCATCCAACACTTCAAAATACTTTTTAAATTGAGTTTTGGCTTAAAATATTTTGTGGTTTGAGTCTAGTGCCATAAAGTCCTTATTGAAAAATACTTTAAAGTGTTAGAAATACTTTCGTTCAAATAAATATTTAAGAGTTAACAACGAGGTTAAAAATGCTTCAAAAAATACATTAGGAGCAAAATTTCTCATGAAAAAATGAACACTTCAAAGGTACAATTGAATCACAAAATAATTTCTTCATGATCTTGAAAAAATATTAGTATTATCCGGTACTAAAAAGATACACTAATGATACTTATTGGTATAGATAAAATATTTTATGATCTTAAAAATTATTTTAGGATACTAACTGTTATTTTAATTTTATATAGTGGGCTTTAGTCTCAAATGCTATCACAGCAAGTAGTGCGCTTTCTTATGCTATGGAACCATCTTTAAGGGGTGAGATGGGCAATGCCAGACATATGGCACATTTAATAGTAACGGGTAGGGGGCTTTCACGTGCTACTAAACAATCCAAATTGGTTCAAATGGTTAGATGGGATCTAACATCCCAATTATTTTTTTCAAAGGGAAAATATAAGTGAAGTCTCAAGGAGAAAAAATATCAAACAAGTCCTTATAGACTTTTTTGATATTAATTATGGAATTTCAATATCAAAAAAATCTCGTTGTCAAAATGACTTTTCATATTGTTAAAATAGCTTTTCTTGTTATTAAAATTTTTATATAAAAATATTATTGTCAAAATGGCTTTTCATGTTGTCAAAATGAGTTTTCTTTTTGTGAAAAATTTTCTGAGTATTTCCTCCGAAGTGTAAAATTTTAGAAACCTTGAAAATTTTTTGCAACAGGAAAAGTCATTTTGACAACAATATTTTCATGGGGAAATTTTAATAAAAGAAAAAGTCATTTTAACAACATGAAAAGTCATTTTGATAACGAGACTTCTTTGATAGAGGGATGTAAGGTTGAGACTTTTTTGATATTTTTCTTTCCTTAGATCTCACTGATATTTTCCTCTTTTTTTTTTTTAATTCTAAAACTAAATAATATTTTATGAGAGATTAATTCATAATAATTAAAATTTATCATGTAATTACTCAGTATAATAAGAATAAATTTTTAAAAATGAGAGTTAAAGAAAAATGTAAGTTTTATTTTTTAAAAAAATAGCATAATTTATTAAATATTGAGGAAATTTTATTTAGATTAAATATATAAACAACGTATATTGTTCTGCTGTTTTCTTCTTCCAGTTTATGGTCTTATCAAAAAAAAGAATTTCAAACTACCTTTTATTTTCTTCAATATCTCTTAGCTTCTCTTTTCATGAGTGTTTGTGTATTTAATTTATTTTACTCAATTCCCTCTGTTCATCCCTGTTGAAGTTGACGTGTGAATCTTCCTTATTATCCCTATTTTACTCAATCCAATGATTGGAAAAACGATACCTTGGGAGGGAGGTTCGGTCCAATTCTTCTGATGTGGTATTGTCTATCCTAGATATTTATCAATCACACGTGCCAAACAATACAAATAACTCAATTCCTGACCCAATCTCAAATCCACATACCAAACAAGACCTAAAGAGGTAGAGTGATTTATCGTAAAAGTGACAATTATTTGAAAAATTAAATGTAGACATTTAAGTTAGTTTTGTTATTTATTATAAAAGTAATGAATTAGATAAAAATTTTAATTAAAATAAAATTGATATAAAACATAAATAAGGATAGAAGATAATATATTGGGAACGTTGAAATACTTTTTTACTTTTTAAAGAAAATAATACCATCTTAAAAGTTTGTTGAGAACTTTATTATATTTAACTTACTTTATATGAGATTTGCAATTTAAATCGGAGACTTTTTGATAGGCCAATACATTTTTCTGAGATATGCTAGATATCCTCATCATCTTACTCACGATATAATATGAAGAGTAAATATTCTTTTTGGCCCTGACAAAAAACAGGGACCCTATTTTGGTCCCTTACAAAAAAAATCGACCCTCATTCATCCTTTTTAAGGGATTAAAAGGGACCTTTTGAAAATTTATGAGAGATCAAAATGTCAATCAATCGACCCTTATGCGTCTTTTTTATGGACTAAAAAGGACTTTTTTTGTAAGGTACCAGAAAGGGTATTTACTCTAATATGAATAAAGGTTTTACTTTTAAATCAAATTTATTATTTATTTTCGTCATTCTATCTCTCATTTTTTATTATTTTTCCTTTTCTTCTCAAATTCTTATGGTTAAAGGATTTATCCATTGATTGGAGATAAAATTATCTCCAAACCCAAAACTACGTCGTTTTGGATTAATGAATGGTGTTTCGTAGTTTTATTTATTTTTAATCATATAAATTTTACTGCGAAACACCATTCATTAATTTACCTAAAATTACTAACAAACCCTTCATTAATTCAAAACGATGTAGTTTTGGAGTCACCTTTGAAATAACTCTATCTTGAGTGACTGGAGAAATATTTTTCCCTTCTTATATCGACCCTCACATTAAGGAAATAGATGGTTTAGATTTAATATTTTATAAATTTATTATTTTAAACATAAATAAATAATTGTAGATGCTTAAAATCTTATCCACATATTATTATGTTAAAAAAAAAAAAAAAATCTTACCTATACAATTCATAACAGACAAATTTTTTTTTTTTAAAAATATATATATATATATATATAATAATAATAATAGTTTTATAAAATATTAAATTTAAAGTATTCCTTTTTTAATCTAAGGGTTGAGATAAGATTTTGATAAGAAAATATCATAAAACATATTCTAAAATATCAACTTCCTCTTTTTTTCTTACCGACATTCTGAAAACTTAATAAATTTATTAAAATGATAAAAGTAACTACATGTGGTTTGATATTATAAATTAAAATGTTTAGGGAGTTAAATTTAAATTTTAAAATGTCAAAGGGTTATTTGTAACTAATCAAAGTTCAAGGAGTTCTCTATCACTATTCAAATTTTAACGAGATTTTATGAAATTGGTAATTCACATAGGATGCCACTTATCATCTCATAATTTGATGTGGCATTTTCCATCAAAAATATAACGGTCACTTAATGGTAGGGAGTTAATAGTTAAAAAATTTAAAGGTCAAGGGTTTGAATATAAACTTTGATTTGTCAACGGGTTATATACATATAACCTAAAGTTAGGAGAGGTTTTATATAATTTAGCCTTATGATTATTGATTTTCCTTGACATAATTGACTACAAAGTCAAGAAAAATAAAAGAAACTCTATTGGTCTTGGACTCTCGATCCTCATTATCCGCAAATTGCGCCTGTTCCTCTTCATCCTGATCTGGATGGGGGATATGGAAAACCCGTTGCTAAAGCAGACGAACTTGGAAACCTAAATGCTTGATGAAGAGATCCCGACAATAACGAAAAGGAATAAAGCAACTCGGCGAATCAATCCGGATCGAGGAAATTCGCAAGGAAACACCAATGAACCTAGAGTTCATTGAAACTTGGATAAAAGTTGAATGAAAAATCAAGAGACCTTTCACGACTTGGATGTGAGGTCCAAGTTAAAAAGCAAATGCACCCCGGTAGCCCGGAGACCTAAGCTACCGGGCTGGGGGCAATTGTTATGGACCTCCATTAGCCCCATTTACCGCATGGCCCAACAAGGGGCAATCCACATCAGAATCCGCCTATAATGAAAGGAGATCCTAACTAACCTATAATCAAGATTATAATCAAGGATCTCAACCTAGGTGTGGCAGCACAATACCTAGGCTATAAGGCGCAAAGGGCCTATAAGTCCAACCACTAAGGTAATATCTATAAATAAGAGGTAAACCTAAAAGGTACGTAGGTTATTTCTATTCTCATTTATTTTTCAGCCGTCAGTATGCACACACACCACCCCCTTTCGTGAGAGCCTTCAGTCTCGTGCACAATGATCTTCTGTTTTCTTGGGTATCTAACTCATAGATATCTGGGAGCAAGTTATCTGATCCAATATCAATACACTATTCCAGTAGGGCTAGACATTTGTTGTTCTTATACAGAACACTTAATTTATTTAATAAGTCATGTAAAGCATTAAAAAGGGATTAAAGAAAATTATAGGATTAAATATTGTTCTCGACAACAAATTATAGGATTAGATGGGCTTTTTTCCCTATTTGCCATTTTTAAATAATTAATTACCATTTTGCCACTGTTTTCAAAATATTTCCCAATGTGCCACTATTTAGTCGACTAAACCAAGATTTAGTCGACTAAAACGCGGGCGCTTATTTTTTTGATCGCCGTGATTTAGTCGACTAAACCAAGTGGCTTAGTCGACTAAATAGCGACAGGGATTTTTTTAAAACCCCAATCGCGGCATTTGGAACCCTAATCCACCACAAAACCTCCCCAAACCTCTCCCCTTCGTTTTTTTTCACAAAATCCTTATCGAATCCGTTCGTGGGTAGTGAAGGAAACTTCATTCTAGCATCATTTGCATCGATTTTGATATGTTCTCATCTCCATTTCGAATTTCCGCCGTTGTTCTTTCGTTTATGCGAACCCCATTTCCCTAGAAGGTAGACAAATTAATTAAAAGTAAAAATGAGTTTTATATTTAAAATCAAAATTCACCCAAGATCAAAATGAGGATTGAGGACATGACTAAGAATCCTAAATGAAAAATCCCCAATATAAAATCTTAATAAAAAAATTAATTTTATGATTTCTTAAACTGAATATGAAGAAATATTTTTCAAAATTTATAATTTATATTGATTACATTCAATATATCAAATTGATTAGTTAAGATACGATTTAAAATAGATATGAAAATCCCTAATGATATCCTTATTTTCAAACTTATCAACAACAACTTCTTGAGGTACTCAACCTACCTCCGGCAAGCATTCATACGTTACTCATAATATATCAAAATATAGAAAAATGATATCCTATATGAGACTATAGAGGATAAAAAAATTACTATATCAAAATATAGGAAAATGATATCCTCATTACCCTCTTTTATATCATCATCTCATCTCCATCCTTAGATAATGAAATGTATATTTTAGATTTAATATTTTATAAAATTATTATTATAATATTTTATAATTTAAAATTTCTTTATTTATTACAGATTGCAATTATGAAGGGTATAGATCAAATTTGAAGAGTTTAAATTTACTTATTTATGTTTATAGAAATAATTTTATAAAAGATTGAATATGAATAATATATTGTTTTAATCTAACTGTCTATATGAGATTATGAGAATAAAATGAAAAAAGAAGACAAAAAAAAAATAACCCCAAAATATAAGGTAGACAAATAATTAAAAATAAAAATGAGTTTTACTAGGTTCCAAAGTTCAACAGGATTGTAGACATAACTAAAAATCGTAATTTAAAAATCCTCAATATAAAAACTTAATAAAAAAAATTAATTTTATGGTTGTTTTATAGCTCCACGCGCCAATAGAATCCAAACCGCATGACAAATGAGTTGATTATCTAACGGGTCCCACAATATTATCGAGCGTGTTATACACGCATGAACATGATAAAGAGTTTCACGTTTAACCATATAATTTATACTAAAATATTAATAATATTAATAAATAAATAATCGATGAAGAAAAGGTAAAAGCCCCGCATAAACGAAAGAACAACGGTGGAAATTTGAAATGGAGATGAGAACATATCGAAATCGACGCAAATGATGCTAGAATGAAGTTTCCTTCGCTACCCACGAACGGATTCAGTAAGGATTTGGTGAAAAAAAACAGAGGGGGAGAGGTTTGGGGAGGTTTTGTGGTGGATTAAGGTTCCAAATGTCGCGATTGGGGTTTTAAAAACTCCCTTGTCGCTATTTAGTCGACTAAGCCACTTGGTTTAGTCGACTAAATCGCGACAACGATCAAAAAAATCAGCGCGCTCCTGGCGTTTTAGTCGACTAAATCTTGGTTTAGTCGACTAAATAGTGGCACATTAGGAAATATTTTGAAAACAGTGGCAAAATGGTAATTAATTATTTAAAAAGTGGCAAATAGGGAAAAAGCCGGATTAGATGTCATAAACTTATTTTTCTTAAAGATCGGTTTATGAATAAAGCATTAACTAAAGTTATACCTGACATTTGTTGAAACTGAGAGGGTTTTTTTGTTTGAAAATAATTATAGATAAAGATATTTTTATCTCTAAAATTTGCGATCCAATGATTGAAAAAACGATACCAGGGGATATATACTTTTGGTCCAATATTCTTCTATGTGGTATCGTCTATTCCAGATTTTTTATCAATCACACGTACCAAACAATACAAATGACTCAATTCCTGACCCAATCCCAATCCTACATACCATATCTTTTGGATTGGCACTATTTACCTATCCTATCTAGATGGTCCAGCTTTTATTTTGTTAAACTGGTCATTTTTAAATAATAATAAAAAAAATCATTTTTTGAAAAAAAAAAAAATATCAATTAAGAGATTATTTTTTATTTTAGATTCTCTACCTATTAAAATATTTTTTAAAAACAATAGAAAGTAAAAAAAAAAAAAAAAAAAATCAAATCAAATCTGACCGTTGACTCACCCAATTTGAGATAGGCAAATGTTTGGATAGACACCAAACTAGATCCCCAAACAGGACATAAAGTGGAAGAGTGATTAATCGTAAAATTGACAATTATTTGAAAAATTAAATCTACACATTTAAGTTAGTTCTGTTTATTATAAAATTAATGAATTAGATAGAAATTTTAATTGAAATAAAAAAAATTTGATGTAAAACATAAATAAGGAAAGAAGATAATATATTGGGAACGATGAAATAATTTTTTTACTTTTTGAAGAAAATAATACCATCTTAAAAGTTAGTTGAGAACTTTATTTAACTTACTTTATATGATAGATGTTTTAGGACCATATGAGATTTTCCATTTAAATCGGAGACTTTTTGATAGGCCAATGCATTTTTTGTGAGATATGCTTCCCTCGTCATCTTACTCACGATGTACTGTAATATGAATAAGGGTTTTACTTTTAAATCAAATTTATTATTATCTCTCTCATTTTTTAATCTTTTTTTTTTCTTCTTAGAATCTTATATCCACCCTCACATTAAGGAAATGGATGGTTTAGATTTAATATTTTATAAATTTATTATTTTAAACATAAATACATAATGTATATGCTTAAAATCTTATACAAATAATTATTATAAAAGAATTATTACCTATACAATTCATAACAGAAAAAATTAAAAAAATTAAAATGTTAAGGGAGTTAAATTTAAATTTTGAAATGTCAAAGGGAGTTAAATTTATATACTTTTGGTCCAAAATTTTGAAACTTAATAAATTTATTAAAATGATAAAAGTAACTACATGTGGTTTAATATTATAAATTAAAATGTTAAGGGAGTTAAATTTAAATTTTGAAATGTCAAAGGGTTATTTGTAATTGATCAAAGTTGAGGGAGTTCTCTATCACTATACAAATTTCAATTCAGGAGATTTTATGAAATTGGCGCTACAAAAAAAAAAAAAAAAAACCATCATTAGTCGCGGTTAATGCAGCTTGATTACGAATAACCGTTACAAAATCATGAACTTGTAGTGGTTTCGGACGAAACCGAAACAAATTAGTAGCGGAAACATTGACGCCAAAAGGCGGGCATGTTTGCTGCGAAATTTGTAGCGGTTACACAAAAGAAAACCGCTACAAATTTGGCGCGAAGTTTGTTGCGGTTAATTTGGAATAACCACCACAAAATTGGCGCCGACGTTGGCGCGTAATGGCACGAACTTTGTCTCGGTTAATTTGTAGCCGTTATCCCAAAGAAACCGCCACAGAAAAGCGAAATGAAGTTTTGTCGCGGTCAAAGTACAGTGACACCTTAACTGTGTCAAATTTTGTATGTTTGTCGTGGTTTTAGCGTAAACCGCTACAAAAATTAACGCTATATATAGCATCTCAGTCCGTACATCAATTACAAATATTCAAAAAAATTACTAAATCTGCATTGTCGCTAAATGAACATTCTCGGCTTGGTTGTCGAAGACATGCAAATATCTACAGCCCTAATCTCGGGAGATGAGAGCTGCAGATATTTGCCTCTATTCTCATCGTTGAAGCCGAGGATGTTCCTTCAGTGACAATCCAGATTTAGTTATTCCTTTGACTTGAAGACTTGTACTCTTCTGAAGATAGTCCAACATGCGGCCGAAGATTGGGTTCCATTATAGCCACCATTGTCTCTGGAAAATATCTCTGATGAAAATGAGTCGGTGAGTTTTTCTTGGGAGATTGGTGTTTATAATGAATCCGAATCTTCATGGGCATGTTGGACTATTTTCGATAATCTTATTACTCCTAATTTATTACTCTTGACTCGTTTGGGGAAATTTAAAAAAACAATTAAATTGATCGAGAAACTTATTCTAATTATTTTCACCAAACTAATAAGTTTACAGAGTTTAAAACTCTGTAAACTTATTAGTTTGGAAATTTTTTTTGGAAAAAAATTCAATTAGTAGCGGTTGATCAGAGTAACAGTTACAGAATCTCAAAAAATAAACAATTTGTAGCGGTTATGACCTAAAACCGCGACAGAATTGCAAAGGTCTTTCATTTTGTAGTAGTTATCTAACCGCTACAACATTTCACGAAGAACAAGGCATATTTGTCGCTTAATTACGGTTTTTTTAATTATGCTCGTCATTTTCAAATTAACGCGCGCAAAATTTTGATTTTTCAACTTTTAACCTTTCCAACTTGGTACCTACATCATGGTTTCTAACGATAAGGGAAAAGGGAAAGGCATTGAACGGAGAAAAGGCCAATAAGGGGCGTGTAGTAACAGAGGGGGCCATATGAGAGGGCGTGGGCCTATAAATATTCCCCTTCCGCCGCCTGAGGTGGGGACCGAGTTTGAACACCTCTTTGCCGATGAGCTAATCCCAAACCCAGAAACCCTAGAGACCGTAGGGGGAGCATGAGGCGCAAGTCTGTCGTTCAACGACATCGTCAATGAAGATGAGGAGATCCATATTGACATTCCCATAGCGGAGGCGGACCCGGTTTATCAACCAAGAAAAACGAGAGGGACCGGGGAACCCCCACCGTCATCTACATGTTCAACCGGATTTTTGGTGGATGTCCAAGGTAAATATAATTAGTTTTTTAGCGAAAAAATAAATTTAAATTTGTTGTGTGTAATTAAATTTATTTAAACACAATAAATATTTTTTCTTTAATTGTGCGAGATACACATGGGAACATCGGTAGTAGGACGTTGGATGTTGCCACGGTCCACTCAAATGGACGGGTATCGCGTCGTAGTCCCCGGAACACACGGACTAGCCAATCGGCAACGGTGGTCACTTGTTGAACCGATTCTGTCCCAATTTGTCGGGAATTGGGCATGGTTCCCGATCTTTTCCGTGATTGGAAAAAGATTCCGAAGGAGAACAAGCACAAAGCGTTTGAAAAAATTGTGCGGTAAGTTATCTTGTTTAATTAAATTTTACATCTCAATAGTTATAAGTTGTGGTTTATTTATTTATTTATTATTAATTAATTTCTAATTACATTATCATACAAAAAAAGTTTAACGTGCGAGGAAATGATAAGAAGAGGTACGTATTGTTGAAAATGGGGGAAGCGTGGAAGAGCCGGAGGGGTCATCTCTACAACCAGTAGAATGGAGATGCGACTATGCCTCTGCGCGGCAAGAAATGATCGAGAACATCCCGACGACGTGGACCCAAATGATCGGGTTTTGTCCGATATAGGAGGAGTGCGAGAGGGACAAGTACATTTTTTAATTAATCATAGTTTAAGTTTTGTTTAAACATGCGTTAATGTATAGTTTAAATTTTTTTAAATTAATTTTGTTTAAATGTAGTATTAAAATATAGATATAGATTAAATTAATTTATTGTTTACATTTGGATTAAATTAATTAATAGTTAACTTAATTTATAGTTTAAATGTAGTTGAAATATAGTTTACAAGATATCAAATTAATAATTAATTTCACTTAACATTTTGTTTGCCCTCTTTGCGGCGTTGTCGAGAGGAACACCAAAACCAGGCGCGGTAAGGTCCATCACACGCGGAACCAAGACATTTCTTTGTGACTTACGGTGAGATGGTATGTTGAAAGTTAAATTAATTTTAGGTTTAAATGGGGATTGTTTTGTTTTTGAAATAACAAAGTTTATATTCTTTTAACTCTTTCAAGAAGAGAAGGCTCGGGGCGGAGAACCGTCGACGAGACTATGGGGAGTCGTTCACACGCACTCATGACACCGTGATGGGACGCCCGACCTCCGAGGCGACGGAGGAGATAATAGTAAATTACAAAAATATTTTTTATATAGTTAATGTACTTTATTTAAATAGAATTAAAATTGTTTGATTACTTGTTTTTCAAAATCTTTGCATCGAGGCCGGATTGAGCAGAGCCAGACAAAACTGCGAGCGTCGCAGCCCCCGGAGTCACAGGGCTCTATGGATCCTATGGCCCCATTGAAAGCTGCTTTGGGCCCAGTCTAGCATCCTGGTCACGTTAGGGGCTTTGGGCTAGGCGCCAGGCCTAGCATGGTATATGGCAAGGCCTCCTGCTCTAACGCCAGAATCTCTGGCTCGAGAAGGCCACCACCAGAGGCGGTTGATGAGATGATTGCTAAGAAAGTTACCGCGCAGCTTGCCGAGCAAGTTGCTGTAGAGAGGGCGTCAAAGGCAAAGCTGGGACTCAATTACCGGGGCCTTGACAGAGTTGTTACCTCATAGATGTTTTGCATCTCCCGAGCGTCCCCCGCCGTTCATCTACGAGGATTCCCCCACACCTCCCCCGCCTCCTGATCCATTCGTCTACGAGGAACCCCATCCGCGTCCTGCTGCTGGTGAAGACGAGGGCGTTGTTACCTTGGTCGTGCACACGCCCCCCTGAGACAGGACCTAATCATCAGGCTTCTAATAGTTAGTTTTTATTTTTACATACAATTGTGTACCGATATTTATTCTCTTTTTTATGTTATTTGAAATACTATTTCATTACTTATATTTCATTTATATTATGTTATTGATCTTACTTATAATATATAACAATATGTAAAGAAAAATATATTTTGTGAAATAAATTTATTATAGTTAAATAAAATTGTTATTGAAAATAATTAATTAATTAATAATTAGTGAATAAATAGTTAGTATGAATAAATATTTAATAAATAGTTAACATGTAACAAATCAAAATTTATTAACATTTGTAGCGGTTCATCGAAAAACCGCTACAAATTTGAATTTTAAGCTTGAATAAAAGAGCACTAATATTTGTCGCGGTTGTTATGAATAACCACAACTCATATCCATTATGTTCTTTGTTATTGTAGCGGTTTACAAACCGCTACTAATATCTGGCGGGAATTTGAATTCAAATTTGTAGCGGTTAAATAACCGCTACAAATTTGAATTTTATATCTCTAGCAATGATTGTAGCGGTCTTATAACCGCTACAAACTACTCCATGTTGCATTTAAAGATCTTAAGTGCTTCTATGAAGGCAATTAAACATTATCTCTACATTTATATTCTATCCTAGCTTTGTTTATTACAAATGATAAGTCATGGATCAAGTTGCCGCGCAGTTCTCTCGTATATTTAGCTGGATTGAAAACTTTCTTAGATTTCGCCTTCTCTCACACTAGCATTGATGGAAAAATCATGTGTCCTTGTTGTCGTTGCAAGTTTAAGAAGTGGCAAACACGAGAAGGTGCTATGGAACATCTTCTGAAACCTTTCCCAGAAGCATATACATTCTGGGAAGTTCATGGTGAGCAACGTGGTATGAGATATGGGGATCATCTTCCTCGAACCTCACAAGTAAGAAATCAAGTTGATCAAGAAGATCCAATTAATGAAGCTGTTCGTGATGCATTTGGTGTTCAAGACGACAACTTCGCGGCAGAAGTTCAGGGTCCAGAACCTGTTTTCTTCAAGAATGAAGCAGCTCGGGAATTTTTCAGCCTCATGGATGAGAGTGGTCGTTTGTATCACGGTTGTCGAAATACTCAAAATTATCATTTATGATCAAATTGTACCATATCAAGTGCTTGTGTGGGATCATTGATAAGGCAATATCGATGTTGCTGGAATTACTACGAGATGCTTTCCCTGACGCGGACATTCCCACAACCTTCTACGAGGCCAAGAAGATAATCAACAGATTAGGCTTGAACCACGAAAAAATCGATGTCTACCCCAACAACTGCATGCTTTATTGGGGAGAGGACGCTCGGAGGGAGACTTGTAAGAAGTGTCACACTTCGAGGATTAGGACGATTCGGAAGGGGAAAAGAGAAGAAGAAACCCGCAAAGATTCTAAGGTACTTTCCTTTAAAACCTCGCTTATAAAGATTGTTTATGTCGTCTAAGACAACTAGCATATGAGGTGGCATGAAGCTGACAAGAACAAAGATGGTAAACTCAGACATCCATGGGATGGTGAAGTGTGGAAAGCGTTCGACTCAGACTTTCCTGATTTTGCGGCGGACACTAGAAATGTTCGTCTTGCTTTGGTGACCGATGGTTTTAATCCGTTTGAGAATCTTAGCACAAGTTATAGTATATGGCAAACCTTACAACTTGCCCCCTTGGATGTGTATGAAACAAAACTCCTTCATTATGTTCATGATCATTCCAGGCAAAAAGGCACCGGGAAATGACATTGATGTGTATCTTCAACCGCTTATCAAGGAGTTGGTGGAGTTGTGGAATGTAGGCGTCGAGACGTATGACACGCACGAGAAGACACTGTTCAACTTGCGTGCGACTTTGATGTGGACTATCAGTGACTTCCCTGGACTGGGAACATTATCTAGGTGGAATGTGCATACTGGCCTTGCGTGTCCGTCATGATATTTTGACTCTAACTCAGTGCGCCTTCCCCACAGTCGTAAGTGGTGCTTCATGGGTCATCGGAGGTTTCTCGATAGTACGCACAAGTTTAGGTTGCAACGCAATCATTTCAATGGGCAACAGGAAAAAAGAGGACCTCCTCGGAATTTATCGGGTGTACAAATCAAAGAGCAGCTTGTGGATGTTGAATTTGAGTATGGGAAAAAAGACGATCCAGCAAAGGCTGGGACAAAGACGACTAGGGCTTCTGGTTCTACGACCCAGCAATGGCGGAAGATAAGCGTCTTCTTCACTCTTCTGTATTGGAAAGATAATTTGCTCCGACACAGTCTGGATGTCATGCACATTGAAAAGAATGTGTGCAACAATGTGTTGTATATGATTCTGAATGAACTAGGCAAGTCAAAAGATCATCTTCAAGCGAGGAAAGATTTACGAGAGATAAGAGTTCGTGCAGATGCGTGGCCGGATGAGCATGACAGATTTCAACCGGAAAAATTTACCCTGATAAAACCAAATAAGGAAATCTTCCTCACGACATTGAAGAAAATAAAAGTTCCTGACGAGTATTCAAGAAACATTTCACGATGTGTTGATGTGCGAGCTCGAAAGGTTACTAGGTCAAGAGTCATGACTCACATGTGCTTATGCAGCAGTTACTTCCGCTGGCCATAACAAATACGCTACCTCTCGATGTGTCAATCGTTTTGGTCGAGCTTTGTACTTTCTTTCGAAGTTGTGTTCCAAGGTTTTGATCGTGGAAGAGCACGATCATCTGCAACAAAAATCATTCTTATCTTTGTGTCATTTGGAGATGATCTTTCCTCCGTCATTTTCACGGTCATGGTTCACTGACAAGTACACCTTGTTCACAAAACCAAGCTTGCTTTGGCCCAGCTTCACTACCGATGGATGTATCCTATTGAGAGGTACTCATTTAAAATTAATTACTTTAGCATTACTCCTCTAGTCACACGTTTAACCATCGATGTATCGACATTTTTCCTTTATTACTTTATAGGTTTCTTGGGAAACTGAAATCTTATGTGAGGAATAAGGCGTGGCCTAAAGGTTCAATAGCAGAAGGTTATATTGGGGATGAGGTATTGTATTTTTGCTCCAGGTACTTTGATGACATTGAGACGTCCTTCAACTGACCGCCTCGTGTGAAATTGATAGAAAGGTCCACAGAGAATTCCTGAGTTGGTTTAGGAAGAGAATAATGAATGACCACAACCTGCACTCAGTAGAATTCACAGCTCTCATCCTGGGCCTGCTTGACCACGCCCAAAGATTTACGGCCTACAATGTAATGGTTTCAAGTTTTGCACCGTTTCACGAGATCAGGGATTGTTGACCCAAAACTCGGGTGTATATGGCACGTTTGGGACGAGGAGTTATGTGAGCAGCAGTGACAGAAACATGCAGTTCGGTGACGTCTCGTATTATGGAAAGCTTCTTGATGTGGTCAGGATAACTTACCAAGGCCTTTTCTCGGTGACGTTGTTCAAGTGTTTGTGGGCGAATACGACAACGTCCCGGGGACTTACGACTGACGACTTAGGCATCACATCCGTGAATTTCCCCTGGCCTATTCACACCGGTTAGTCTGAAGATGACGAGCCATATATTCTTGCCTCAGAGGTCCATCAGGTTTATTATGTCGCCGATGAGAGGCAAAAGGATTGGAATATGGTAGTTCACTTAAAGCCTCGGGACCTTTACGACACGGGCGATGGTGATAACGTCGCCTATTATTGTGAGACGTTCCAGCCCGCTAGTTTCGAAAACTTCTTCTCAGACGGCGATGACAATTTAACTATAGTTCGGTACGCTTTTTAATGCACGCTTTATGAAATAATTATAACGTTTAACTAGAGTTTTATTTGTGTTCAAACATATTTAATTGACACGTAACATTTTATACAAACTTTCTTTGTAGGGATGGTGACGAAGATTGAGAGAAAAAATTATGCTACGATGTAATCTGCGATCTTCTTATTATTATTTTTTTAAAAAAAAAACCATAATATTACCTGTAGCGGTTGTAAAACCGCTACAAAACACATACCGCTACACAAGGTGAAACCTCAACCGCTACTAACTAAAAACCGCTACAAAAGTGACACGTCAACCACTACAAACTTATACGTAGATATCAAAATAAATACCTCCACCAAACCACATTTAATATGCTTCGGTTCTCTCTGTCTTCTCTCTTTCTTTTTATGTTTTCTCAAAGAGGTTAAGTGTTTGAAGGGGGCAAGTGCCATTCAACCGGATCTAATCTACGATTATCGAAGTATTTCATTTTTCTTCTTGCCTGCTGATACTAACTATTCTTATTTTACAGTTGAATTAGTTCTATTTTTCATCTTTCTTTCTACTTTCACATATATTATTCGAACAACTTTCACACACATTTTTTTTTCCAGAATTAATTTTATTTTAAATAATTCATAATTAGTTATCATTACACTTACATATTCTCATTGTTTTAACTATATAACAACCTTATCTAATCAAAATCATATTTTAATATCATTTATTTTCAATAAAAAGATAAATTATTAATAATACAATATTTACTTAATGACTATAATAACCAATAATTTTTTTTTCCAATTTCATCCACTTGTAGCAGTTTTCTAACCGCTACAGACAAGAACAAATATGGGAATATTTTGTAGTGGTTTAACACCGCTACAAATATAAACTATCGACAAAATGGCGGCAAAACTTTTTCCAAAAAAAGTGGCGGGATCTATTTGTAGCGGTTTCCAACCGCTACAAATATTCATAGGGATTGGCGGGAAAAGTTTTTTCTCAAAATTGGGCGGGAATCTTAGTAAAAATATTTGGAAAAGTTTGGCGCTACTTTTCCATACAATTAGTCGTGGTTGAATATCCGCTACAAATATGATCAAACTCAATTTGTAACGGTCATGTCACCACGACTAATGTTCAAACACCAAGTCAGCACAGCCTCATATAGTGGCGGTCATGTAAACCGCTACAGCTATAGTAGCGGTCATTTTTTATGTAGTAGTGGTTTTTTTTAACCGTTACAAATCAGCTTGCCACGGTGGATTTTGCAGCGGTTAGTCTAACCGCTACAAATGTCGTTAGTAACGCCAAAAACCGCTACTAATATGCCATTTTAACCACTATAATGGTCTTTTTTTTTTTAGTGTGGTAATTTACACAGGATACCACTTATCATCTCATATTCTGATGTGGCATTTTTCATTAAAGATATAATGGTCACTTAATGGTAGGAGTTAATAGTTAAAAAATGAAAGGTCAAGGGTTTAAATATAAATCGGGGATCATATACAAATAACCCAGAGTTAGGAGACGTTTTATATTATTTAGCCTTATGATTATTGATTTTCCCTGACATAATTGACTACAAAGTCAAGAAAAACAAAAGAAACTCTACTGGTCTCGGATTCTCGGTCCTCATTATATACTTTACATAAAAAATGTCTCCCTTGATTTTATTTTTGAGGAGGCTGCAAGTAATTATAACATCTTTGATTCTTGATACAAGACTTGGTTAGGTAATTTTAAAAGATTGAGAAAATTAAATAAATTACTTAATTATAAATCCAATAGTAGAAGTTTTTTTTTTTATATTATTATTTGTGGGCGTGAAAGTTGTATTTTGTTGGAGCACAAATTCACTATATTCCCCACATCAATTTAAAATTCTTCAGTCAAAATGGAAATTAATGAAAACGTCTTGAATGGGTTCAAAAAGAATCTTTTCAAGGTTATAATCATTGTCTTCAAATTCACGAGTTAACTCTCCGAGTTTACCGTTTTTATGCTTGTAGTTTACAAAAACGAGTCGGGTCGATGGTAAACTCGCGCTAGTTGTAAACTTAGTTAAAATCACGAGTTTACACACCGAGTTTACCGTTTTACCTTTCTAGCTTACAAAACTGTATTAACTTACTCTTAAACTCATGTTAACTTTTTGATTTGATCATGCTCAGTGACTTTATCTATAAATTTTATAGAAATTTCTTTATTCAATATGATAAATGACGAATGTTGATGGATTTAATTTAAATTATTTGGATTTAAAATATATTTAAATCAAATTGTTGTCATTTTTATATTTTAATTATTTAATTATATACTAATAATACCTAGTTAATAATAAAAGTAAACTCTTACAAGTTTCTCTTACAAATTTACGATTCGAGTTCACGATATGAGTTTACGTTACTGTCACGAGTTTGCTTAAACTCGTGAGTTTGACAACCTTGATTATAATCAAGTCAATTTAAAAATCTCCAATCAATTTATAAATCTCTAGTCAAAGTGGAAATTAATGAAGACGTCTTGAATCGTTCTTGACGTTTACTTATATATGAAGACAGAGCTGGGGAGTATGCATTTGGCTAAATTACATTATCTAAGTTGTTCCATTAAATTGATGAACTTGTTGGATAGGTTAAATTGATTCTACCATTAGTTTAAAGCCCAATGCATCCCTTTCAAATATCTAAGGGCGATTAGTGTGATTATTAATTAGATTGAAGACCTTTTTTTCCAAGTGACTTTTTATGTTTCTTAGCGTAATGCCAAACAGTTGTACACGACAATACTAATGAACATTGTGAAGTCGTTAGAAGCTAAAGTTGTACACATTAGTTTACTTTTTAATTAAGTGTGAGTGGTTGACATTTACTAATATATTAGTCATAGTTGTTCAAATAAATTAGAGAAAACCGACTACAATTTGATTTGATAGGCAACTATATTTTATGCTGAAAGTTTGAATTGCATACGTTAAATTGATTCTACCACAAAATCTCAATGCATTCCTTTCAAATATGTAAGGGTGATTAGTGTGAATGTGTGATTATTTGATAGAAAACATTTTTTGTCCCAACTGACTTCCGAAGTTTCTTAATGTGATGCCAAACACTTGTGAATGGCAATACTAATGGACGTTGTGAAGTCATTATAAGAGAGGCACTTAATTTAAATGCATCTTATTGTTTCTTGTTCATCACTCTTCCTTTTTCAAAGTCCGACTAGAATTTGTGTTCATGCGTGTAAACTTATTGCATACGTACATTCTGGTATTGTTTCAAATCCATTTAGTCAATCAACGCAACTTAGTTTAGACGCATTGTGTTGGTTCTATTTCAACATTGTCTTTTCTCAAAGACTGATTGAAATTTGTGTTATTGCGTATACCAACTTATCACAAACGTCTATCTCTCTCATTTTTTGATCTTTTTCTCTTTCGATTTTTCTCAGAATCTTATATCCACCCTCACATAAAGGAAATGAATGGATTAGATTTAATATTTTATAAATTTGTTATTTTAAACATAAATACATAATGTATATGCTTAAAATCTTATCCAAATAATTAGTATAAAAGAAATATTACCTATACAATTCATAACAGACAAAATTTTTTAAAAAATAGGGCTTATAAAAAATATAATAATATTTTTATAAAATATTAAATTTAAATCATTCCTTTTTTTATCTAAGGGTTGATATAAGATCTGGATAAGAAAAGATCATAAAAAATATTCTAAAAAGATCAGCTTCCTTTTTTTCTTACCGACATTCTGAAAACTTAATAAATTTATTAAAATGATAAAAGTAACTGCATGTGGTTTAATATTATAAGTTAAAATGTTGATGGAGTTAAATTTAAATTTTGAAATGTCACAAGGTTATTTGTAACTGATCAAAGTTTAGGGAGTTCTCTATATCACTATTCAAATTTTAGGGAGATTTTATGAAATTGGTAATTTAAACAGCATGTTACTTGTCATCTCATAATTTGATGTGACATTTTCTATTAAAAATATGACGGTTACTTAATAGTAGAGAGTTAATAGTTAAAAATGAAAGGTCAAGGGTTTAAATATAAACTTTGATATGTCAAGAGATTATATACAAATAAACAAAAGTTACGAGAGGTTTTATATAATTTAGCCACATAGTTGTTGATCTTCCTTGACATAATTGACCACAAAGTCAACAAAAACAAAAGAAACTCTACTGGTCTCGGACTCTCGATCCTCGTTATATACTTAACATAAAAAATGTCTCCCCTGATTTTATTATTGAGGAGGCTGCAAGCAATTATAACATCTTTGATTCTTGATATAAGACTTAGTTAAGTAATTTTGAAAGATTGAGAAAATTAAATAAATTACTTAATTATAAACCCAATATATAGTAGAAGATTTTTTATTTATTTATTTATTTGTGGGCGTGAAAGTTGTATTTTGTTGGGGCACAAACTCACTATATACCCCACATTAATTTAAAAATCTCCAGTCAAAGTGGAAATTAATGAAGACGACTTGAATCGTTCTTGACGTTTACTTATATATGAAGACAGAGCTAGGGAGTATGCATTTGACTAATTACAGTATCTAAGTTTTTCCATTAAATTGATGAACTTGTTGCATACGTTAAATTGATTCTACCACTAGCTAGTTTAAAGCCCAATGCATCCCTTTCAAATATCTAAGGGCGATTAGTGTGATTATTAATTAGATTGAAGACCTTTTTTTTTTTTTTTTTTTCCAACGGACTTCTGAAGTTTCTTAGGGTAATTTCAGGGCAATACTAATGAACGTTGTGAAGTTATTACAAGCAAAAGTTATAAATAATACGAGTACATGTTAATTTACTTTTTAAATATAAATGTGAATGGTTGACGTTTAATAATATATTAGTCATAGTTGTTCAAATAAATTAAAGAAAACGGACTATAATTTTATGTGATAGGAAACTATATATTTTACTGAAAGCTGGAAATGACGAACTTGTTGCATACATTAAATTGATTCTACCACAAAATTCCAACGCAATCCTTTCAAATATCTAAGGGTGATTAGTGTGAATGTGTGATTATTAGCTAGAAAACCTTTTTTTTGTTGTCCCAACTTACTTCCGAAGTTTCTTAATGTGATGCCAAACACTTGTGAATGGCAGTGGTTGTGAAGTCATTATAAGAAAGGCACTTAATCTAAATGCATCTTATTGTTTCTTGTTGATCACTCTGCCTTTTTCAATATTCGACTAGAATTTGTGTTATTGCGTGTAAACTTATTGCATACTTTCTCGTATTGTTTCTATTCCATTTAGTCAATCGATCAACTCAACTTAATTTGGACGCATTGTATTGTTTCTATTTCAACATTCTCTTTTGTCAAAGACTGATTGAAATTTGTGTTATTGCCTATACCAACTTATCAAATACGTTTCTTATATTGTTTTCATCTCATTTTGTTTGAGTCAGTCAACTCAACTTGATTTGGATGCATTGTTCTGTTTCTAGTTTTAAAAGATTGACTGGAATTTGTGTTATTGTGTATCATTATCAAACACGTTTATTACATTGTTTTCACACCACTTTATTAGAGTCAGTCAACTCAACTTAATTTTGGATATGCACACATTATTATATGTTGCATAATTCATTGTGTAGATTAAATATTTAATATTATATATGCTTTTTAAATATTAGCTAAGTTGTTTAAAAGATAAATGTATCATTAAGCACTTTTTTATGCGAGTGAGATGAATCACAACTATTCTATTATGATCTATGTTGTTCAGAAGAACATATGTAAAAATTGGGACTTATAGTTAAAGATGGAGGAAGTAATTTTTCAATATTGGTAGGTATAACCTTTATTTATAAGCCTCAAAGATCTAGGTCACTAATCATAAATTTCATTACAATGTTTAAGGGGTGATGAAAATAATTTTCTTTTCCTATATATTTATTTTTATTTTAAAAGCAAATATATTTTAAGGCCAAATATTCGTTATGGTGCTTTAAATAAAAAAGACGTGAAATAATTTCTTACTACGGACAGGAGGTCTTAAAATAAAAGGAAAGAAAATAAAAATGTGTTCTTAACAAGCTTTAAACAAAAGTAGACATGAAACAGAGAAAAGAAATGAATGTGGGGATCATAATGTCTCCGTGAGCTACGCAAATAACAAAGATAGATAAAGATAATTTTACTTTCGGAGGGAAAAAAAAAAAAAAAGAATAGATAAAGGAGATTTCCTCAAGAAGCGGTAATTAAATTAATCATTATATTTTCATGCAATTCAATTCAGCCCCCTAAACATCTCAAGATTTTCATTTTATTTCCTCTATCAAACTTTGAGTAGGGACCAAATTGAAAATAGTGAAATTTTTAGAGACAAAATATAATTTTATGAAACTTTGGGTCCATTCTATAATTTTAGTGGGGGTGGGGGCCACCTCCCCCCACCCCTCTAATTCCGCCACTGACATACATCACCGTGCATTGTCATCAAAAGGAAAAGTCAATGAAAATAGCAGAAGTTAGGCTAATCAATTAAGAACAAACTGAAGCTCCTATTTAAATATCACCATTTCAATATATGAATCCACAAAACCATTCACGTACACTCTTCAGCATAACCATGGCTTTTGCCTCCACTTCTTTTTCATTTCTTTACAAATACTACCTTCAACCATTATTCCTTATCATCTTCCACATCAACTTGCTTTGCTTCCAGCATGTCAGAGCTACATCAAATGAGACCGATTATTTGGCATTGATCAAGTTTAAAGAATCAATAAGTGCCGATCCTAAACAAATCTTGAGCTCTTGGAATAGTTCAAACCACTTCTGCAACTGGACTGGAATCACATGCAGCCACAAGCATCAGCGAGTCACAGAGTTGAATCTGGAAGGTTATTATCTTGGTGGGATCATATCACCTCACGTTGGCAATCTCTCTTTCTTAAGAAATCTCTTTCTCACAGCCAATAGCTTCCATGGAGAAATCCCATCAGAGTTGGGACGCTTGTTCAGGCTAAAGACACTTTCTCTCTCAAACAACACATTGACAGGTGAGATTCCTTCGAACTTGACGAGTTGCAAAAAATTGATGATCTTGTATTTGTCAAATAATAGTCTTATTGGTAAAATTCCATACCAGCTGGGGTTTCTTCAGAAGCTTGAAAGTTTGACACTTTCTATCAACAATTTGAATGGAGAAATCCCATTGTCCATAGGGAATCTTACTTCCCTCACCTCTCTTTCAATATTCCAAAATAACTTGGAAGGAAGCATACCAGAAGAGATAGGCCACTTGAAGAAGTTGACAATTTTTTCAGCACATTTGAATGGTTTCTCTGGTTCAATTCCTACTTCACTTTACAATCTATCATCTCTTACTGCGATATCACTAGCAGAAAACCATCTTAATGGCAATCAACTTCCAAACAACATGTTCTCCACCCTCACAAGTTTGAAATATTTTGGCATACATGGGAATAAAATTTCAGGGTCAATCCCAAATTCCATCTCAAATGCATCTCTACTCATAGTTTTTGATATTTCTTCGAACCATTTTTTCGGTCAAGCTCCCAATCTAGGAGACCTAAAAGATCTACGGTTGCTAAATTTAGGATATAATACTATTGGGGGCAGCTCAAAGAGTGACCTTGATTTCATCATATCTTTGAAAAATTGTAGCAAACTCGAAAGATTAAGTTTGGCCAGCAACAAATTTTGCGGCACTTTACTCAACCACATAGGAAATTTGTCTACCCAACTTACTTACCTATATCTGGGTGGGAATCAAATATATGGTACTATTCCTGACACTTTAGGAAAGTACACAATTTTAACTGGCCTGGGCCTCGAATACAACAAATTCTCAGGCACCATTCCAACTTCATTTGGGAATTTACGGGAAATAAAAGTATTAGCTCTGGATGGAAACCAACTCTCAGGAGAGATACCAGCTTCCTTAGGAAACCTTAGTGAATTGATTACGCTAAGTATTTCTGAGAATATGCTTGAAGGAAAAATTCCTACCACAATTGGAAACATGAAAAGTTTGCTCAGCCTAGACCTTTCAGAAAATAATCTCAACGGAGTTATACCCTTTCAGATTTTTGGCCTTTCTTCTTTGTCCATTTTATTAGACTTATCTTACAATTCATTGAATGGATCGTTGCCTATTGAAGTAGGAAAACTTGAAAACCTTGGCACTATGGATATCTCTAAAAATAATCTTTTTGGAGAGATTCCTTCAACTATTGCAGAGTGCACAAGTATGGAATATCTTAATTTGCAAGGGAATTCCTTCGTTGGGCCCATGCCTTCTTCTCTAGCTTCGATGAAAGGTCTTACATATTTAGATATATCTCAAAACAACCTATCCGGACCAATATTAATCGGCCTACGGAACATTTCTCTTCAATACTTAAATGTTTCCTTCAATATGTTTGATGGTGAGGTGCCAACGAAGGCGTTTTTAGCAACGCAAGTGCGTATCGGTGGTTGGAAATATCAATCTTTGTGGGGGCATTTCGAGCTACACTTAGCACCATGCCCGAGAAAGCCGACACACAAAGAAAATACAATTTGAAGCTCATAACTATAGTGATTTGTGTGGCTTTTCTTCTGTTATTGATATTTTTGCTTACTTTCTATTGGAGGCATGAAAGAAACAAGAAATCACCTTCAATTTCACCTACAATTGAACATTTTCCCAAGGTGTCATATCAAAATCTACACATTGCAACTGAAGGTTTCTCTGCCAACAACTTGATTGGATCCGGGAGTTCTGGATCGGTATATCAAGGAAGGCTAGGATCAGAAGGTAAAGTTTTTGCAATAAAGGTATTGGACCTTCAAAAGAAGGGAGCTGAAAAGAGTTTCATTTCAGAATGTAATGCATTGAAAAACCTAAGGCATCGAAATTTGGTTAAAATTTTAACGTGTTGCTCAAGCATTGATTACAAGGGACAAGAATTTAAGGCACTTGGTCTTTGAGTACATGTCAAATGGAAGCCTTGAAAAGTGGTTGTATTCTGTACAAGAAAATGCATGTCGGTCAACATTGGATATTCTTCAAAGATTAAATGTAATCTATGATGTTGCCTTAGCACTACATTATCTTCATTATGAAAATGAGCAACCTATTGTGCATTGTGACTTAAAGCCCAGCAATGTCCTTCTTGATGATGATATGGTGGCTCATGTAAGTGATTTTGGACTAGCAAGACTGCTTGCTAGCCTTAATGGCACTTCCCAAAAGCAAACCAGTATGTCCGGAATAAAAGGGACAATTGGCTATGCCCCTCCAGGTACAATTTATTATTATGTTGGCTTAAGATCTTGTAATTTCCATTTCATTTCCTAAATTATTTTAATATTTTATTTTGTTAGCTTCACAACGAATTTCTAAACATTAACCATAGTCTAACATACATTTTCAGAGTATGGAATAAGTTTTGAGGTATCAACACAAGGTGATGTATATTCTTTTGGTATTCTTATTTTGGAAATGTTAACTGGAAAGAGACCAACGGATCAAATGTTTGGAGTTGACCACAATCTTCGTAGCTACATCAATTCTACATTTCCAGACAATCTTTTGGAGATTGTGGACACAGCTCTTGTGCCCCAACAAATGCAACAAACAACAATAGTAGATGGAGGAGAAATTACGGTGGATGCAGTGGTTTTTGTGCATCCCAACCACAAGAAGACTCTAATTTCACTATTTGAAATTGGACTTGCTTGTTCAGTGCAATCTCCAAAAGAAAGGATGAACATGATGAGTGTAATAAGGGAGCTAAATCAACTTAAAGCTTTTGGTCTTGGGGGAGCAGGTTGAAATTGACTGCAACAAAGATTATTGAGCTTGAAATGCCACTTTAGATGTGCTATTATTGTGAATTTAACGGCTAATAAAATTCCTTACACCTTATGAATTATATTTCAATCTCGTATCTTCTCTAAGACTCTTCTATTGTGAACAAAGAAAAGTAAACCAATGTGCTTGAATAAATTATCACTTTGGTTTTGTGAATCATGCAACTATTTCATCAACTTCTAATTTTAAATTGCTATCAGCAACATTATTATTTGCTGCTATATTGCCAATTTTCTTCTTATAACTGTCTTTCTTGAGGCCCAAAAAATTGCAATTTGTAATAGGAAAAGAAATTAGACAGAAAGTAACCATTGGTACAAATACGCCTAACTTGATATTTAAGAAAAGCGGAGAACAAATAGATCATGTTTAATTGGTCCGAAAAATGAAAATCAATAGAAGCGTATGTTGAAAAGCAGAAGTCACATCCATCATTAATGGGCCTGTTTGGGTTAGCGGTAGGAATGGTGGCTTAAAAGCTATCTCGACTTAAATAAAAACCGGTAAGAAAAAAATCAGGTTGTAAATGTGATTTATGTTTGGATTGCTAGTTTGGCTTTATGTAGAAGTGACTTTTTCTTAAGCTGATGAGTGTTTGGATTATTATTTGAAAAGTCGAGTTAAGATGGAAAATAACGAAAAGGACATGAATTATATTGAATACTAGTATACATATTAGTTGTATATATTACGATAATAAAAATTTTAATTTGGAAAAAAGTTAAATGATTATTAAAAAAATTAATAAGCAATAAATCCTGTGCGTGCCATGATTTCGACGACTTCCTTTTGAATACTACTATAAATGATAGCATTTTTGTCAGATAACGAAAAAAGCAAGAAAAAAGCAAGGAAAATAAAGAAAAAAGCAAAAAAGAATGGGCCCCACATGATTTCGACGTACGTGTCATACTAACGCCCAAAAAACGCTCTAATCCTGTGCTTTAAGGTTAATGGGCGTTTTTGAAAAAAGCTCATTAAGCATAATGCCAACCCAACCGCCACGTTGGGCTTTTTTGTCACAGCTCTTCCTAATGGACCAAAACGCGCAAACCAAACAGGCACAATATTGATGACAGTACAGTTGTGAATAAAAATGAGAGATAATGCAAATGCAACCTCAGGCGCGAGAAAAGAAAAATTCAATTCGTTTTTTAAACTTGTTAAAAACATACAAAATTCATTAAAAGTTGTAGTTTAAATTTCAAATTCTCATATTCTTTTCTTTTTTTCACACAAACTACAAAAAAAAAAAAAAAATTACAAAGCTAAAAATCAGACTGAATAGTGTGTTAACAACAAAATCAGGGGTGATACTAAACAGGTGGATGCCATCAGCAGTCGCTCTCGTGCCTCTCTTGCCAATCCGTCAGCAGCAACATTCACTTCTTTGCAACACCAGACAAGGTTCAGATTCCAATCCTGGTCCAGTCTACTACGTACTTCATCCAGGAGGTCCCTCTCTGGATGGTCCTCAGTCCATTCTGTGGAAATAAGTTCCACAACTTCCCAGCAATCCGTCTCTATCAACACCTTCTGCCATTTCATCTCCCACATGGCCTTTTCATACCTCAAAAGACTGCCTATAACTAAGTATGCAAGCTATTTCCGTTACCTATTTTAAACATGAAACCATCCATATAACCGAGCCTTCATGATTCTTCGCAACCCCACCACATGATGCCAAACTGGTAACACCAACACTAGAGCCATCAACGTTATACTTTACAAGCCCCCCAGCAGGAGTGTACCATCTAGTCACCTTCTCTCTTCTTATATAATCCACATGCAATTTCTCTTCCGAGCACATCACTACTGCTCTTGTTTGCGCCAAAACTTGCAAACAACTCTTCAAGCACCCCTCGAAAATTCCCGCATTCATGTCTAACCATATTTGACGACTCAAAACAGCAAACCAAGTCGACCATCTAACACCCATTACTTCACATTTCTGTTAAGGTTCCATTCCACCCATGTAAAACGACGGAACGACGAGAAAAACCTGGCACGTAATTTATTTGGCACAACGGAATTCCATCCATCCTTTGCATGCTGACAGTCACGAAGAGCATGCAAGGTGTCTTCGGCTTGCCCTCCACAAAAGCACAACATGGGCTATTCTGCAGACCCCTCTTAATCCTAGACAAAGTTAGCAAAAACTCCCTGCAACATAGCCAAAGAAAATGTTTGCATCGTTGAGGGCCAAACTTCATTACAACGTGAAGAGCCCTGCCCATACAGTAAATTATACACCAGGCCTGTTTGGTAGACGGAACAGGTGGGATGGTAAGGAAAGATGAGCAAGTTCCCTTGTTGATACACTTCTTCTGTCCAATGGTTTCCACACCCACCCCATGTTCACTAATCTTCCTTTATACGTGAGAAGATAAGATCCCATCAAAAGTTCCCACATGAACAATGACAATTGTGAAATATTTACTCCTTATAAAATATTTTTTCTATAATGCAAGAAAATAGATTGAATTCAAACTTTGCGATTAATTCGAACTTGGTAGGAGAATATTTTAATCAAGTTCGAACTTGGTGGGAAAATATTTTAAACAAATTCGAACTTGAAAAGAAGATTTTTTTTTTAAATGTATTATAAAAAAATGTATTTTTTCTTTTCATTTTGAATTAATTACTTTTGAAGAAAAAATAGGTATTTAATTTCTTGATTATTTACCAACTCGCCACCTTTATTTTCTTTCTATCAAAAAACTCATTTTTCCTCAAGCCATCTTCCCTCATCCCTCAAAATCTTCCTTCCCTTCCTTTCCTTTCTCGAAGGGCCCGTTTGATACATAGAACAGTGGGAAAGGAATGGAAGATGAGTAAATTCTTTTGTTTTGTACACTTTTGGTATCCAATCTTCTCGTGAACTCAAGTTCTGAGCCCACCTTGGGCCCACAATCTTCCTTTATATGTGGGAAGATAAGATCTCGCTAAAATTGGTGGGAACTCAAGTTTCCACTTAAACGATGGCGTTTTTGGACATATTTACCCCTCTTTAAATATTTTTTTCTATAATGCAAGAAAATAGCGTTAAATTTGAATTTATAGGATAAATTCAAACTTATGTGATAAGTTTGAACTTGGCGGGAGAATATTTTAGTCAAGTTCGAACTTAACGGAAAAATATTTTAGACAAATTCGAACTTGATAAGAGGATAATTTTCTTAAATATATTTTAGAAAAAATATATTTTTCGTTTTCTTAAATATATTTTAGAAAAAATATTTTAGACTGTTTTTACAAACATCCGGTCTTAAAAGTGTTTTTTTAAAAAACTAAATTCGCTAAACTCGTTAAGTCCGTGAGCGTGCTTGTCTTCTTGGTGATATAACATTTGCTTAGTTATAGATTCAACGAGTGTCCCAAGAGCCTCACGGGTCAATTCCTCAGCAAGAATGACATCCTCTTTCTCTAATCTACTCGCAATCTTCGTAAGTCATCCTAAGAGCCACACAATCAAATCCTTGGCAACGTTGGCGTGAGATGCTTCGAGGGTTTTGCGATGGCATCAACTCCAATTCTCGGCAACGGCGCAAGCGTCTTTGCTTCGAGGATTCGGACGACGGCGGCTCCTTCCTCTTCGATCTATGGCTCCTCCCACACGCAAGCGTTGCTTCGAGGATTCGGATGACGGCGGCTCCTTCCTCTTCGATCTATGGCTCCTCCCATACCGCCTTCGCACAAATCCGACTTAAAATAAAACTCAGATCTGTTCTTGCTTAAGTCTGTTTGCTCCTACCTTGACCGCTCCTGCTCAGATCTAGACTTTGATTTTGGTTGCTTGAAGCTTTGCCGGCATCAACAAGAGGATCCCGCTCAGATTTGGTTGCTTTAAGGTTGTGATTTTTTTGTAGATCTGGACTTCAATTTCACCTCGATTTTATATTGATTCAAATTCAATTTCCATGGTGAATGATTTCTATTTCTTGTTATGTTTTCTTATTTCTGGACTTTATATTCATCTTTTTTATTTTTCTTGTTGTTGTTGTTTCCAATCTTCTTTTTTTTTTCTTGTTGGTGTTGCTTCCAACCTTCTCTTGGTTCTCCGTCACTGATGATGGAGGGACATTCAAAATGTTGCCGATCTCGGTGATTTGGGACCGATTGTTTCATTTGGGTTTTTTCTTTTCTTTTTTTTTTAATTATTTTGAAACACTTTTAAGACCGGATATTTCAAAAGTTCGGTCTAAATTTTTAAGACCGGTTGTTCATCCGGTCTTAAAAGTTACAGACTTTTAAGACCGCCTGGAACAAGACCGGACGCAAATCCGGTCTTACGATACCTCTTTCGTCCGGTCTTAAAACCCTTGTTTGCACTAGTGAATGAACTAGATATCATAGCAAACTGAGGCTCAAAGAATGGAACTCATCTTCCCGGGGCACAAGATTTAGCATTTTTAGGCCAACATGAGTTTGTCCCCTTTTTTATTAAGAAAAGTTCATAACTATTAGTGTATACAACTGATCAATTTTGAGGTCTCACACAAGAACTCACAGAACACCATTCTTTATTCTCGACTATCTTTCAGAAATTAAAGAGGTGTTCGATGATACCCAGGTAGCTATACCATACAAGATAATAGCTAGAAACCATTTTAATGAATCAGAAGTAATATACACTTGAAATGTAATATGCTTTGTAGTAAATGGAAAGATGAACCAAAGCCTTTCAGGTATTCTCTCATCTCCCTCATAAAAATTTGACATCCTGCCTGGAATTGTCTTATCTCTGGGTTCTTAGTAAATGGATATCCCCTGCAAGGATTAGAGGAATTCTCAGAGTCTCTTAATACCAGCTCAAACCAAATGTCTTCACCCTCACTGTCATTTTGAGCATTTGTTCTAGTATTTCAGCCTTGAGTCTTGGGCAACAGATTCATGGTTACATAATCCGACATGAGTTTTCTTCAGATCACTAGTGCAAAAAAGAGCTTTAAGACCGCCTCATTTAGACCGGATTATAGAGAATTAGGTCTTAAAAGTATGCCCGGTGGCAGTTTTGTAAATATAAAGAACTTTTTGGACCAAATTATAAAGGATCCAGTCTTAAAAATATGACCGGTGGCACTTTCGTAAATATATATAACACTTTTAAGACCGGATTATAAAAGATCTGGTCTTAAAAGTATGAGCGGTGGCAATTTCGTAAATATATAGAACACTTTTAAGACTGGATTATAAAATATCCGGTCTTAAAAGTATGACCGGTGGCAATTTTGTAAATATTGTGAGAAGACGCCGATTAGAGATGAGTCCGAGAATGCGATAATTTATTCATTCGCTTAATTGGAATTATATACGAGATGCTAATAAATAAATAATCTTCGACACAAGTGGCGTTCCTATAATCTAGGGATTACAATCGGGAATATAATTATGAAATTCAAAAAACTAACTTAATTCCTAAAATCTCTCTAACAACTTAATTAAGATGATTACCATCAGGAATATAATTATGAAATTCAAAAAACCATGATTTGCTCACTTAATTCCTAAAATCTCTCTAACAACTTAATTAAAATAATTGCACAATATAATCGTATATGCTAACTAATTAAATCTGAATTTCCAACAAATATATAAAACACTTTTAAGACCGGATGTTTGTAAAAATAGGTCTTAAAAGTACTTTTTAAGATCGGATCTTTTATAATCCGATCTTAAAAGTATATTTTTAAGACCAGATCCTTTATAATTCGGTCTTAAAAGTATGATCGGTTCAATTTCATAAATATATAGAACACTTTTAAGACCGATTATAAAGGATCTGGTCTTAAAAATATACTTTTAAGATCGGATTATAAAGGCGGTCTTAAAAATATACTTTTAAGACTTGTTTTTACAAACATCCGGTCTTAAAAGTGTTTTAAAAAAAAAAAACTAAATTCGCTAAACTTGTTAAGTCCGTGAGCGTGCTTGTCTCCTTGGTGATATAACATTTGCTTAGTTATAGATTCAACGAGTGTCCCAAGAGCCTCACGGGTCAAATCCTCAGCAAGAATGACATCATCTTCCTCTGATCTACTCACAATCTTCGTAAGTCATCCTAAGAGCCACACAATCAAATCCTTGGCAACGTTGGTAGTGAATGCTTTGAGGGGTTTATCGATGGCATCAACTCCAATCCTCAAGAACGGCGCTTCATCGCCGAGGATTACCGACGACGCGACTCCTTCCTCTTCGATCTATGGCTCCTCCCACACCACCTTCGCACAGATCCGGCTTAAAATCAAACCCAGATCTGTTCTTGCTTAAGTCTGTTTGCTCCTACCTTGACCGCTCCTGCTCAGATCTAGACTTTGATTTTGGTTGCTTTAAGGTTGTGATTTTTTTGTAGATCTGGACTTCAATTTCACCTCGATTTTATATTGATTCAAATTCGATTTCCATGGTGAATGATTTCTATTTCTTGTTATGTTTTCTTATTTCTGGACTTTGTATTCATCTTTTTTGTTTTTCTTGTTATTGTTGCTTCCAATCTTCTCTTCTTTTTTGTTTTTCTTGTTGGTGTTAGCTTCCAACCTTCTCTTGGTTCTCCGTCGCTGATGACAGAGGGACATTCAAAATATTGCCAGATCTGGTGATTTGGGACCGATTGTTTCATTTGGGTTTTTTCTTTTTCTTTTTTTATTATTTTGAAACACTTTTAAGACCGGATATTTCAAAAGTTTGGTCTAAATTTTTAAGACTGGTCATTCATCCGGTCTTAAAAGTTACAAACTTTTAAGACTGCCTGGAACAAGACCGGACGCTGATCCGGTCTTACGATACCTCTTTCGTCCGGTCTTAAAGCCCTTTTTTGCACTAGTGGATATTTCTTCGGGAAACGCCTTGATCACAATGTAATGCCAAATCCGGTTAGACATGTCTCTGAGAGTATTCAATGCAATGGTGGAAAGAGATAAAATCTCTTGGAATGCCATAATATCCGCTTGTGCGCAGCACGGGCAAGGTAAAGAAGCCGAAAATTCACCTGAGATCAAACCAGATGAGGCTACCTTCACTGCAGTTCTTTCTGCTTGCAGCCATGCAGGTTTAGTTGATGACGGTACTCGTATTTTCTATTCAATGGTGAAAAATTATGAATGCATGCCCAATGTAGATCATTTTTCTTGCATAGTGGACCTTCTTGGACATCTTGAAGAGGCAGAAAGAGTAATAAATGGAGAGCAATTTGGCGCACATTCTAACATATGTTGGTCTTTGTTTAGTGCGTGTGCAGCTCATGGTAATTTAAGACTTGGAAGGACGATTGCTAAAATTCTGCTGGTGGAAAGAGAAGGTGACAATGCATCAGTTCAGTGTATGTGCTTTTGTCAAATATATATGCTGCAGCTGGGCATTGGGAAGAAGCAGCTAATCTCAGAGATTTAATGAAAATGAATGGGACAACCAAGCAACCTGGGTACAGTGGGATTGGAGTTTAGGACTAGAAAGATTCAGGTTTTCATTAGTGTTTTGTAGGTTAAAGATGATGCAATTAGTGAAGATTCCCTTAAGCTTTGTTTTGTGAAGCCCTAAAGAAAAAAAAAAAAAAAAAAAAAAAAAAAAAAGGAAATCGTGGTATGGTCCCAAGGGGAAAAACAAAGTTTCAATATATAACTCACTCTCTAAAGGCCTGTTTGGGATCCCATCTTATAGACTTATTATCTCATCGATGGGGAAAAAAGTCCATCAAGAGGGGAAGGGGTGTTTGAATCACTTAATTATTTGATGAGCTTTATACCTTGAAACTATTTTTTTGTTGAAGCCAGATCTACTAGCTTCTCATCCCATTACCAAAAGCCTCTTTGGACCGTTGCGCCCCTCCCCCCTAAAAAAAGTTCTACTTCTATCCTTTTCACGTGATACTCTCCTCTCCTCTATATTTGATGAATCTGATGAAATATATATATCACATTCAAGCAAAATAATGAAATATATCATTTTCAATTTTTTTTAATTCCGATGAATCGGAATTTGTTGGGATTATAGAAATATATCACGCTCAAGTAAAATATAGTATTTGATTTTTTTTTTTTTTGCATATTTATGTTAATGAATAAAAATAATGAAATAATTTTTATTCTACATATATATTTTCAAAATTGTGTAGATATATTTTTTAAATGGTAATTTTATTATTTTATTTAGCAAATTTATATTTATTTTTAATTTTTATCCAAAATTATCATATTTTATATGTGTGTGTGTAAATTTGATTCATGCCATTTTCATTCATTATCCATTTTATCTATCTTTTTAAAAGCTATGCCAAACAAGTGCCCATTAGAAACAACAGCCACTTCTGCCACCGTTATCCCAAACACAAAACACTTCACGAAAAGTTCATCGGAAAAAGTCCATCGAAAAGTCCATCAAAAACAAAAGCCACTTCTTTCATGTTATCTCAAACAGGACCTAAAAACTACAAGGGACCTTAGTGATATAGATTTGAATTGTGAAATTATCTGTTTGCTTCCATGTTTAGTGCTTATGCAGCTAGTGAAGATTCCCTGAGGTTTTGTTTTCTGAAGTCCTAAATACAAAAAGTGTCTTCCTAGGGATCTAGTAGTGTGTTGTGAGGTGCTCATTAGGGTCACAAATGGCACATGCATCTATCAAACATTGAAAGCTGAATTGACTTTGGCTCGATTTAATTAATTTTACACTTTTGATGTGGTTTTGCTCACTCCTAGACCAATCTTTGCGAGTAGAAGATTGCAAATTATATCACTGATGGAGGCATTAACTGTGGACTTGAGTGTGTTACCTCCTTAGCAAGAAAAGGTTATGGGTTTAATCTGTCTGTTTTGGGGAAAAATTGCTAACATCTCATTCTTCAATATTCAAAAGATAACCCCTTGGCCTTAATTGGTAAAGGGGTCGGACATTTTCATCAAAGGGTTCCGATCCTGGAGTTGGTCAAAACGCTGGGGGAGGCATCCTAGCTAAGTAAACGCCTGAGGGTAATAGACGGCTCGTCCTGCCCAACATTGGTATCACTTAGAAGGAAGGGAGATTTCGTCTTACCCTTGGATCGTGGGTGAACCTAACCCTTTTCCTAAAATTTTAGTATAAAAAAATATATTAAAAAGATAAAAAATGGGAGAATCATTTTATGCAATTGTTGAGGGTTTAGATTTGGTCAGAGTTTAAACTTTTTATGGACATTATTGGTTGTAACATCTTCCAATATAGACAAGTAGGAGATTGGTTGTAACATCTCGAAGTAATTTATAAATTTAAGACAATTTATAATATAAATTTTAATAATGTAATTAACTTGTCGATTTTATCAATTATAATTTTTATTTCAAACAACATATATTATGATAATCAAGAACATAGGAGTATATAATAAATTTATTTGAATGATATTTGGTCAAAAATTTTAACATTATATTTGGTTTTTTAATCATTGTACTTTAATGAATTATAGTTTAATTTAAGATGAATGGTCAAAAATACTCATGTAAATATCTCATATATTCGCCTGCCGCCCGACACCATATAAAAACTTTGGATGCAAATACCCTTACACTTTTCTAAAGAGAGTAAAAATGCCATTCATCTTAAATGCTACCACTCTGATCTTATTTATTAGACTATTTTGACTATTTTTTTTTATAACAATGAAGACACCTCAACTAACACTCATGGGATTATTACTCCCATTACAATCCTTCCATAAAATCACTCTCAAATCATCGAGGTCAAAACTCATACGGGCCCGGACACCTGAAGTCCCTTCTTTGCTAAGAAATCACCGCCACAATTACGGACCGAGGCACATACGTACACTTCGTGGTCCAATCCAGCTCCATCAATAGTTGTACTTCTGTAATGAGGGCAGAATCACGGTGTGTGCTTCCATGGGTACGATGAAGAATCAACTGTAGACACTCGGTGGAATCCGTTTCTAGCCATACTTGCCTGAATCCCATCATCCATGCAGTTTTAAGACCAAGAAGGCACGCCCATTTCAAGAGTGAGTTCATCCCCGCCTCAACGGACACATGAAGCCTTTAACAAAATCCCCTGAAGCGTTGTGAATAACCCCTCCACAAGCGGACAAGTTCAAAAGTCTAGAGTATGCACCATCCACATTCACCTTCACCCACCCCACCTCCGGGGGGCGCCAACTCTCTCGGGTAGGGGCTAAAGTAACCCTTGAAGGTTTAACCCAAAGAAAGGCGGTTATTTGTATTGTGCATGGACTCCATCATTGCATTTGTACTTGCAAGAATATGATCATCCGAGGTATACTTCTTCTAAAAAACCACCGATTTCATGGCGCGCATCCACCAACACATAATAGTGAATTTGGAGGCCCAATGTTTGCATGCGTCTTTCGCCGCTAGCATTCCACCATACCCAATCTGAAGTATTCATATTACAGAAAGTGTGCCATCTCCCCGTAGGTACTATTCGCCTCCATAGCGATCGTGAGTATGGGCAATCTCGACTAAAAATTTTGGTTCTTATTATAAGTCTATTTTTAAGGTAATAAATGTGTTTTAAACTTTTTGCCCCCTTTTAATTGTAATAAACAAAAATAATTTATTTATGTTGACTTTTGAAACCAATCATAGATAAGGAAAAATTGAAAATTTAGTTCATAATTATTGAATTAATCAACTCTTCTTAGTCTCAAAACTGTTAGACCAACAATAGAGAGAAAGAGAAAGAGAGGAAGAACAAAAAAGTTTACTTGAGACTTTGGCTAATGGGTAGATTCGATGGAGATGGGCCAAGAATGGGGAGTTCTCTCGTCAAGTCGGCATATGACTCCTTAAATAATGATGCAATTCCTCCCGATCCGGTGTGGGAAAACTGCGGAAATTGAAAGTACCAAAGGTGTAAAGTTTTCGTATGGCTTGTTTTACATAAAAGGTTGCTAACCAATGCATCTAGACATAAGAGAGGGTTGACTTCCGACGGCCCGGGCCCGGTGTGGTGACGCTGAAATAGAGGATCTCCAGCACGTGTTGAGGGACTGTCCGGAAACACTCAATCTCTGGAAGAGTGTTGTACCTCAGCGTCTATGGAGCAAGTTTAGTTCTTTGAGCTTCGATCATTAGTTTCGGTGGAATTCAACCTACAGAGATAGGAAGGTTGAATCTGAGGAGTGGAGAAAGCGGTTTATTCTCATCTGTTGGTGGCTATGGAGGCGACAAAATAGCTTTGTATTTGAGGGAAAGAAGATATGTAATCACACCATACAACTCAGCGTCGACGCCATCAGGGGAAGTATTCAGGACGCTCATGAAAGATTCTTTACAGCTGTTGGAGGGCAAGGAAAAGCTGTTGAGCATGAGACTCGTTGGAAGCCACCACCAGAAGGTTGGGTGAAAATCAACACTGATAGGGCGTTCTCACATTTTGGAGTTGGTGTCGCATGTGGTGGAGTCATCCGAGACGCACGTGGTAACTTTTTGCGGGGCTTCATGTTCAAAGGAATGGAAGGGGATAGTCTTTCAGCTGAGTTATGGGGGTGTCTCCACGGCGAAGTTGGCTTGGGACTTGGGGCATTGACAGTTATCTTGGAGTCGGATTCGGCGTAAGCCATCGACTGATGAGGAAGGGCAATCACGACCTACATGCGGACGGGGGCCTTATTGAAGAAATCCGCTGCCTGATGGAGAGGGATTGGAGACTTGAAGTTGGCCACATTAATCGTTGGGCAAACACCGCCATCGACCACTTGGCGAAAGCTGGTCTTTCAGCCATGACCGGCTTTCACGTCGTTATAGTTACTGATGGGGCTTTAGATAGTCTCTTACTCAAGGATAAGGGCTAGTTTCTTTGTATGTTGGCATCTGTTTATCAAAAAAAAAAAAGTTTACAGAATATTTTCCACTCGCTAAAGAAAGTAAGTAATCACATCGATAAAACTTCTTATGTGGTTTTCAACTGTTATTTGTTTGGCAAAGAATTTAGGAAGAATCATGTGTAAATCTATTTAAAACACCTAAATCTAAAATTAGGCTTGTATTTTTAACAAATTTCTAATAGGGCCTACATGCCTTATTAGAGATCTATGAACGTTGTTAATAGACCATAAAACCCCTTTATAATTTTTTAAAAAAAAAATTGAAGATTTTTAATTGAAAAATTCCTATTACCTAATTCTAGAATCCACTCCTCCCTTAAGCATTGGGATCTTAACATTTAGTTGATTGAACAATGTTGAAGGGTAAGTCCTCGCAATTTTTTTAACCCTAATGTCACACAATTTACATGAAATGTATATGGGATGACCGAAAGAATAAACACCTATAGTGTGTTTTCGTAACTATAGATTTATAAAAGAAGTTAACTTCGATTTGCCTAAAAAATAAAATCAGTCCAAATTTTAAGGTAATTATAAATTAGCTTAATCGAAAACTATTTTCGTGGTCATATGTGATTTGGATTTTGGAGAGGGACTCGAAGAAGAAACTAAGACCTGAATAGCATGTCAAATGGTGAATCAATTGGAGAAATCTTAGGATAGGAAGAAGAGATGCGAGGTATTGGCAAAATTAACAAATTCATAAATCTCTAATAAAGTCTATAGGCTTTATTAGGGATTTGTTAAAAGTACATGTGATTCTGAATCTTGGCATTTTAAATTAAATGGGATTTTTCGTAATTTATAACAAAGTTTATTCATTTTTTCAAACAAATGAAAAAATAAAATAAAACTTGTAAACAGTGATGCGATGTGGGGTATAGAATTATAACTGCAGTTTATTGTTAGAATTTTATGAGCCCACCGACTTTTTGGTTGAAATTTTGTTGGAAATTTGATAAAAGTTGCTGTTAAAAATTTATTGATGAGGAACTCGGAATAAAACTATATTCCCATTTTGAGAAACAAAATACGTTTGATAAAGGTTTAGATATGGAAAAATGACAAATAAATACTATATGAATTTGTAAAACTCCCAAGAAAATTATCCTTTTGCCCTTACTTTTAAATAAATAAATAAAAACTAAAAATACCCTCACCAGAGGCACCCTCAGTTACTGATTTAGGTTTGCTGCTTGCACTAAACCATTACCAACTCATTTTTACATGTAAATGTGACTTGGGGAAGGTATTTTTGGCAACAATTAAGGGCGATACATAGGTTTGGTCCCCTAATGTCCCGAAACTAGTCAATGATTCGATACAACATAACAATTAGTGAATGGTTCAAATTTCCAAGTTATGACCAAAACAAGTCATCATCAACTCAATACAAAACACGTTACATAGAATTCAAGCTGGTCTGATCCTCGTTGGACATGTGCGCATATTATGACCGGCTTGGTTGCAATCTTACATCTTTGCTGACTGTGGGTTTGTATCAATAAACTCTTGAAACCTCATGTCAAACTGGATCTTTGAACTCATGTACCCCTGCATAACGAATGTAAAATCATAACAATCGGAACAAATCAATCATTACAAATATGTGCAAGAAGTAATTAAAATGTGAACTTTCGGACCTTGTTTCATAACTCGTTTTCTTCAATTGCATATCCCTAAATCTAGTATTAAAGTTGCTCCGACATGACGTAGGCAATACACATGATAGGCATATGGAGGTCGCCAAATACGGTGATCTTTAACCGCCTTTATGATAATCGGCATGACTCGGGATATCAAACAAATGTCCGGCCTTTGTGTCACATGATCACGTAGGAGACACAAAAACCACCACCAATCATCATACTTCTCGGGAGGAACAACAAAGAAAGGCAATGGGCAAGAGCTTCCCATCCCCATCCCGGGAAGTCGCAATCAATAGAGCACCTTTGTATTTTCCGTATGCAGTGGGTGCCATCAATTTGAAGTATGGGCTTACGAGTATTTGAAGGCTTCATGGTCTGTAAAATGTCCAAAAACCCTACGAAAGACGCGCGTTGTCGCTATAAAAACGACGTTCGTTGAAACATTTATCGATATCAAGCCTCGAAAACAGAGCACATTACACTGCGTCATGTATGTCGACCCAATTGGGCAAGAATGCATATGATTCATCCCAATCACCAAATAACTTCACAATGGCCTTCATTTTCACCTTCCAAGCCTTCTTGTATGTTACATTATATCCATAAAAACGTTGTATCCTCTCTTGTATCAGCACTGGTTTTAAAGTTAGACCTTCTCTTAACATACCTGGTGATAACAAAGCATGTTCTAAATGTTCTGTCAATAAACAAACCGAATGTAACGAAAAAAATAGAAAACCTACTGATAGTGGCTGCACATATAACATCTGAATCCAGTTGCCTATGATCCCGGGCAAGACTCTGGTTTAGGGCGAATGTGATCTTTACCCAACTTACGGACCACCCAAATATTTCCATTATTGGGGACCATTGCCATCATATACCAGGGACAATCGTCAGCATGATTTCGACACCTCATCACCAACCTATGCTCATTGCTTTTTTGAACTTTGGTTGTACGATGAGACTTCATGCAATACAATTTCACGGCATGTTGCAATTTAGACTTAGAAGGAAACTGCTGATACAAATATAATGGATCACCTAACTGCCAACCACCTTACTTGTCATCATCACCATACAATGTGTCCATGTCATTGTCACAGTGCGCCCAATTAATTTCACAATAGTGTGGGCTTTCGTTCCAAAATGGCTCACCCTCAGGTCCTACATCTGTCAATATGATTTTTTTTATCAGAACCACTAAATACATATTACAAATACAACTACAAATACAAGTTTACTAACTTACCACTTCTAACTGGGTCAACACGAAGCGGTGGCATTGTGCGGTCCTCGGGTTTATTGGGTTCGTGCGAGCATCAAAATCACCCTCCACATCAGTATTTGAGGTGTCACCTAGTGGAATAAACCTCTCAAGTTTGTCCTCCTCATCGCTGTGCATATTATCATCTTCCTCTTCATCCGTCAATGTTACCAGACTTAAGACTTGTGAAGGTGCAGATACACCGACATGTCTGTCTTCTTGACCAAAATACTGTGTAGATCTTGTATGCATGGGTATAGATGATGATTCACCGGATTCAAGCTCGGCATATATCTCAATAAAATTTTGTGCTCTCCGATTAGCAAATGCATCTATGACACACTCTACGTCTTCATCATCACATACATCGTTACTAATGTAGTATACATTATCCTTACCCACTATAGTCTCCACTTTGGCAATTAACCGATGAATGCATTGGCTGCCATGTAGCCGCAATTTTTGGTTAATTCTTTCCTTGAGCTCGTTGTACATAGTGCCCCGTTTGATTTTCATCATTTTTGTTTTTCCTTCAGGTTGAACACCATCGGGACCTTCAAAATGCCTCCCACTATGGTAGATTACGATGAACGTGCATGTTTGAACTTGAACTCATCCTTCACACAAGGATTTGTGAGCTACAAAGGAGGGTTTCACTTACCAAAAAAAAAAAAAAAAAAAGAACAAAGTGAAACTACAATGATTACACAACAATAATACCTTGAACAAGGTAGAATGAGATTAAACTTTGATGGGTCGCACTAAAACTGAGAAAAGAGAGAGTATTGGGGGGGAGGGTTGCATTGTGATAAGAGTTCCATTATGACGCAAATGGGGTTTTAAAAAACCCCCTATCGCGATTTAGTCGACTAAGCACTGTAGCTTAGTCGACAAAATCGCGGGGGCAGTCAAAAAAATCAACGCCCCGCATTTTAGTCGACTAAACAAAGCATTGGAAAATAGTTTAAAAACGAGGGCAAAATGATAATTAGTTATTTAAAAAGGGGCAAATAGGGAAAAAAAACCTATATTTTTATATTATTTAGTGTGCAAGCAAGGCACCGCACTTAATTAACATCCAACGGCCCCACTCCCCCACTCCCCATCCATTATATATACACACACCCATTCATTCATTTAGGAGCAAGAGTGAGCGAGAAAATAGAGCGAGAGGGAGATGGAAGAAAGGTGAAGATGAGAAGAGGGAGTTTTGGAGTAACTTTGGTAATTATTTGTAATCTAGGAATAAGTCTGAATATTCTTTTATATATTTGTGAAGTCTGAATATTCTTTTATATATTTGTGACTATTTTTGTTTTACATATTTATCAGTTACGTATAATTGTAAATGAGTAATGACTATCTTTTATTTAAAAAATAATAATGAACTAAATTATATGTATATATGTATATGTGTATCAGACTACATGAATGAAGATCAGACTACAAGAAGATTCTAAGAAGTGGACAACTGGACATCTTTCAGTTGTTCAGAAGGCCAATACGGCCATTCGGAATGAAGAATCCACCAGCAGAATTCCAACGAAGGATGCAAGGGATATTCAATGACTTCGATTATGTCGTTGTTCATGTAGATTATATTCTTGTGTTCAGCCGAAATAAGGTTGATCATACAAGGCATTTAATTGAAGTTCTGAAAAGATTTGATCAGAACGGAGTAATTATCTCTAAGAAGAAGATGGAGATAGCCAAGAGAGAGATAGATTTTCTCGGAGTAACAATCCGAGAAGGCAAACTGCAGCTGCAGAAATCCCTGGTTCAGCTTTATAACCAGAGCAAAAGAAAATCAATGTGCAATCGCAGGTGGTTGGATTTGCAAAATTTGTTTTATGAAAAGAATTTAAATCCTGTTTTTGAGACCACTGAAGGGATTAAAAATTTCTGATGCAGGTTTATTGTCCAGGTTAATCAATACTCTCAACGATGGCAGCTAACATCAGCTTGAGACCTGGCTCCGGCAAAGGAAAGGGAACAGCTTCGACTGAAGCAAAACCCGCAATTTCCTCTCAAAAGGCGCAAGCCTCTAGCTAGTTCAAAGAAACATCAGAAAAATGTTTCTAGTTCTAGTTCCAGGTCCGTTCGTTTTGCAGGTGAAGACATCCTGAACGAGATGGTCCATGAGAATAGATTTAATGTGCTCAACGCATTAAAGAAGCCCAAGAGGAATCTCTCTGAGAAACAGAGAAAAGCAAAGACTGCCCAGAAGGGTAGCGGCAAGTTCCCCACTGGACCCCAAGAAAACAAGCCTAAGGCAAAGCCTTCGGCCCAAGAAATTTCTGTTCCTCCCACTGAGGAGTTCTCTAACCTTAATCTTGCAGAATTGGAGACAGCTTTAGCTAAAGCAAAACCAAAAGTAGATTCCAATATCTCCAGATACGAGAAAGGAGATGCGACCGACACCTCAAAAGACAAGAAAGAGGAAGGAGGACAGCAGGCCAGCTCACTCACTACCTTAAAAGCACCTAAAGCAGTACTTTATATATAAATAAATCTCTTTGATTTTAATGAACAAAAATACTTGTTATTTGTTTTAAAAATCATAAAATACGATATTTTATGCAGAGGGCTTTAGTCTCAAACCCTATCACAGCAAGTAGAGGGCTTTCCTATGCTATCTCACAATCTAGACCGGTTCAAGCAGTGAGATGTGAAGTGCCGACACGTGGCACATTCAATATCAACGTGAAAGCAAGTAGAGGGCTTTCCTATGCAACCAAACAATCCAAGCTGGTTCAAATGGTTCGATGGGAGACTCCACCACGTGGCACATTTAAGATTAACGTGGACGGGAGTTTCATCGTGAAATCAAAGGAGGTGGTATAGGAGGGCTCATTCGAAACTCAAATGGGGAATGGATCGTTAGTTTCTCACGGCGGTGGTTAAAGTTGAAACGATTTTACATGTGGAAGCTGTTAGCTATCAAGAAGGGGCTCAAGCTTGCATGGAAAGTAGGATGCCGCGACGTTATCTGTGAGACAGACTCGACAAGCTCTCTTGAACTAATTGCTAGCACTAATGTCCATATGTTTAGAGAAGTTATAGGAAAAATTGAAAGGAAATGGGAAAGAGTAGAGTTGGTTCATGTACTCAGAGAGGGAAACCAGTGCGCAGACTATCTCGCAAAATTGGGATATAGTCAACCATATTGCTGGGTATGGAAGTTCCCTCCATATACACTCAAAAAGCAATTGGAGGATGACGCTAGGGGAACTTTCTACTTGAGAAGAAAATTACAAACTGGATCTTATATTAAAGAGTTCTAAATAGTATTTTTTGTACTCCTAAACAGGTTGAAGTACCAATGTCAATTGTATGTGATATATCATGTACAAAATAATATATGAAATTCATATTTTCCTTGATAATTAAAAATTAAAGTTCACAACTTAATTCCAAATACTTGTCATATTTTTTATTACCTATACGGGAATCAAAGCTCAGATGATGAGAGAGGCCTCTTAAACGTATTATCTTTTGTGTTTGTTTCTTGTAACACTATAACTAGATTTTATATTAAAAATAGTATTTTGTATTAAATAGTGTCATCTACCAATGTCAATTGTATGTGATATCTCATGTACAAAATAACATGTGAAATTCATATCTTTGATAATAAGATAGTTTGACTTGTAGTTTTTCAGTCTTTAAAGTTTTCTAATTTTCAAAAAAAGAGAAAAAAAAAAAAAAAAAAAAAAAAAAAAAAAAAAAAATTAGTGTTCTCATAACTCGTCCCATGTGTCACCAACGATGTGATTTTTCGGCATCCTTATCGATAACGCATCATCAAAAATGTCAACTTCTCACTTCCTCCTCTTCATTTGCAGGACTCTTCACCATCTTCTTCCTCTACCTCCATGCTTTCTCAACCAAACTCTTCCAACATTTAGAAGGATTAAATAATTATTTTTTTCGAAAAAAGTATGAATGTGTTATAAAACCTAAGAACCATTAAATAATAAATCAAATGTTTAGATTTTAATTTGGGATACTTGAATCAAATTCACCACGCGTATAATTATTTTCTTAAATATGTAAACTGTTAAACATTATTATAAATAAGTCTATCCTTAGTCCAGATGAAGTCTTCGGAGGAATCATAATATACAGCAAAATTTAAAATTTATTTATTTATGATAAAGTATTAAATAGAAATATTTAATGAAAAACAAGCTCCCCAAGCCTGTGGCACTTCTCAATGCCCATTTTTTATAATATTTAAATTAGTAACTAACATTCCATTACAAAAGGACGTGGACGTTTTTGCAAACAAAAAAGTTGAGATCAAATTTTTTTTTTTTTTTTTTTTTTATATACGAAGGAGATCAAGTTAAACATAATAAGGTTTCAAACATACCACAGAAGGATATATTTGTAAATATGCTGAACTAGATAATGTTGTCAAAATCGAGTTTATACGTAGAAACAGAAGAAGTGATAGAGACATAAATCGTAGAAACGACATGAAACGTAAAGTTTTTACTACTTAAAGTGAAAATACAAAATTTTATACACATATATACATACACATATATGCAATCACCGGTAGAACGAGAAATTTTTTTAGCCCAGGTCAAAAAAACAAACATATTGAACTACTTCATTTGTTCCTTATTATAAGGTACCAACTAATAAGTGTATTTGGTCATTTTTATAAAACATTTTTTTGTTTCGAGAGGGGATTAAATATTTTTTTCATGTATACCCATAATTAAAAAGGGTAGTGAGTGAGAGTAATAGTTAATATGATATTAAAATTTAGTGTAATTAGTAGGGAGATATTGAAAATTACTTAAATTTTAGGACAAATTTAATGACTTTAACTGTTTTTATTGGCTTGTGAGAATTATTAATTGGTGCCTTATAATAAGGACAAAAGGGAGTATTTACTAAATAGTATCACATAACATTGAAAATACAAATAAATAATAACCTAAAATTATAAATTAAAATAAGATATAAGAGGATACTAACCTCTTCGAAGGTATCTCAAACAAACAATGAAGGAATAATTTAATATATTTAAATTAATTTTTAATATAATTTACTCCAACGTCTCATTAATAATTTATTTTTTAATCAAACAATGCTCTTTTCTCCATGCGAGTGAATGGTAATTAATTCATACTCTAGTTTTATATTGAATCATCACGCAAAGTTTATGAAACAAATATCACCAAAAATACATGAGTCTGTTGAATTATAAATACCATATAAATCAAAAATAAAAATAATGAATTTTGCCTAAAAACATAGATAATGGGTATTATTGAAACAATTGAGTGATAGATGGCGGAGTGGCCTGCGGCGGTGCGGGGAGTAGATGCAGTGTCTATCGGCGGGCTTGTAGTTGGGGGGCTTTATTAGGATTCTCCGATCTTAAACTTACTTTTCTTAAAAAATCATTTAATTTATAGATCATTAACTAGATATTTGAAACATTAATTTCAGCGCATTAATTGGGCCTTTAATATTTATCCAATGAAATTCATTAATATAATAATATTAATATTTACACCATATCTTCCTATATGTATTAATTTATTTTAAATGTTTAGATTTCAAAATATTCTATGGATTCTATTCAATAAAAATTTAAAGTGTTTGTTGGGAGTAAAGATTTAAAAAATGATTGTAAAGATGTGTTTAGTTTAAGGGGAGGAGAGATTCTGACTAAATTATCCTTTCCTCCTTCTGCTTAACCCCTCACTCTCATTGCTTCGCAAAACCGGCACCGCCACTTGGCCAAGCGGAGCGGTGGTGAAGTCAGAGTAAGATGAGAGCAAGTCGGAGGAGTTCCGGCGACAAAGCGCCTCCAGCAAGGCATTATAGCCAGCCGAATTATTATAAATAAGGATATTGAGGGGTTTTTTAAAAAAAAAAAAAATTATAAATAAGGATATTTGTATCCCTAAAATTTGCAATCCAATGATCGGAAAAACGATACCTCTGGTTCGGTCCAATTCTTCTGATGTGGTATTGTCTATCCTAGATATTTATCAATCACACGTACCAAATAACTCAATTCGTGACCCAATCTCAAATCTACATACCAAACAAGACCTAAAGTGGTAGAGTGATTTATCGTAAAAGTGACAATTATTTGAAAAATTAAATGTAGAAATTTAAGTTAGTTTTGTTTATTATAAAAGTAAGGAATTAGATAGAAATTTTAATTAAAATAAAATAAAATAGATATAAAACATAAATAAGGATAGAAGATAATATATTGGGAACCATGAAATATTTTTTTACCTTTTAAAGAAAATAATAGTACCATCTTAAAAGTTTGTTGAGAACTTTATTTAACTTACTTTATATGATAGATTTTTAAGGATCATATGAGATTTGCAAATTAAATCGGATACTTTTTATAATATGAATAAGGGTTTTACTTTTAAATCAAATTTATTATTTATTTTCGTCATTCTATCTCTCTCATTTTTTATTATTTTTTCTTTTCTTCCCAAAATCTTATATCCACCCTCGCATTAAGAAATTGATGAGTTAGATTTAATATTTTATAAATTTATTATTTTAAAAATAAATAATAATTGTAAATGCTTAAAATATTATCCACATAATTATTATTAAAAAAATATTACCTATACAATTCATAACAGAAAAAATTAAAAAAAAGGTTTATAAAAAAGTATAATAATATTTTATAAAATATTAAATTTAAATCATTCCTTTTTTTTATCTAAGGTTTGAGATAAGAATTTGATAAGAAAAGATAATAAAAAATATCCCGAAAATATCAGCTTCCTTTTTTTTCTTACTGATATTCTTCTTCTCCTTCCATTATTTTTTCATTATAAATTTGCAGGCATGCCCTTCGTTTCGACCTCTCAGTTCTTTTAGAAAATTTGGAAAAGCAATAAACTACTTTTTAGATAAAGAAAACTTTGAAGTAGAGGATAAAATTTAACATGGGGAGAAAAAAAATTTAGGCCAAGGTCTCAAAGTTAGAGCGACAATAAAGATGAAGAGAAAGAAAGGAAGAACAAAAAATTTACAGAAAGTAAGTAATACGATCGTCTAAACTTCTTATGTGGTTTTCAACTATTATTTGTTTGGTAAAAAATTTATAGCAATATTTATTCATGTTTTAAAAATAAAAACTGAAACTCGTAAACAGCGATGCATTAATCAAACTCGTAAACAACGATGCATTGTTAGAATTTTATGAGGACTTACTTTTTAGTTGAAATTTTAATTTGTTCGGAAAATTTAATATAAGTTTCGGTTAAAAGATTTATCGATGAGGTGGGATAAAAATATATTCTCTTTTTTTGTTTGGAGGGGGGACAAAAGACGTCTTACAAAAGTTTACCCCCATGAATAGGGTTAGGTTCAAAGCCGATAATACCTAGGTTGACTGATTTTCATTATAAATGATATTAGAATCAGGTTTAAGTCAATATGACAATGAGGATGTTGGGCCCAAAAAATACAACCGCGACGCGTTTTAAAATTGTGAGGAATAATGAGTCCCTACAAATGTAAATGATATTTTTTTTTTAATTTTTTTTTAATGATAGTAAATAGGGAATGCGAAATGTTTTCAAGTGGGGGACTTGTATATTTATGGATTCGATCATATGTTTAGATAGAACAGACAGAAAATCGCACCCAAAACAATTGACTGTGCGGCTGTGTAATTCACAATAATTAATTCTTGTTTTTTCTACCTTTTTTATTTAAATGCATAAAACATAACTACCAGTGACCCTAATAAGAAATTGTTATTTTAGTTTTAAAAATATTACTGATTTTTATATTGCGGATTCAAAAATATATTGTTTTTAAAACATGATTTATCATTTAATACTTTCATATTAATATATTCATAACCTGTATCCACAAAGTTTATATTTTATGATATTTTTGTGTATCTCCATATTTCTATAAATATTTTCTCTCTTTTATTAATTATTTTTGAAAGCTCCCCAAAATAATTTTTTAAAAAATCTTTTTCATGTTAATGAACAAAAATATTTGTTATTTGTTTCAAAATTCATAAAATACAACATTTTATGCAGAGGGCTTTAGTTTCAAATCCTATCACAACAAGTAGTAGAGGGCTTTCCTATGCTATTGAACAATCTAGACCGATTCAAGTAGTGAGATGTGAAACACCGACATGTGGCGCATGTAATATTAACGTGGAAGCAAGTAGAGGGCTTTCCTATGCTACTGATGAACAATCCAAGGTGGTTCAAATGGTTAAATGGGAAGCGCCATCATGTGGCACATTTAAGATCAACGTGGATGGAAGTTTCATCATTAAATCAAAGGAGGCTGGTATCGGAGGGCTCATTCGAAACTCAAATGGGCAATGGATCTTTGGTTTCTCAGAGCCGGTTAAAGTTGAAACAGTTTTACATGCGGAACTGTTAGCTATCAAGAAGGGACTGGAGCTTGCATGGAATGTAGGATGCCGCAACGTTATCTGTGAAACAGACTCGACTTCCGCTCTCAAACTGATTAAATGGGCTAGCACTAATGCCCATATCTTTAAAGAAGTTATAGGAGAAATCCGAAAGATATGCGAAAGGAAATGGGAAAGGGTAGAGTTGGTTCATGTACTCAAAGAAGGAAACCAGTGCGCAGACTATCTTGCAAAATTTGGAACTAGACACCCATATCACTGTTTATGGATGTTCCCTTTATATACACTCGTGAAGCAATTGGAGGATGATGCTAGTGGAGCTTTCTACTTTAGAAGAAAATTATAAATTCCCATATTTTTCTTAACTCAAACAGGATTATAATGTCTGACATTGACGAGGAAAGAAGTATTTTTTCTTGGCTTTATCTTCGTAATACAGATAGTTCATGCTTGCAAAAGCTAATATTGATCAAAGCAAAAGAGAAGCTACAAGGAATCAGATCTTACTACTTGGAGGCGGGGCTCAGATGGTGAAAAAGGCATATGTAACAGATGAAAGACATATGGATCTTACTACGACTAATAAATCAAATTTTTAGATTTTAATTTGGGATACTTGAATCAAATTCACCACGTTTATGATAATTTTCTTAAAAATGTAAATTTTGTAACATTATTATAAATAAGTCTATCTTTAGTCCAGATGAAGTCTTCGGAGGAATCATAATTAATACACAGCAAAATTTAAAATTGATTAATTTATGATAAAGTAATAATTAGAATTAATTGTTAATAAAAACACCATATTTTTTCTGAATGATAGACAAGCTCTCCCCAAGCCTGTATCACTTCTCAATAGACATTTTTTATATTTCATTACAAAAGTACGTGTACGTTTTTGCAAACAAACAGTTGAGATCAGGTTGAATTGAACATAAGGTTTCAAACAAACCACATAAGGATATAACATTGGAAATGAAAATCACGAGAACAGAAAGAAAAGCGAAGAAGATTTAACAAGAACAGAAAGGAAAGCTAAGAAGATTTAGCAGTAGTGAGAGAATATCCTGATCAAGAATCAATTTCCTGTTCTGGATTCCTTAGTTCCCTTTCTTGCATATCCACACTGACTGGATGGGAAGGAGGTTTATAGCAAGAAGGTGGAAGTTCGCTCCTCCCCTCAACGATGTCAATTTTTTTTATAATATTTAAATTATTAACTAATATTCCACTACTAACCAATGATGCAATAATTTAATATATTTAAATTAATTTTTAATATAATTTACTCCAACATCTCATTAATAATTTATTTTTTAATCAAACAATGCTCTTTTCTCTATGCCAGTGAATGGTAATTAGTACATGCTCTAGTTTTATACTGAATCATCACGCAAAATTTATGAACCAAATATCACCAAAATTACATGAGTCCGTTGAATATAAAAACTATATAATCAAACTTAAAAATAATGAATTTTGCCTAAAAATATGGGATTTTTTTTTTAATTTTTAAATATAGCACTTTCATTTGTAAATCTAACATTTTTCTTTGTATATGACGCTCTACGTTCAAAATCTAGATGTTTAAATGTTGTTATAAATATGGCATTTTCTATTATAAATATGGCTTTTTGTTGTTGTAAATGGTCGATTTTAAATTTTGTTGTAAATATAGCATTTCATGTTGTAAATACAGTTTTTTCGGTTGTAAATAACATCGCTACGTTCAAAATCCAGATGTTTAAATGTTGTTGTAAATATAATTTTTTCTGTTGTAAATGGCTAGATTTTAAATTTTGTTGTAAATATAGCATTTCTTATTGTAAATCTAGCATTTTTCTGTTGTTAATATAAATAATAGAGTAAATACCCTTAAGGTCCCTAAAAAAAAAACACGAACCCCATTTTCGTCCCCTCAAACAACGAAAACCCTTTTTCATCCTTGAAAAGGACGAATAATGGTTGATTAGTGAACATTTTGCTCCTCAAAAATTTCCAAAAACCCCTTTTTAATCCATAAAAAAGTCTCATTTTAGTCTCTGGGGTCGAAAATGGGGTCTGTGTTTTTTTTTCGGGGACCCAAAAGGGTATTTACTCTAAATAATATCAAAAAAGTCCCTTGGGACTTCTATGTAATTTGGTAATTTTAAAGGATTTTTTTGTAATTATTTTTGTCCTTGGGAACTAAACATAATTTTCCCTAAAAATATAGATAATGGGTCTTATTGAAACAATTGAGCGCTAGGTGGCGGAGTGGCCGGCCGCGGGCTTGTAGTTGGGGACCTTATTAGGATTCTTCCCTCTTAAACTTAATTTTTCTTAAAAAATCATTTAATTTATAAAGCATTAACTAATTATTTGGACAAATATTTGGAAAATTAAATGTAGGCATTAAAGTTAATTCTGTTTATTATAAAATTGATGAATTAGATAGAAACCATAATTAAAATAGAATAAACTTGATAATTTTTTGGGAACGATGAAATATTTCTTTTACTTTCTAAAGAAAATAATACCATCTAAAAAGTTTGTTGAGAACTTTGTATATGATAGATTTGTGGGAAAAAGAAAAAAAAAAAATTTGAAATTGGAAAACCCAAAATTGCGTTTATTACCAGAATCGATAAGAGAATGATGAAGCTTGATAACTAATTCTCAACTCATTTTTAGAAAATATCTTATTTAAAATTTACAAATTTAATGTTATTTTCTATCTTCTTTTTCTAGATTTTTTAGGACCATATGAGATTTGCAATTTACATCAAATTCAAATTGGAGACTTTTTTATGGGTTTGAGACATCCTATCCTCATCCTCTTATCCTCTTACTTACGATATAATATCTACTTATCTATAAGGGTTTTACTTTTAAATGAATTTATTATTTATTTTCGCTATTCTATCCCTCTCATTTTTTAATCTTTCACATTTTCTTCTCAAAATATTGTATCTGTCTTGAGATTAAGAAAATGAATGGTTCAGATTTAATATCTTATAAAAATTTTTTTGAACAATAATAAATAATTTTAAATTGTTAAAATCTTATCCACACAATCATTATATATAAAATTCATAAAAGAGAAGATTTAAAAAATATTTTTATAAAATATTAAATTTAAATCATTCATTTTTATATTCAAATTTATATTTAAGAGTGGAGTGAAAAAAAAAATGTGTCTTGTCTCTGAGAAGATCATTCCTTCTTGCTTATCAAGATTCTTCTTCTTCCCCTGTTTTTCAATATAAAATTTCAAACATACCTTCGTTTAATCGTTTCAACCTCTCAGTTCATTGAAGATTTGGAAAAGCAATAAACTTTCTAACTAATTAATTAATTATTCCCTTATACTTCTAACAAGTAGTCGGTCATGTCTTTAAATCTTGGCCACCTGTTTGCGTCTCAGCCTTTCCAAATCGGTCTAGCGAGCCTCAAAATGTCGGTCTCCCACTCTCCACCAAATGAATCTTCCATCCTCCACCGACTGGTCCAGCCGATGATGCGGCTTGCATCCGCTGCAAGCTTTGGTCTGCTGTGTCCGCTGCAACAGAACTGAACTGGGTTTTTTTTTTTTTTTTTTTTTTTCTTTTCCTTTTATGCAAGAATGGTGTAACTTTGGCTTTTTTTTAAATATATACATTTTAGGATACGGACTTGTATTAAAAGATATTTCAGGATATTGATTGGTGTTAGAAAAATACTTTCTAATCTTAAAAAAAATATTATACAATTTTGAGAAAATATCTTAAAGTATATTTTTAGTACTGAAATAAGATTATCTAATATTTTTTAAGATCCTAAAATATCATAAAGTCAGTATTGTACAATATTATTTTAATATTAGTCAGCATCTTGAAATATTTTTATAAGATTTTAAAATAATTTTTCAAGATACAATTATTTTAGGGTATTACTTGCTACTAAAAATATACAATGGGATATTTTTTTAGGAGATAGTATTTTTTAGTACTAATCGGTATCCTAAAATTATTTTAGGGTACTAATTGCGTCCCGTTGTCCCTCACCAACTCGGCTGGTATTCCAAAACGAGAGACAATGTTGTGGCGAAAAAACCTCCGTATGCGTGCTGAGGTTATTGTCGTTAATGGCTCGGCTTCGATCCACTTAGTGAAATAATCCACCGCCACGATGAGCCACCGGAATTGTCCAAGGGCTGGCTTGAATGGTCTGAGGATGTCCATCCCCCATTTGTAGAAGGGCCAAGGGGCCGAGATGCCTTTCAATTTTGTTGGCGGGGGCCAAATAATCTTGGCGTGCTTCTGACAACTGTTGCATCTCTTGACGGCCTCTTTTGCGTCCGTCTCCATGGTCGGCCAGTAGTAGCCCACCCGCAGTGCTTTCCTGGCAAGTGCTTTTCCCCCCATGTGATGGTCGTTGATGCCTTCATGTATCTCAGCCAGCACGTATTTGGCTTCTGCTACGTCCAGGCATCGCATCACTGGAGAGTGTAGCCCTTTTCGATACAATTGATCATCAACCATGGTGTAGATGGCGGCCTCTCGGATCAGTTTCTTTACTTCGGTTGGATCTGTCAGGATGATACCTCTTTCTAAGTAATCTTCAATTGGTTTCCTCCAATCCATTGCTGCCGAAATCATCATGATGCAACTTGGTTCGGTAAGGTTTTATTGGATCACGGTTCTATGGCTGCTCGAACCCTTCGCGCTTGTCAATTTGGAGAGGATGTCCGCCCTAGTGTTTTCCTCTCTTGGAATATGGGTAATAGTTACTTCTTCGAAATCTACCATGACTTCCTTAGCCTTGTTGAGGTATTTAGCCAGGAGTGGCCCTTTCGTTTGGTAGGTGCCCTCAATCTGCGCGGCGACGAGTTGCGAGTCGGTGAAAACCTTCACCCGTAGTGCTCCATTTTCCTTGGCTTGCAGCAGTCCGGCAAGGAGAGCTTCGTACTCGGCTTGATTATTTGAAGTTGGGAACTTCAATTGAAGGGAATGCTCCACGGCCACACCTTCTGGGCTCTCGACTATGATTCCTGCACCGCTTCCTTTTGCATTGGAGGAGCCATCGACATATACTTTCCATATTTCGCCTTGACCCACGTCGGTCGTATCTGCCGGGCTGAGTTCCCTGACAAAGTCTCCCAATGCTTGTCATTTGATGGCGTGTCGGGCTTTGAAGGTGATGTCCAACTCGGACAACTCAATCGCCCAGCTAGTCATTCTCCTGGCGAGGTTTGGTTTGTGCAACACTTGGCGGATCGGTTGACTAGTTTGGACGACTATCGATGTCCTTGAAAATACTGCCACAGTCTTCTAACCGTTGTTAGCAAAGCGAACGCCACCTTTTCGAGCTTTTGGTATCGGAGTTCCGAGCTTTGCAGTGCCTTGCTTACGAAGTAAATTGGTGCTTGCCCGGCCTCGGTTTCTCTCACCAAGGCAGCGCTTACAGCCTCTTCTCCTACCGATAGGTACAAGAATAAAGTCTCGCCAGGTTTTGGTTTTGTTAGAACCCGGGGGGTTGCCAAGCATTGCTTGATCTTCTCGAAAGGAAGTGCTTTCTCTGCTGATTTTGGTAAGAATCTGGTCAGGGCGGCAAGTCGGCCCGTTAACTGTTGAACCTCTTTCTTAATCCTTGGGGCTTGCATACTTAGCACGGCCTTGCACTTATCAGGATTTGCCTCAATTCCGCGATTGGTCAACATGAAGCCTAGGAACTTCCCAGGCGGAACTCCAAACGCACATTTAGCCGAGTTTAACCTGATCTGGTGCCGTCTCAACTTCTCAAATGTTTGCTCCAAGTCTCGGATATGGTCTTCTGGGTATTTTGACTTCACAATCATGTCGTCAATGTACACTTCTATGTTTCGTCCGATCTGATCTTCAAAAACTCTGTTCATCATCCGTTGATAAGTGGCTCCGGCGTTTTTCAACCCAAAAGGCATAACGTCGTAACAGTAATTAGCCTTGTCGATCATGAAGGCGGTCTTCTCTTAGTCGTCGGGATGCATGGCTATTTGATTGTAGCCGGGGCAAGCGTCTATGAAAGATAGCAAAGTGAAAGCGTCGAGTTGTCGACCAATTGATCAATATTTGGCATCGGGTAGGAATCTTTTGGGCAAGCCTTGTTTAAGTTGGTGTAATCCGTGCACACTCTCCATTTCCATTTGGCTTCAAAACCATAACCACATTAGAAAGCCATGTGGTGTATTGTATTTCTCTGATGAACCTGCCGCCAAGAGCTCGGCGACATGACTTTCAAGAGCCTTTTTGCCTATCGGCCATAATGTTCCTCTTCTTTTGTGCCACTGGTGTCGACCCTGGCCGAACGGCCAATTTATGGCAATGTAAACGTGGGTCAATCCCTGGTATCTCGGAAGATGTCCATACGAATACATCTTGGTTCTGCTTCAGAAATTCAATCAATCGGGCTTTCAGATCAGCACTCAAATCTCCACCGATTTTGGTGGTCTTTGAAGGGTCCCTTCCTAGGACCAACTCCTCTAATTCCCCTTCTGGCTCTGGGTGTGGGACCTCGGGCTTGTCCTTGAGGTCGAGCTCTACCATGTTTACTGGTCAGCGGGGCCTTCTGTGCTTTTCGGCGTCGGCCAAAATTTCCCCTCTACTGAGCTGAGGTGGAGATGAGGGTCCTCCTTCCCTGTCTTGGAGGGTCTCAAAACAACACTGCCGGGATTCTTTCTGGTCCCCGAACACCACTACTACTTGATTCTTATTGTTAACCATCTTGGGTTTCTGATGCTTTGTAATACCAACATGTCCCACTTGTGGATGGTCAGTCTACCCAATATAATATTGTAGGAAGAAGGGAAACCGGCGACAATGAATCTTACCCGTTCTAATTTAAACGCCTCTTTCGTCCCTAACGTCAATCTGAGGTCGATGTAACCTTTGAGAAGTGAACGCTCTCCGTTGAACCCTATGAAGGTTGTTCTGCACGGCTTCAGATCCTCCACGTCCATATGCATCCTTTTATAAGCATCCTAGCTAATAATGTCAGTCGAGCTCCCAGCATCCACGAAAATCCTTTTAACAAGGCAGTTTACCAGGGTTCTTATGATAACCAATCCATCACGATGCCCCGGTACTACGCCATTCAACTCTTCCCTTGTGAATATTAAGGGCGGTGGTGCTGGCTTTGTTGGGTCATCCTTGAATTTTAGGAGGTCTCTCACCAAAAGGACTTCTCTCAGGTACTTCTTACACTGGCTTGCTGTGTCTCCATCACCTCTGAATCCTCCGCTGACTACGCTGCAGTGGAATTCGGCTTCTGGGAACTCATCCTCAGAGTTTGACTTTATTCTTTTCTCCTCTTTCCTTGGGTCCGTGGCCGGGCTACTACTTCAGCCACCTTGATTGCATTTTCCATTTTTCCTCCCTTGAGTTCTGTTCACGTATTGGCACAATTTTCCTTCTCTTATGAACCTCTCTATGGCGTCACGGAGTTCATAGCACTGCTCCGTTGTGTGTCCCGGTCTGTCATGAAACGCACAGAATTTGGATTGGTTGGTAGTGAGTCAGTTTCAGAGAGACCTCGGCTTGCCGACCCTCCTCATCTCTGTCTGAGCCACCTCCTTCCAAAGTTGCATACGATACACATTTAGAGGGGTGTAGCTATCGTACTTTGTCTTCCCTTCTGGCCTTTCCCCCCGTGGTGAGCTATCTCGGTTGCGCTTCCGGGAATCATCTCTTCGTTTGTTACCGGGATTTTTCTCATCCGGTGACGTATTCCTCTGCTTCTCGGGCTCAACGGCATTGGCTATCTCCATTTGTTCCACGTCCAGATACTACTTTGCTCGTGTATAGAACTCGGTCAGAGTGTAGACTCGGTTTTTACACACATTCTTGGCCAAACGCGACGATGGATCTAGGCCATCGACAAGGCAATGCACATGGACCTTCTCTAGGAGCGAACGCACTTGCAGAGCTACCTCCTTGAACCGGTCCAGATACTTTTGCAATGTCTCTCTCCTTTTCTGCTTTATCTTGCTCAACGTGAACTGAGACTTCGGCTATTTTTTATTGGTAGCAAAGTTTAACTCGAACTTCCGTCTGAAGTCTTCGAAATTACGCACGAAATTATTCGGCAGGGAATGGAGCCACTTTTGTGCCGATCCAATCAGTGTTGCCGCAAAAAGACGTAGGATGACCGGGCCCTTGATTGAACGAACCCACATTAGTAGCTTGAATGTTTCGAGGTGACTATGCGGATCCTATGTCCCATCATACTTCGGGAGGTCAGCCAAATCAAAGTTTTTCGGGCAGGGCGCAGTGGCGGTTTTCTTTCGAGAAGGGGCTTCCATCAAATCTTATCAAGTACTTCATTCTATACTCTGGGAGCCTCGTGACCGGGATACTTTCTTGACACCTCGGTCTCTCTCCAGATCTCGATCTTCCTCGACATCTCGGTCTTCGTCGACATCTCGATCTTCCTCGATATCTCTAACTTCCTCAACCGAGATGCGTGCCAGTTGCAGCTTTTTCAAATTCGAGGCTGACGGACGATCTCGCTGTGGATTCGTTCCTCCCTTGGTTCTGTCAAGCGGGCTGGTAGTATCCAGCGTCACTTTTCCTTTTCCTTTACGCGAGTTTGCTCGGCCTTCTTTCTGAACCAAGGCTTCGAAACTCCTATACCGGTTGTCCATCATTCGCTGAATCACTCTGAGATCTTCCTGGCGCTGGAGGTTATCCCGCTTTTCCTTGTCCTCTATCCTTTTAAGCATCGACTCCTGTGTTTTGCGCAGGATGAGGACGTCTGGACTTGGACCCGCAGTTTCCTCCGTTGGCACACCATGTGTTTTGATGACGTCGGGAGGGGAGGACGCCGTGTCAGAAACGTTGCCCTCTAGAGTTTCCCCATGACGTGGTGAACTTTGATCATGATGTTTACTTGCCTCAGCCTGTGGTTGATTAGGCTGGAGATTCCGACTGTGGCTTGTTGTATTAGCCATCGGTAGTCACGGGAATCATAATTTAACGTCCCCACGGTCGACGCCAATGTTCTGTTCTGGGAACAGGAATAATTGGACTTGACTAGGTGTCAAGCCTAGGGCCTACGTACCATTTGAAGGGATCAAAGTCCACATAGTTCAAGACACTTGGTGGCGTTAGCCAGAGGGGTGGGGTGTGTGCTCGGTGTTGCAGAAAGTAAATAGGGCATGAGTTAGAACGTGTGCACCTTAGTAATTGGTTTCTATATTTATAGAGGTTTCCGTGGGTAGGATATGGTGGGATCCTAGGTGTGAGTATCGTGTAGATATCTGATTGATGCTCCTATATTGTTGCCTGATAGAATCTTCCTATAATATAGGATATTCCTGCATTATAGGTGAGATCCGATATATGGTATATCCTTAGTTGGGCCGTATATTGACTATGAGCCTTATGCAGGTCCGTAACAAAAATAATTATAGATAAAGATATTTTTATCTCTAAAATTTGGTATCCAATGATTAAAAACGATACCAGGGGATATAAAGTTTTGGTCCAATTCTTCGTATTTGGTATCGTCTATTCCAGACTTTTATCAATCAAACGTACCTAGAGCCGTCAAAACGGGCCGCCCGCCGAGCCGGCCACGTTTGCTCCCCGGCCGTTACGGGCCGGCCTCAAAAATAGAAGAAAGAGATGAAGTCGGGCCCATAGGGCCGGCCTATGAGGCCACGGGCTTTTACGGGCCGGCCGTTTAGCCCATCATATTTTTTTCTTTTTTTTTTATTAAATGTTGAGTTTAAAAAAAAATTCTTTGATATATTTTCCTAATAAAATCCTGAACTAAGTTGGAATATAATGTTTATGTCTTATAATAATGCAGAGTCTTAAAAATTTTAAACTAATATATTAATATTGTTATTGACTACTCCTATGATCCTTACACTATAAACTATGTTCATGTTCCTTCCACTCCTCGTCTCCTCCTCGATCGTAACTCTTCTCAGCTCTCACATCTCACTGACCATAATTTATGTATATTAGTGGTATGCTTTTTATATTTTATGTAAGTTATTTTAGAACATAATTTGTTTTTGATTATGAATTCGTGAATGCTTATTTGTTGGATGATTGTGTTTTTTGGATATAAATGTTGACAACATTTATTTGATAAATTAGATGATTTATGTTGTAATTTAGAGCTTTATTTGTTGTAATTTACTAATTATATTTGTATGAAAAATACGGAGAAAAAATAATTAAAATTTGGAATAATAATTTCAGGCCTGGCGACGATTTCGCCCCGGCCTGGTGCTCTCGGGCGGGCTTTGAAAACAAAATGTGTTTTTCTTACTCCGGGCCCTGGAGGGCCGGCCCTGATTGACGGCTCTACACGTATCAAACAACACAAATGACTCAATTTCTGACCCAATCCAAATCCTACATACCAAATAGGGGAACTGGTTTTGGTGCCTATATTTTTGATAGCCACCGTTTACCTATCCCGTCTAGACGGTTTAGATTTGATTTTGTTAAACTGGTCATTTTTAAATTAAAAAAATCATTTTTTTGAAAAAAATATTAGTTAAGAGATTATTTTTATTTTATATTCTCCACCTATTAAAATAATTTTTTTAAAAAAATAGAAAGTAAAAAAAAAAAGAATCAAATCTAGACCATCCAAATCTTATCCGAATGAAAAAGGCAAATGTTTAGATAAGCACCGAAACTAGATCCTCAAACAGACATAAAGTGGAAGAGTGATTAATCGTAAAATTGACAATTATATGAAAAATTAAATCTACACATTTAAGTTAGTTCTTTTTATTATAAAAGTAATGAATTAGATAGAAATTTTAATTGAAATAAAAAAAAATTGATGTAAAACATAAATAAGGAAAGAAGATAATATATTGGGAACGATGAAATATATATATATATATATATATAATAATTTTCAGTTTATCAAACTTTCTCGTCATCCGAGATAGTTAGATAGGATAGATCAAGGTCCCGATGGCATTATTGGTGGGCGGTATCGAGATCTTCTAGCCCCAATGTCATTTGGATCCTGATACATCCACCCTCACTAGTGTGGTATCAGAGCCAGCGTGAATTTTGCAGATAATGCTGAGATACTTAGGACAAAGGTGAGTAGGAAACAACTTTCCCAGTATGAGTGAACCACCTCAATCATCTACCTCTGAATCTTCTTCTCTTATCACTCCCTTTATTCCTAGAAATTTGTCTCCTTCTATGAAGAGAACTCTTTCCAACAAAATAGAGAACCTTATTGAAGTTACCCATCATCCCGATCGTCTGTTGGATCTACCGATCTACCACTCCTTAACCCGTACGCTTACTTCCACGAAGTAACTCATTTACCAGCCCATCAGATCCATTATTCAACCAAGACCACATGTCCAAGAAATTGTTCATCTACCAAACTTGAACAAAGTGTACTCTCCCGGCAACTACCCAAGAGCAATATTCCACCATTGAGATCTCTCCAGATCTCATTGCTAAATGGAGATCTCGAAGGCTATACTCATCTCCATTTTGGTGTCACCGCCTAGCTCTCACTCTTCATGGAAGAAAAGGACTCCTCATCGCTAAAGTGGCTCTTTTAGATTCCACCTATAAGAACTATTCTCATGCTCTTATTGGTGCACTCCTAACCACTCTTAGCAATGGCAAGTGTTATCCCGACTATCCGCACTGATTATAATGTCACTCTCTCGATTTAACTCTTCCAAGGAGATTAAAAGTTCAGATCCAGACATTACGGGAGCGAACAAGACTCTCAAGCCATTATGGCCACACTTCATCATCGATTATCTATCGTCTCGAGAATCATGCTTATGATCTTGAACTTCCTAATTCAACCACGGATGCCCTTGTTGCGTCTCTAATAGAGCGAGATGAAACATCCATTATCCAGTTCCGAGGCAGATCCCAAAGAATGAACTTGCTCGGATTATGCCTATGGAATGGATTAGCAATTATGAAAAGCTTTTCCACGAGAAACAAATGATGTGTCCACACCACCACTCCACCAAAGGTTGAAGACCTTGGAAATGGTGTATCAAAAACCACTTTCACTAGACCAAGTACTTCTGGACCATCAAATCCACATCCTAGTGGAAGAATGTTGTCACTTACACCTGCTTACACACCCTCCAGAAAAGACCCGCCAATTGCTTGGATAAATCAGGATGCCAAGCCTTGCTATGTTTCACATATCAATGGTCACTTTTTATGGGATGTCCCAGATCGAATGTGTGATCCACAATGTGAGTGTGATACTCCCGAATGGTGGGAAGATTCTGATGATGAACAAGGTTTATATCCTTGTAAATATGCTCACAAGCGAGCATTAAAAAACAAGTCCTCTCCTGGATCTCCTTGTAGAACTCACAAGAATAAGAAGTTTGATGACAATGATGATTATGGCTCTGCACAGCCAGTCTCTTCTAGGCGTTCTACACGTCGTTGGCAACCGCCTCCTCCTCCAAAGAAGATCTTCAAGAGACATGTCCCTTGTTGAACTAATGTTAGAAACAGTCACCATGGCCTTGTTAAAAGATACTTTCCGATGTTGCTCTTGATTCTCCATCGAACCTTTTGTTGCGGCCCCAATTCAAGCCGCTCCTCAAGCCGTTTCTTGTATTGCTATGCTCAATCCTTATGAAAAGGAATTTCCTCCCCTTGAAAGAAGAGTTGATCAAGCTAACAAAATCTTATCCAAACCATATGCTACTCCCAAAGACAAAGTTGATGCCCACGGAAATTTCCGGTCCTCACAAGCCGAGGAAGTTTTAAACTAGCGACTCAAAATGCTTGTTTGTCGAACCATACTTTGCTAAGGATTGATTCCAAGCTTGACTCTCGACCACCAAGACAGGGATAGCCTATCGGATAGACCAGGATATCGAAGAGGTTAAAAATCTTTATCTTCATCAAAAACAAAGAAGCTACCAAACTGGATGCGTAACTTGCATTTATCGAAAGAGGATACATGGGTTCCCGCTCAAACGAAAAGAGATTGAGCTTCGGGCTATTCAGCAAGATTTAAAAAGAATTGAATTGGATATAGCCAAAAAGCGCTCGGCTATATATGAACCCTATCCTTCATTTTCAACCATTCCAAAGACACCCTTGTTTCCCTCATCACCAACAACCTACCCTAAGAAACAGACATGTACAAGAAAACGCTTTAAATTCAATTATCCGCCGTTTGCTCAATTATCACCACCAAAATTAACCTCACACACCAAACCTCGGCCTACACCTCGTTTTACTTACCCCGCACCAAGACCACCATACTTCACCCCTTTTCACACTCATGAACCGGATCCGGCTCTCAAGGCATTCGGATTAATGAACCTTCCCAAGACAAAAACAAAAATGCAGCAAGTCCTCCTCACCTACCCAACCATCTACCTATTCATCTCTACTTCCGCAACGTCCCTCCTCACAAACTTCCTCTCACACTACACCATCCACTAATCCTTCTCATATAGGAATCCTACAAAGTCCAAACCAATTTGCTCCTTTACAGACTCATCCAGTTCGGAGGAATCACAATCGAAGGTTTTTCCCAAATTCATTCTCGATGCTAGCTCAAGCCGAAATGGCCGATATCTCAAGAATTGCTATGGTCCGACCAAGTGCGAGAAAGAAGAAGAATTTGATGAATCATTTGTTGAACACCCGAAGATCGACCTCGAGGACGTAACCATGACTACAAGCCTACCAATGGTCCATGGTTCACTTTTGACAACACTCCTTATGATAAATGGCGATTTCGCCTTGAGGAATTCAAAGGCTGGATAGATTTACAAATCACAAGAAATCAAATTCCTCTTAGGCAAGCGTTGCAGGAGTTTGTTTCACGATTCACTGGTACCCTCAGAGCATGGTTTCAAAATCTCTCTCCATATCAAAAGCTTCAAGCAATCCAAGTGGAAGACCCTGCTCTTCTCCTTGGTGTTATTCATAAAGAATTTATTGAGATCATAATATCATTCGGAAAAGAGAGAAGCAAGAATTCTTTGAGATGAAATGCTGCTCTCTAAAAAGACAGGATCTCCAGACTCATTACCATCGAATGATGGAGAAATACCACATGTTAAATGGAGGAAATGATGTAAACCTGAGGCATACTTTTATTGCCTCCCTTCCGGATGAGCTTCAGGCAGAACTTAACAGAAGTATTAATGCTCTCCAACGAGATATGTCTGACATCTCTATAGGAGAATTGTATCAACTTGCTCTCAATGCCCTTGATAAACTCTGCGAGCAACATAAATTTTTCAAGGATATGCAAAAGAAAGCTCATAAGTTCAAGCCCGCATGCAAGAAGCCTTATCTCAAGATCAAATGCAAAGACCAAGGATTGTTATTGTCCTTCCAAGAAGAAATCTCATTATCGTCATTATTCTCAACCGTTCCGAAAACCTTATAAAAAATCAAGGCGATCGAGATTCGAAAGAAACCTAGATTTTTCAAATCTAGAAAACCTTTCTCCAAAGGCTCCATGTGTTTTGTTTGTCAAAAGCCGACATTTTGCAAAAAATTGTCCAAAAAAGACAAAAGGTGATGTCAAAATAATGCGAAACTTCGAAGATCTTGATGATTTCGCACAATACGGCGATATTGAAGATTATCTTGAAGAACAAGATGAACAGACGCCGAAACACAATATGTTCTTCCTTCTTATGCTTTGAATCAACAGACTCATCCTTTTCAATCAAGAAGATTATCACTCAAAGAAGAAGATTTCTCCCCGGAACTATCAATCTTGTCCAAGCAAGTTTCTCCCCAAACTCCATCCATTGGATGTCTTGGCTCTTTAAATTCCAACCCCGAGATTAACCCGACGGCTCCATTGCCAAACATTCAAGTCCAAGTCCTACCAAAAATATTCAAAGCCCATTATCGCAATAGCCTTCATTGATACAGTTCATCTCATACAAATGATGAAACCACATATCCTTCCTCTCGAAGAATGGGTACCTCATAATCGACTTCTATACTGGGCGATGGAAAGATATTCAAAATTGATTTGATCACCGGAAGAAAGATCAAGCATTAAGTTCTTCCCAGGATGCACCTTAAAAATCAAAGTGCTAGGAAGTGAACTTCCAGGAAAAGATATTCTTCTTGGTTTTGATGCCTTCTATCACACCAAGAATTTGACTATACTTCCCAAAGCGGATCGTGTGGAAATCCAACTTCAGTCCCCGGACAAATTCCTTCTCTCTATGAATTACGAGAATGCCCCACCACAAAGATTCGACGTAAAAGATCGTTGTTACAAAGATCTTGTCGATGACCATGACCAATTCCCACATCCTTCTCCATTATGGAAAAATCAAGATTTCTTCATTAGTCTTCCTTTTAAGAGGAATGAGGATATTAATCCTACAAAAGCCTCCCATCCGGTATGAATCCGAGGACTTAAAGCTAGCTCGGGAAGAATGTGCCGCACTACTCAAACAAGGTCTCATTGAACCAACAAAGTCCGAATGGGCTTGTCAAGCTTTCTATGTTGAAAAAAGATCTCGAGATCAAAAGAGGAAAGAAAAGGCTTGTTATTGATTATAAGCCTCTTAATCATTTTCTTCAAGATGACAAATTTCCTCTTCCTAAGCCTACGGCTTTATTTGCACAATTGAAAGGCTCGCCCATGTTTTCTCAAAGTTTGATCTTAAAGCGGGATTTGGCAACTCGGGATCCACCCACAAGATCGGCCCAAGACAAAGATTTTGTATACCTAACGCTCAATATCGCTGGACCGTCATGCCCTTTGGCCTCAAGGTGGCCCCTTCATTGTTCCGAAAAGCTATGATTAAAATATTTGAGCCCATCATCAATAATGCTCTCATCTATATTGATGATATCCTACTATTCTCAAGAATCGAAGAAGAACATCAATTGCTTCCGGCCCATTTCTACCAAATCATAGCCCAACATGGCATAATGCTCTCATCTAAGAAAAGTGATATTGGAATCACGAGAAGTTGACTTTCTTGGAATGTACTTCAACAACGGTAAATACAGCCCAGGCCCACATATTGCTTGCTCGGGATTTACTCAAATTTCCCGATGAAAATCTCTCTTATAAACAAGTCCAACAATTTCTCGGGATTGTTAATTTTTTGAGAGACTTTATCCCTCAATTGTCCCATCATACCAGCCACCTGTAAAAATGCTAAAAAAGAATCCACCACCATGGTCACAAAAAAAGTGCGATACAAATGTCAGAATTACCCTCAAGATGATTGCTCAAAATCCTCCACCACTAAAGATTCCAGATCAAGGACACAAGATCCTACAAACTGATGCTAGTGAAGATTATTGGGGTGCAATACTTCTTGAAGAAGTTAATGGAGTACGAGATTACTGTGGGCATGCAAGTGGCCAATTCAAGGACTCGTAGAAACATTATCATGCTACCTATAAGGAGATCCTTGCCGTCAAACGTGGAATTGAAAAGTTTAGCTTTCATCTAGCCCCTACCACTTCACAAGAGAAATGGACAACACATCTTTTCCAAAGATGCTAGATCCAAAAAAAAGAAGTTACCGCGATGCCCAAGTTACTCCGGTGGAAAGACCGGTTTTCACGCTATAAATTCACGGTTAAACACCTCGAGGGTCCCCAAAACATCCTTGCGACTTCCTTTCCACCCTCAAAAGACTCCTCCTCCTCACCCACAGATTCTCTACATCCTTACCCTCTTAGAAAGCCATCCTCCTACCACCATGCCCTATTGCACTAAAGCAACTGTCCTCCCTCCTAATTCTGATCTCCACTCCTTCACCGATTTCCAAAAATATGCCAATGAACACCTCTATGATCTCATTCCTAAAATCCAGCATTTCAGCCCTATCTGTCCATACACTACTGTCCCGTTCATTCAAGGTGCCATACCTGATGAACTTTTATGGTATGTCTGGACAATGACTATTCTCCATACCAGCTCCATTGCCTTAGCCCCTTTACCTCTACCATTACATCTCGTAATTGATCCACAATGAAGATTCTTCCCTAGTCGACTCCTCACACTCTTTGCCCCTCTTCATTTCTGGAGAGGTTCTTTGTATAATGTCATAGAAAAACATAATCTTTGGTTCCTTCAAAAATCAAAACAAAAAAGATTTTCTTGTGTGTTTTTTCTTAGCAGGTCTTATCATGCACAGAAGCCAGATGGTGTAGAACTAAAGACCAATGCCCTGCTTTGGACTGAATCTCTTGATTGGGTTCGACCGGACCCAGCACAATGGAAGGAACTCGGTCTCATCCTTGCCAACTACAACAAATCTGTCTCCAAAGACTCAGTACTATTCTTGGCCCCTGTACCCGGTGAAGATAAGGCATACGCATATGATGAATTGTACCAACCAGAGCCTCATTATGTGTCATCATACTATGCTTCTTCCTCACAAGCGGCGGAACTTCCCCTTGACTCTCGGGAAATATTCTTCAAGACTCTCGGGACCCTTATGAAGATGAGGACCAATTCACACAGCTCATTCTTGTCTCTCCCGGCTCATCTCGGATCCAGCCCATTGTTCTCAACCACAGCCCAAGACCACGGTTCGGAAATAACCCGGTTGGCCCGCATCCATCCCCCGATGATTTTGATCCACTCGGCTATCTCCAAATCAACTACTATGACAAATGGATGACAACAACAATCTCTCTCCCGATCACGAATCAATCTGCAAAGGGTGGTCCCCATAGCTAGTGTCGACTGACTGCCGAACCCGTTTCCAACCGGTTTCCGTTTTAAGTCATGTGTTTTCGATGTATATTACGTGTCCTTTACTTTTCAGCGTGAAGTTAATAATGTCGGATTATCATGTACTCTTGCCTGCATCGTTTTTATTTGAAGCCACTACTTTTACTAGTACTTGTCTTTTCCCCGTTTGTCTTGTAATGACTCTGCTTCTCTATATAAGCAGACTTTGTGTTCAGTTGTAACCAGATCGGAGTTGATCAATAATATCCGAGTGTGTTTCCTATGACTTCTTTCTAAACTCCCTTTCCCGTTTCTGAAAGCCTTAGTTCTCAGTATATTAGTATTATCTGTTCCTTCGATTCCCGGTATGCTCGCACTTGCCTCTTCATGAGGAACCCGTGCATCGAAACGAGTAATCGGGATTACGATCCAAGATGTGAAAGTACGAAAATTAGGATACCGAATATGCCGAGATTATATGCCTTGATTGGGAAGATGTTTGAATCCTAAAGTGTCTTTGAGCATGGGCAAGAGATAAGTCCCAAAAAGCTCTGGGTACCGGATTAAGCATCTCCCCATCAATGTATGTATTTCCCGGTAACTATCCAAGATAATAATTTTCGCTTTATCAAACTTTCTCGGTCATCCAGATAGTTAGATAGGATAGATCAAGGTCCCGATGGCATTATTGGTGGCTGTGTCTGAGATCTTCTAGCCCCAATGTCATTTGGATCCTGATACATCCACCCTCACTAGTGTCTTAAAAGTTAATGGAGAAATTTATTTAACTTACTTTATATGATAGATTTTTTAGGACCATATGAGATTTTCCATTTAAATCGGAGACTTTTTGATAGGCCAATACATTTTTCTGAGATACGCTTTCCTCATCATCTTACTCACGATGTAATATGAATAAGGGTTTTACTTTTAAATCAAATTTATTATTTATTTTCGTCATTCTATCTCTCTCATTTTTTAATCTTTTTTTTTTTTTTTTTTTTTTTTTTTTTTGCTTCTCAGAATCTTATATGCACCCTAACATTAAGGAAATAGAGATATAGATTTAATATTTTATAAATTTATTATTTTAAACATAAATACATAATGTATATGCTTAAAATCTTATCCAAATAATTATTATAAAAGAAATATTACCTATACAATTCATAACAGACAAAATTTTAAAAAAATATGGTTTATAAAAAAATATAATAATATTTTTATAAAATATTAAATTGAAATCATTCCTTTTTTTATGTAAGGGTTGAGATAAGATCTTGATAAGAAAATATCATAAAAAATATTCTAAAAAGATCAGCTTCCTTTTTTCTTACCGACATTCTGAAAACTTAATAAATTTATTAAAATGATAAAAGTAACGCATGTGGTTTAATATTATAAATTAAAATGTTAATGGAGTTAAATTTAAACTTTGAAATGTTAAGGGTTATTTGTAACTGATCAAAGTTCGGGAGTTCTCTATGTCACTGTTCAAATTTCAAGGAGATTTTATGAAATTGGTAATTTATGTAGTATGCCACTTGTCATCTCATAATCTGATGTGACATTTTCCATTAAAAATTTAACAGTCACTTAATGGTAGGGAGTTAATAGTTAAAAATGAAAGGTCAAGGGTTTAAATATAGGGTGAAGGTGCAAATTTACCAATCAACTATTACCCCAGGAGCGTCTGACACAAATAACAATTGAGGGGACCAAAATTGCTAATCAACAATTAAAAAGTGAAAAAAAAAACCAAATAACTATTAAAAATGGGACACCAAATAACTATTAAAAAAAAACAATTATCACAATTAAGTTAAAATATGAGACACCGCGCGTAGGGCGGTGGCGGAAAACGAAGAAAAGAGCGGTTAAGCCCTCTTGTTGGAAAAGGAAAACACCAACAGAGATGGGACCCATGGGAGCAAGCATTGTGGCAGCAGCGATTGCTGCTTGTGGCATCAGAGGTATGGAACCGGGGTGCAAGGTGCGTGCCGGTCGAACGCTATGGACTACTGGATGAGTTCAAGAGGGTAAGTGGAACACCCAACAACAATAGAAGCTTTGAGATCTTTGACGTCCGCGAACCGTGATACGATCAATGGAATACGAGGAAACACCAAGACGTTGGCGGGGTAATAGTTCGTTGGCGAATCTGCTCCAAATTGTGTTTTTTTTTTCACTTTTTTAATTGTTGATTGGCAATTTTGGTCCCCTCAATTGTTATTTGTGTCGACGCTCCTCAGTAATAGTTGGTTGGCAAATCGCACCACTGAGCCTTAAATATAACTTTGATATGTAAGGGGATTATATACAAATAACACAAAGTTAGGAGAGGTTTTATATAATTTAGCCTCATAATTATTGATTTTCCCTGACACAATTGACCACAAAGTCAAGAAAAACAAAAACAAACTCTACTGGTCTCTGACTCTCGTTCCTCATTAATTATATATTTAACATAAAAATGTCTCCCTTGATTTTATTTATGAGAAGGCTGCAAGCAATTATAATATCTTTGATTCTTGATATAAGACTTAGTTAAGTAATTTTGAAAGATTGAGAAAATTAAATAAATTACTTAATTATAAATCCAATAGTAAATTTTATTTTTTATTTTTATTTTTTTGTGGGCGTGAAAGTTGTATTTTGTTGGAGCACAAATTCACTATATACCCCACATCAATTTAAAAATCTCCAGTCAAAGTGGAAATTAATGAAGACGTCTTGAATGGGTTCAAAAAGAATCTTCTCAAGGTTATAATCGTCCTTGATCGAGTCAATTTAAAAATCTCCAATCAATTTAAAAATCTCCAGTCAAAGTGGAAATTAATGAAGACGTCTTGAATGGGATTCAAAAGGAATCATCTCAAGATTACAATCCTTCTCCGTGTGTGTTACGTAAGCATAGAAAGCATCTAAGCTTTTCTTTTTTGGAATTGGGGA